>JMRO03000015.1:0-464557 GCA_000743665.3 Scytalidium sp. 3C | reverse complement strand
CCCTCGGCCATATTTCCATCTTTAGATAACAATTTGCCAGGCTTGCAGGTGACAAGAGCCCCACGCAACANTGTCACAGATGCCCATAGCAAGGAAGTACCCGGTCCCTGGATCGAGGACTGCTGCGGTCATGATGGTTTGCAGGATCTTGATGTTCGATGCGTGATTTTGACAAGAAGGGGTTGAGGTTACATCAGCCAGAAACCGTTTTTCGTGCAGCAGTCACTACCCCTTTAGCGAGGGGGCGGGGCAGCCAGAATCATGATGTATTCTACAAAGGGTCCGATTATGCTGCCCTGTACAGAATGACATCCTTGTGCTGTATCGAACATTGACTAACTAGAATCTAATGAACCAATCAACCAATCAACCAGAAAGTCATGAAGTCCCGGAGGGATATACTATGCAACTTTTTTATAACTATTTGCAATCGAGAAGGTTTTACTACGAACAGTCTGCAAGGAATGAATGGCAGCAGTTGGTTAGAGTACCTGTTACCAAGCTGAATGCCTTTCACTGTTGTACTGTAAATGCCCAAATTTGAAAACTGTGAAGCTAAGTTCAAATTGCTAAGCTGAGCGCAAATCTCGGTCAGATCTGCACAGGTTGCAGTCATTTGTGCGTTCGCACTGGCTGGATCTCATTAAGCTTCTGCCGCAGCAAGATAAATCGGGAATAGACCACAGACCGCTTCCTTCTCAGCGCAGAGGGCAAATGGTTTTCAATTACGTCGGCTGTCAGCAGGCTGCAAGGAAGGACCTCCAACCTTTTCTGAGCCAGGTGGTACCATGGCCCCCGAATATAGCAATACCGCCGCTCTGACTCTGGAGCCTCGTGTGCCGGACGAGGACAGCCTCATGTTTCGGCGACTTTGCGATGAGAGTCGTGTAACTTGGAACATGACAGGAGATAGACCGTCTCTCGCACTAGTCCTGACATCCTGGGTTCTTCGATGGGTACGCATGGCCAACCGTGTTGTACGGATGAGCACACCCCGGACACAGCTAGTCAGTCCTGGGCGGTAGTCGTACAGGATTGCCGCACCTGCCTAAGCCCTACGAGGTGTGCCTCACCATTTCGATATGACTTGGCCGCTTTGAGTCATGTGCAACCATCCGGAGCCAACATTTGGTGATCCACGTCTTCTGGGCCACTGGACGTGCACCACACAGGGCTGACACGACGCTCATACACCTCCTCGCCGCGCGCGTCGACTGTCGAGTAACGCACATGCGAATCAGAATCAGGTTCGTGCGTGGCGACCAAGTGTTGGTGCTACGAGACAAGATCTCTAGCTACAAGTCCTCGTTGGACGATCCAGGAGGGGGAATAGATCGTAACCACAGTTGACGTCTGTCTGAGATTTTCAGATCTTAGCTCGCCTGAGATGCACGACACATCGTCTGTATATCTCCGGTGTCTTGGTCTGCCGGCTCTGATTGATGGAACGGGTGTCGCGAGTGGATGCACGTCTTGAAGATATTTGCTTATTTTGCTAGTTTGCTGATTCTTGACCGCTCCCAAGTGTGGCGTTTTGCTCCTGAGCAGTGGGCCGCCAGGACAGGCCCCAACGTGCAAAGCGCCGTCCTGTCCCTTAGGCCTTCTGGAAACGCGACTCGATGGCGGCAACGGGCCAAAGATAATTGCAAGGTACCGTGCAGCAAATCTATCCGGAGGTCGCTCTAATTGCCTGTATCGGCAAACTGGCGGCAGGCTGGTGGGCAGGTCGTCGCACTTGCCAATTATCTCCATTCAGCACAACTCTTGGCATCCATCAGGGGCCTCCACTGATGGACTGGTCAATTACTGCCGCTCGTACCGCAGCCAATTGATTTCGAACGAGCCGTGAACGCTCTGCTGCGTGGAAAGAGGCGAGTTGTTCGGCAGACACAACATCGGAGAGATGCCGCGGGCCCGAGTGCACAAGATGTGAGAGTTGGCAGGTTTCAAGCAGATGAGGTCGGATTATTTGAGAATAAAATTTTATGCCGCGATAGACGCCAGGAATGGGACGATAAGGTATTGCACAGGGTACAAGTCGGGTTAGGCAGTGCAGACGGGAGAGCGGAGGGGAGGGGTGATGCCATGGTAAATCAGGCACTCCTCCTCGCAAGGCCGATCCAAGACGGGTGAGAATGATGTTGCCGCTGCAAATGGGTGCTCGCAATCTCATCTGCTCAGTAATCGGCATCGTCATTTGACCCGTCCCAGGCTTCGAGCAACGTCTTGGGAGGCTAGCGGGCCACACGAGGCACCTGCGGCCTTACGGCGGACCGACAATTCTGACGGGTGATGTTTTGAAAGCCTCTGCGCGCCATCGGCTTTTACTACGGATTGAAGGCGCTGGGAGAGCTTCCTTCTGCAACGAATCAGGGCAAGCCCTCGCGCAGATGTGCGGTGTATTAGGGTTTTTGCGTCTTGAGGAAAATTCCTGATCGTCAGATGAGCTTGAGAGCGGATGGTGTGCTGGAAGAGACACGCAGTGGGATGGTGAGAAATTGGGGCTGGGCGTGACTCGCGAAGCTGTGAATTCTGCTTCATCGACACCTCTCTCTTCCGGTTGCTTTGCGGTGCCTTCGCTTTTACAGTATCGGTCCTCATCATGGCCAAGGGGGGCATCCAATATTGTTCCTCGGCCTTGATGTTATGGAGCCGCAAAATCGTCGAAGGAGGAGGGAACGAGACTGCAGTTGTGCCATCATGACGCTGGTAGGGCTGAACGGAGGGGAGTAGCAACGCACGTCGGAAGCCCTGGGAGACATGCCCGAAGGGGTCCTGAACGAGGGCCGACCCTGCAAACGCGCGAGTCTGTCCGCTGCCAGCCCTGCGCAATTCGGCTGGATAGCCGCCAAGACCTTAATCCTGGTACGGCCAAGGATCTCCCAGCGTCGCAGTGCAGCGCCTCGGGGCACGGGAGGCCTGGAAGCTGGGGGGAAACTGGGAGCGCCAACGACATGCCGAACCTGAGGCCCTTCCATCAGCCACCGTTCAGGGTACCACGCAGAGCTCCAGCGTCTTTCGGTCGCCCTGCCGTACCCCGGTCCGCATCTCCCCGGTCCCCCTTCCCCCTTGAACGTCTTACCCTGCGCCCTCACCCTCCGCTGAATCTTGCCATGGGCGAAGCAGGCCGGAGGAGAGTGCGATAGGTCACGGCCAGTGTCTGCCTCCGCGTGGCCCCTCAGCTGGCAACCTCATTACGGCATTGGGATTTGCTGCTCAGCATATCACGGTCTGCAGCCACAACAGCATTCGTCCTGACAGACCTCCTGGATCGCCAGACTGCCAGAACTCTGACCGGCCTGCGTAAGGTTGTTGTGGCGAGACATCAGCTGAGTTGTGGAGGGATTACTTGACGGGAGCGTATCGCATCCGGATGTCTGGACCTTGCAGCAGGAAGACGATGTCGCCAGCACTTCTCCGTTGACGAGTACGGTGTCAGGGACACGCTTCTGGGGGGCTAGCAGGGCCAGAAGCGGTGTTCGACATACTACCGGGTGTATTACACTGCAGAGTGGATACCAGGCCACTAGACCACCAGAATAGACACCCAAGGTAGCATGCAGGACGGTCGCTCAGACAGAAGGCACCTGCGATTCACGGCCGTTGTGGAGGCGTCCTTCTGGGTGTCGGTCTCGTGGCAGCCTGAGGACGAAGGAGCCTGCAGCGAGGCGCTGATGTCTACCGCGCCAGACCGTCGTCTTGGTCAAGCGTGGGCGCAGGGACGTGAAGGCAGCTAGACCGTCTGCCCGCTGGATTGGCTGATCGTGTCTCGCCGCATGGCATTGCACCGCAGTTGCAGAGCATGGCATAGCGTGGCATGGGCATGGCAGAGGATCAATCATCCACGAGATGTGTTGGTCAGTCGCCACCCCAAGGGAGAAGAAGAAGACGAGGGACGACCCAAAAGAGAGAGCGCGCTCGCCATGGCGCCGGCGATTCGGTGCTATGGATCTGAATGTTTACGTGAAAATGACGAGGAGGCCGCAAGATGGGGTCTCACAAGTGCTGTCAGCACTTCTGGAGACCCAAAATAATCCAGTATCAGATGCGCTGGATTCGCCCGACGTGCGGTCCTCGCGCCTCGCGGAGCCATAGCGCCGTACGAAGACACACTATCATTGTAGTCCTCTTGGTCTGCCCGCGTCCGATGTCATCCTAACGCCGTCCACCTGTGGTCTCGCACGCCCTACGTCTAAGTCATATCACATCGCGCATTAACGGGAGCGCCACTGCAGAAGTGCAACATGTTTGGCTTCTTCCTTGGAGCTAGGGAGCCACAGCTTGCTGCCGTTGCCGCCAATCTACCCATCGCTCTTCGCACCGGGGAGGGTGGAGGGTGGAGGGGGAATGAATGTCGTCGACGATCCGAAGGCCGCGAGGGTGCAGCCACTGGTCCCTCGTCAGCCTTCCTGGGCCCCTTCTCCAACCCACGGCGTAGGCCCTAAGGCCTTGGTGGGAGCCGGGGCGGTGCTACGCTGGCCAACGCAACCCTATGAAGAGGGGAGCGGACGGAGGCAGCCCTAGCCCAAAGGACCGTAGCGCTAGGTGCGCCGCGTCGATGCGCACAGGGCGTTGTGCTGGGAACGAAGGTGCCGCGGCCGTTGTAGCGCTAGGTGCTACAGTCTTGCCCTGACCCCCCGGTAAGCTAACTGAAGTCAGCTTGCCGGACTTTTCTGTGGTCTGTTGCATCATGGCCACAGGGCTAACTAGCGGCACCTGCTTCCCTCCTTCGTGGACCTTGCAACCCCTGCGGCTGGCCCTTCTCGCGCAGCGGTGCTCTGCCCTGCGGTACAGTGCCGGCCGCCAGTCCTGCGACGACGGTATGCGCAGGACTGGCCCCGGCCGGCTCTAATTGCCACGGACGCTGCTGTGCCTTCTGTAACCTGGCGGCCAGGCATGACTAGCAGCTCCCGGCGGTGGAGCACCATTCACTTATGACTGTAATTATTGATGACTCCCCCTACATACACCGTACACTCCAGTACAGTAATACACCAAGCACCGTGCCAGGCTGCGGGGCCGGCCAGGCAGGACCGCATCCTGTCCTGGGGATCTTCCAGAGCGCTGACTCTGCGCTTCTCTCGAACCCACCGCCGGTGCGACGAGTATTGCATGGTCGCGCACAGTACCGCGACTAGCTCTGCAGGTCGCAGAACAGCTCACGAGGACCGCCGGGCTGGGGCAGACGAGCGAGACAGTACAGCAGAGTACAGCAGAGTACGGGGCGGGGTTGGGTTGCTGCAGGACCTGATCTTTTGCTGTATGCAAATTAGCTCACGGGAGCACAGGACCGTCAACGACAGCACAGTTGCCGTCCTTAAATTAGCCAGCAGCCAGCGCAAATAGGGCGATGGCGCCCGTGGGTGAAGGCCCCTGTCCAGCCTGCCCTACCCACTGCCTACTGCGCCCCTCGGCCTACCGCCCTGAGCACCCACCAACCAGCGCCGGCCGCAGCCCCCTGCCCTATCCGCTACCGCAGCACCCGAACCAGCCAGTCCCGCCGGCTGCCCTCCCTCGGTACGTACCTCCAGCCCTTTCCAGCCCTTCTGCCCCCCCCCAGCCTCTGCCCCCCGGCCCCCAGCTCGATCCCAAGAAAAGCATGTCGAACGCAGACCAGCGCTCACTCCTTGGTGCTGGGCAACGCCGGGTCGAGAGCCATCGGAGGGACAAGCACCAGCGGCATCAAGATCTGAGATTGAGCCTGGGCAAGGGAGCAAAAAAAGAAAAGAAGAAAGCCGATGGAGAGCAGCAAAAGGAAAGAAAAAGCTACACGTCACTTACACACTTTGACACTCCAACGACGGTGTCAGGGCTTTCCTTCATGTCCATCTGCCACCTCCACCTCCCTCCTGGCCTGGAGCTTTGCCCCTTCCAAGTCCACACCACTTAGTTTGCACCTCCTTGCTCCTTACTCAGCCGGATTCCGGCCTGGCTTTCTGCTCTCCTACCTGCTGCTGCTTCTGCTGCTCTGCAGTGTCTCTTGCGGCTGTTGGTGCCTCTGCCCATCCTGCAACGCTCGTGGAACTCCTCCAATCTTCGAATCTGGCAGCTTGCAGATCCCCTTCTCTACCTCTTAAGCACGCCACAGCGCATCTCCTTCCCCGGTCTGCAAGTTCGGCCGTCTTTTCCCTTCTTCCCTCCCCCTTCTCCCTCACCTGTCTTGATCTCTGGTGCCGGCCTGCCTGTCTCGGTCCCATCTNCTCAGCGCCAGCGGAGGAAAAAATAGAAGCACCTGCTGCAGCCAGCCAGCCAGCCGGCCTTGTGCTGTACGTACCTCGTACCTTCCCACACCCCCCTCGACCTGCCCGACCTGAGACCCTTCTTCGACACGACACGCACCGATCTCCTCTTTCACTTACTTCTCACCTCTCCCACGCGTGCGCACACCAAAGCTCTCCCTCACTCACGGCCTTTTTCTCGCTCACCCTCTCGCTCTCGCTCTCCACGCACCCATCCCTGGATGCCTGCACGACCGCTGACTGGCCTCGTCGTCTGGACATCGTCCCAGCTCAGCACCGACCAGATCGCAAGGTCCTAAGCGTCCACGATCCTGGCCCCAAGTCGCCAGATCCACATTGTTAAACGCTCTGTCTCCTGTTGCCTCCAGGGACCCCTCGAATCCTCGTCCGTCCTGCGGTTGCCAAAACGCCGATGACACCCCATGCTCATGACATTCGAGTCTGATATACCGGCGGCTGCTCCCACTACGACTACACTACGACTGCTTTGACTACGGATCCCACCTCTTATACCTGCACCTCATCCTCCCTTCCTCCTCCAACCAACCTCGGCCGTGGCAACGGTGTTTTACTCTGCCCTCGGCTGCCAGCCTTTTTGGCTCTTCGTCTTTATACTTCTCTCTTACACTGCTGGACCGCTTTCTTCTCGCAGATGACACAACAGCATATCCACCCTTGCGAGCTGGTTTGAGAGAGAGATCCTATCTTCGATTCCCCCAACCCTTAGTTTCTACCTGTTGTATATCTTGTTTGGCTTTTTGGGACTTTTTGATTTGGAAACATCTCTATATGGTTGACCTGCTTTCTCTTCATCTGTTAAGACCTTTTCGATTAATAACAGACTGTACACCTTCAGTCACGGCTTAGGCACGAGAGTCCCGAGGGCAGGAAAATTACAGAGCGGCAAGGTTGGCGTGAGCTTCAGCTGGTGGCTAACCACCACCACCACCACCATCCACCACCACCGCCATGGACATCCCTCAACGCACCCAGCGGCCCGGAATGGGTCTGCCCGAAACCTTTTCTCAAAATTCACGACCATCCGACCGATTCCTATCATCATCGAGTAGATCTGGCTCTTACCACTCGTCTCCTGCGGTCTCTATACCCAAGTCGATACCCAATGCGCGAGAGCCCGTACCACCACCTCTGCCTCCACCCCGACACATCCCAGACATAGCAGAAGGGGGACAATATGGAGAGGATTTGGCATGGAAAATGGGGAATTCGGACAGCGCGTGGGGCTCGGCGGCCTCAGTGGCTTCGGGATCAAGTCTACGCGGTAGTTTCTCCAGTCCACCACCAGCTAGTAGGGACCACCATTCGGACAGCTCCCGCCGAGGGAGCTCAGCCTCGACCATCAAGTCACTCTCGACGTCGGATGCCAGGGATTACTCGTATCCACGCATTGATGAAGGGTACGCAAGTCTCTCGGGAACGAGCTTTGGGTCGAACAAGTCAGTCCTTTGCACTTTCTCCCAAAGTTTCAAAGTCTCACATTAATTCCCCCCTCCCTGTCCATGGAACATGTTTACTTTTGCGTAACGCAACATGGTTACTCTCTTATCAATTGAGTGACCATGTTGCCTGTGACAATTAGTCTTGGTTGACTGTTGACGTGCCTGGTCACGGGACGCACACACGCATTGCTTTCGTTTTCGTGCTCGAATGTTGCTTGTTCAACTTTCTAAAATCGGAATGATGGTTGGCTGACATTGTTCTCACTTGACAGCAGGTCCAGATATCACGAGTCTTCTCCACCAAGGAGTGCATTTCAAAGTTCCGTTCACGACGGCTTCCAAAGCAGCAATGCACAGGCGTACGATAAATCCCTCTTGAACAGGTTGAATGCACGTGGAGCAACAAGTAACTCGATGCCACCAAGAACATTAACTTTACCCATCTTAAGCTCTTCAGCAGGCGATGCATCCCCGCCATCCACTCGATATCCTCCTCAGCTCAAACCATTGTCCCTCCCGGTCAAGACCAGACCGTCTGGAATTCCTTCACATTGGGGTGACACACCATCGTCATCAGTCGTCTCACCTGGAAGCTCATATCCGAACTATGGTGCGAATGGACAGTATGACTATCGGTCTCCGAGTGACACGGCTGACTCAGATCGATCGCCCTACCCATACTCTCGAAGGTATGATGTAACACTTGTGGGGCACACCGGTAATATTAACCCAGGTTATGGTAGCAGAGACACGTACGAATCCCACTCCTCTCCAGAAAATGAGACCGATTTTCAAATGGAAGAGACCGGTCTCCGGCGACTTCACCTTGATGATTACTCTCCCGGATCCACTACAGGCCAGAAGCGGCGTGCATTAGAAGATCCTCCTAGAGAAGACGGCCCGACGTTGCATACCGCCGGAAGTGTAGGCGATCTGTATCGAAGACGCGAGTCAGCCTCGCGGACCTCCCCTGGACCTCCTTTTCACTCGTCTTCAGCATCGGTCTCATCCACAGCCTCAGTACCTCGGACAAGTTCGTACACCTCTACTCGGTCTCTTAACGGTAGTATCACCAGTGTGAGTTCATACGGTCAATTGTCCCCTGGATGCCATTCCCCTGCGGCTACAGACCCAGGAAGTGATGCCCAGTATGTCGGTTCATTTTCGTTGGATCAGAGCCTGTCTGCAACCTCGAGAATGATCCACCAGCGTGCATTGTCGGAGACTCGGCCTCTTATGACCTCACGTAAACTGTCAGATCCTGTAGGACATGTAAAACATAATAGTGCGCCAAAGCTCCATGGAGTTTATATTTGTGAATGCTGCCCCAAAAAGCCTAAAAAATTTGATACCCAGGCAGAATTGAAGTATGTTTCTCTCTGATGAGGTGTTGATATGCACTTGTTACCCTTTTTTTTTGCTAACGAAGATTACAGCTCTCATGTACAAGAAAAACAGTATGAATGTGCCTACTGCCGAAACAGATTCAAGAACAAGAATGAGGCAGAAAGGCACCAAAATTCGCTGCATCTTAGGCGTCATTCTTGGTCGTGCGCGGCTCTCACAGGCTTCCCAGCAGCTTTCCACCCATCTTCGACACGCCCGAACGAAGCAGATACCTGTGGTTACTGCGGCGAAGAATTCCCTCGATCGGGTATTTCCAGCCCCCTTTCGGCTTCAGATCCTCCTGTAGCAGTGGCAACTGACCGGGACTGGGACGCTCGAATTCAGCACCTACAGGAGATTCACAAGTTTGGCGAGTGTAATCACGCTAAGAAATTCTTCCGAGCGGATCATTTCCGACAGCATCTGAAGCATAGTCATGCGGGCACAAGTGGAAAGTGGACTAACATGCTTGAAAATGCTTGCATGAGAGATGAGCCACTTCCAGAACCTATTCGTGGGCCTGAAAGAGTGAGTCCTGGGAATGGAAGCCGAGTCGGAAGGATCAACGAGGAGGATGAACTTGCCTTATAATTGGGGGAAATCTTCACCTACGAGAAGAGAGGGGCTAGCAGTGAACGAACTGGCAACGAATCCATATATTCCCACATCTAGGGATGGTTTATCAGGAAATTTTGAAAAAGAAAGGACAAAAGGGCCCAATTTCATCTGGGAGCACAGCACAGGAAATACCCCGTTTTGCTTTTTAACATATCGCATACATATTTATCTTTATGACATCAAAGAAACGGCCTATATATCTAGGAGCGTCAATCCCCCACATATGCTATCGCTCAGCCACTGCAGGTCATTCAAACTCTCGGTTCTATATGGTCTCAGAACTGACACGAACATGTTCATTTTGTCTTGTGTTGGCGAGAATTCTAGAGAGACAAGCTCTCGGGGTTCCAGTCTGAAAGACTCTAGATCCTCACGAGTTTACCACAGCCAGTTGGCTTGTAGCTAAGCATAACGGTACAGATAGCATCATTGCTTCAAGACGGGGAGGTAGACTGGTTGATCTTTTTGTGATTTTAGCATTTTCTCTCGCGGCACTATTGTGCAGGGGGTGGACTTTTACGCTTCGCTGTGGTTTGTTTTATTTGTTCTTGCATTTGCACTGCGGCTTCTTGTGGAATTTTAAGGGTAACGGTTTTCATGGAATTTTATACTGGCTCGGGCAAATATTTTAGGGGTCTTGATTCTAGGGATTCGGGGATGCAGTCGTGGGGAAACCCATTGAAAACCCCTCTTGTTATACGTTGGATACTTTTTGGGAGAATACGGATACGCAACCATCTACGTTATGCAGTAGCCGACTTGATGGAAACCCCCTTATTCCTCTTCTGGGAGGGATTTTGGGAAGAAAAAGGACAACCACTCATCTGATAAGGAGTTTTGCGTGAAGGAGGCTTCTGTCCTCCTTACCTAGATCGCACGATTTATTTGATGAGCTGATGACGTTACGACATTTGAATTGATAAAACATCAAAAGGGAAATAAATTCGCATATGCAAAGTATATATTGTTGTTGGATGCATGCGTAAAGCTCCATTCGTACGTGACTAGGCCTGTGTTTTTATGATGATAATAAAGCGTAATTTGTTTTTGTGATTAGCCCAGTTGGTTCATCTATGGTATCTCTTATAACAAAATATTTCCCTTAACCTCTGTTCCTACTTCCTTATTGGCTCGCCGTTCTCGGAGAGCAGGGATTCTTGAGTCTTGAGAGGACCTTCTCCAACTGTTCATTTTGGAAATTCCAGGGTTAGCAGATGTAATCTGGGAAGGAAGCTAGCTGAGGGATCGGTTATTTACCTGATGTGAGGATAACCCTGGAGACACCGTCCTTAAGGGCCTGTGCTGCGCGAGCGTCAATGCCAGAGGCATCCTGGGCTTTGATGTCCTTCGCCTGCCACCCTTCCACGTGGCCCAGGACGCTCTTCAGAGCACCGGCCACGGCATCTGTGTTCTTCTCCTCGTAGTAGATAACAGCGTTTGGACCTGCGTCGAATGTGTAGGCAGCGACCGTCTTTCCAGCTGTCTTGTTGATATCCTCCACCGCTCGGATCGCGGCCCGGCTCACATCGTTGAGGTAGAAAATCGGCGGGTAAGTGTCGAGGCAGCAGGCGTGGAAGCTGTTGCTGTCCTTCATGGTGACCTCGGCAAAGCTCTCAAAGTCCCGCTCCTGGATGGCCTTCTCCATCTGCTCCATGTGTCGTGGCACGACCTCCTCCGCGCGGCGCTGGAACAGCTCCGACGTGGCCACCGTAATCTGCATGCCGCTCGNTGCTGCTCACGCCCTTCTTCTCGGCCGACACCACCAAGATCACCGCGCGCATCTCGGGCCAGTGGCTCTGCGGCGCGACCTCCACTGCCACGCTGTCGGATCCGTCGGCCTCCTTGCCCATCTGCCACGCAACGTATCCACCGAACAGCGACCGGCAGGCGCTGCCGCTCCCCTGTCTCGCGATCCGCGAAAGCTCCGTGGGTGTGGATGGTAATTCGTACAGATCGGCGATGGCCCGTACGAGAGCGGCGAATCCAGCAGCCGAAGATGCGAGGCCCGCAGCCGTGGGGAAGTTGTTCTCGGAGACGATGCGCAGGGGCAAGGTGGAGAGCTTGGGCAGCGATGGGTTCTCTGCCTCGAGCGCAGCTCTCAAGGAGCGCAATTCGCGGAAGCAGGCCTGTGTGCGGGTGCCGGAGACATCTTGTGGGCTCGAGTTCAGGAGCAGGGTGTCTTCTTTCGGGTAGGTGGATGAGCAGGAGGCGGTGGTGTGGGTGCGGAGGTCGGATTGCGAGAGGGTGACGGAGATGGAGGAGTTGGTTGGGAGATTGAGCTTGGGATCACGCTTGCCCCAGTATCTGTGAGAGAGGTGGGTGTTCTGTTAACTGACCGGTGCCGTGTAACACAGACGAGAGCCGTTGGGCTGAGAGGAGGGGGAGATTGGGAAATTTAATTCCTTACTTCACTACTGCAATATTGACGGGCGCCGTGGTGGTCGCCTGGTAAATTTTTGTGTCTGCCATTGTTTATCTGAAGAGCAATCGGCGCACTTCTACGGCGTGTTCCAGTAAGAAGTGGTCGGGAGTTGATTGCAATTCAAAGGGAGGAATTGGCAGATGGGAGAAAAAGGAGGGGTCTAGCCTCGAGGCTGACGGTGGGTTGCGAAAGTTCGAGGCGGTCAGGGTCGTCCAATCGGTGCATATGCGATGCGGCCGCCGGCTCGGCTCGGATTGCCTCTGCTCTCGTAAAATTGCCAGGCTGGAAAAAGTTCCCAAATGATCGCAACATCTTTAGAGTCCATCTGATTAATCTGTCGAACGCGCCAACAGATTGAGCTCGTTACGGCACCCAGCTCTCAGCTGATAACAATGAGCAAAGAAGAAGGTTCCTCGATTGACAAGTGTCCGGTAGACCATGCCACTCGTGAAGCGTGGTTGAAATCCGGTCGCTCAAGACCCGTCTTCCCAGGCGTGCCAGCACCGGAAGCACCAGCCCCAGCCCCGGTACCAGTTTCGCCATCAGGGCCAGGCTGTGACTCTAGTAAGATCGATCAAACTCCTGTATCCGCGCCAGCTCCATCTCAAGCCTCCAAAGGATGGTTCTCGTCGTGGTTCAGTTCTTCCGCAGCGTCACCCGCACCTGCAGCGCCAAAGGCCTCAGCAGAGGGGTCTTTAGGTCTGGATCGTGAGGTCTCAACTATCCCTCGAGCTTCGCCCACTGATGGACCCTATCCTGCAAATAGCGAGAAGGAAGGAGGGGTTAGTGAGAGCGGGAACTGGATATATCCGAGCGAGAAGATGTTCTTTGACGCGATGAAGAGGAAAGGATATGAGGGCGATGCGAGGGATATGAGGACGATTGTTCCAATCCACAACGCAGTTAATGAGCGGGCATGGAAGGAGATCAAAGACTGGGAGCGACCGTGGGGCTCTGAAGAAAAGTACGTTTAGGCTTCCTTTTCCCTTGACAAACCCTGGAACATATATCTAATCTGATGCTCTCCATTACAGCTGCGGTGGACCACGATTGCACTCGTTCCTTGGGCTCTCATCGACCATGTCCCCGAAGGCGCGGTTAAACACCCTGCTGGGATACACCGCGCCATTTGATAGACACGATTGGGTGGTGGACCGATGCGGAACGAAAATCGAGTACGTGATTGACTTCTACGCTGGAAAGAGCGAAGGGAACAACAACGGAAAGCTGAATTTCTACCTCGACGTGCGGCCCAAGTTGAATACCTGGGAAGGCTGGAAGACGAGAGGTGCGAAGTGGTTGGGTCTTGTATGATTTTATTGATGTATACTACAGATATCTGGGCGGGAGCCTGACGACTGGAACCTTTTTGTAATACTACGTGTATTTTTTGAAAAAAAAAACACAACTTCTGGGCAGAAAAATGATAGTTACCTCTATCTCCACAAAACAACTCGTGAGGATGCAAGAAACAAAATGGCAAAACCTAGCATCTCTCCCGAGGGCCCTCGGGGAGATCTAGGGAAAACCGGGCGTACCGATTTTTTTCTTCGGGGGCAGGTTACCTGGCGTTCCTCATGGCCGCTGTGAGAAGGCGTCCCAACCCACTGCACCATGAGACCAGGCCCTAGCCCCCGGTCGTATGGTATTCACTTATTATAGGTTATATAGTTGAGGAAGGAAGGCACGAAGGACGCCAGTTGACTAGCGGGACTTTTGCAGTTGGGTGCTGTTGAGCTAGTCTGTACTTACATACCTCTTCTAGCGATGATCTTATGGTATTTACGTCTCTCATTGATTTAAAACACAACCTGGGCCAGTAATTCATTAGGCTTATATTTAGTCGGATACACAGCTCTCAAGTTTTCAATAGCTCTACTCTTGTGCCAGGAGTCGTCTCCATGGCTCCTGTTGTGATGTCCCATCCATTCTCCTCTAAGAGATTGAATAAGTTGTTCCCATGTCCTCCATCTGTATTTAGAAGCTGACCTATAAAATCCATAGTATGTCTGAAGATTTCAAGCAGAGATTCGTCATCATGGCTCGGAGTAACCTCTCTAGCTGCATACAGAGCGTGCATCCAGGCCCTGAGCTGGTCGTGTATATCGGACTGCTCTTTCAGAACGATCAAGAAAGTTGTATGTTTTCGATCGTACCATAGGATATACCCTTGCGATCGGTACAAATCCATTACTAACTTGATATTCGAAGTAGAGACTCTTTTATAGCTACCGCTAGAACTATCTCGTGGATGAAACTGATCAAGCAGGGTGCGAAAGGGAACCCCTAGTCGGCCGTAACCGATTGCACTACCTCCTCTCCATCGAAGGACTCCATCTCTCTCGAAGATCTTCTCTTGTAAGGAGACTTGCTCAGGGGTGAGGATCTTTAACTTTGACACCTGCGTTGCCGGTTTCTCCGTAGCTGATAACTGATCAAGGCAGTCTGAGAAGAGTATATTGGCACGCTGCCTGTTCAGGGTACGCATTGCGACGGCCCGAACTGCCAGATAGTTGGTGCCAAGGTGCACGGCTAGTAGTATGATCATGGCTACCCAAGTCGCCCACTGGGAGGAGATACGAGATACAACCAAAGTGCCCGCAAGCATTCCCATGAGCGAGATGATTGTCTCTTGGCTTGAGTCTTTCTAATTTCTCTGTCAACTTCTCTGCTTGGGTCTCTAGAAGACGGAAATAGGTCTTACGGCATTCAGTTCTCCAAGATTTCCCTTGGTAGCAAAATGCGCACTCAAAGATGCCTTTGAGCTACCAGCCGCAACACCACAGAGAGACCTCAGCACACTCGAGAGGCTGAGCATCATCACTCGCGTGGCTTTGGGTAACGCTGGAGAGAGACAGTCGAGAATCATGGCAGAGTCGTTGAATATATCTGCTGCCAGACGATACATTTTGCACTCCGGCTCCAAGGTCGTTCCGAATCTATGAGCAAATAAGATCGTTGCTATTCGTCCCATTGACTCTTGTAGAATTGAAAGGAGGAGGGCTGCTGTTGGAGAGGCATTTTGATCACCCACGCCAATTCCTAGATGTGAAGAGGTTATTTAGTGCTTATACATTGATGAATGTTGAAGATGTAGGTGCTCCAATATGCAAATTCATATAGGACAGCTTTTGATTGCTGCGTTATGCTCAATTCAGAAATTGCAATCTCGTCGGGTCCGCAGATAATTAATGAGGAGTTGTTTCGGACTCACCTTCCAGCACAGCTCTTGATGAAAGCAGTCCTGCGATAGAACTGGAAAATGCTTGTAGCGAGTCCTATTTTGCAGCGTTAATATCACATCATGATCGATTGAGCTGGTTGCTGCAAGGGAAACTTACATATATCTGATACCTGCCAAGCATTTAGATTCAAGTCACATATCTTCAATGCCGATGAACAGAAAAGAAAACGGGGGAATTGAACCTACTCAAGATAGTCCTTGGTAACGCTATGTGGGTATCCAGCCGGCAAGAAAGCCTCTAAGATACTCTTTGCATAACTATTTGTATTCGTGGGAACCTATAGAAAATAATAAATACACTGCCCAGCCTGATGAAGGTACCTTTTCAAAGAAAATGCAATAGAAGAAAAGAAATCAAAGAGTGGAGGTAACGAACAATTACGTCTATCCTGTCTTCGGACGCATCTTGACTAATGATATCCTTGCTCTGGTTCTGGTCCCTCGAATACTTCCCTGACCCACTTGAGATGTAGGTGGCTATTACATTCCCAGCCTGGTCTTTCTCGCAGACCTCGAGATGTTCAACCATCTCATCTCATAATCTATTCCGATACGTTTATGAAATTGAGTGGATGGAAATCGAGGCTCCAATTTCCTTGTCAAAATTTCGGGATAAATAAATTTTGCTTTTTTACACCTTGAATAAAGCAATGGGTCATGTCGTGCCCTTTGCTTCGGATTGGGTCGGTTTGAAAGAGGCGATCTGGCTGGTTGGGAGCTGCTGCTTGGAAACGCAGCCTTGTCCGCCGGGTGTTGTCCGAATCGCAAGTGCCCATCTCCGCCAATAATTGACGGCAGGCATTTCGATGGTCGGTCACACAGCGCAAAATATAGCTGGCACGTGCCGCATACCATATCTAGAAGGGTTTATTTCAAACAACAGACAATTTGCACTCAAGAAGAATATATGTAATGGACATGTGGCACACAAGTTGTGGGAGATTTCTGATATTGGGAATAACTATGCATAGGAGTATACAGAATAATACTGCTGTTGAAAGAGTAAAGGAGTGGACGTCTTTGAGCCGAGGAGAGCTATCACAGATAACTAGATGCGAGCAAATTGTGTGCCACGGATCCCTCATGTTTCTCGTTCAGAGCTGCCCTTCCTGAATTGTAGTCCCTGAATCCCCCGATCTCCACCGATGCAAAGTCGAGCAATTGCCGCCCTCCCGATGTTCGCTCGTTTTCCCCCCATCAGGCCAGCACAAATCATGATCCATCAATCCATTCCAATTCTAATAACCAGAGAACAGCAACTCCCCTAATCTATCTTGGTATCATCGGAAAGAGAACTCGACCTGTTGTACAAATCATACACGGTTTCGCAATTTTGTGTGGTTCCAAGTCCTTCAGCAGACCAACGTAGCACCGCCGGTCTCAATGGCATCGATCTCCGTCAGATCGATCGGAGTCCGTCGGAAGCGGGCGGGCAGCTCGTTGCGGTCGAAGTACTCGCCCTTGGCGGGCTCAACGGGGCCCAACTGATGGCCGGAGAGCGAACCGACACCGCCGTTGCTGCCCAGGCTGCGAGCCAAGGGGCCGTGCTGCTGAGCTTGCTGTCGGTAGGAGGAGAAGCTGTTGGCCGAGGAGGCCTGGAAGTCCTTGGGGACCTGGTGGGTAGGAGAGGCCGGATGCGGGTGAGGGGTGTGGTCCACGGATGCTAGGAAGCTGGTGAGAATTTTTGCTCGAGGATGCANGAGCAACACGAACTTACAAGGAAGTTGACGCTTGCCCAAGAACTTAATCAAGGGGACACGCTCAGCGTGCGCGGCCTGGCGGAGAGCTCGGGTTGCGAACATGTTTGACTGGTGCTGAAGTTTTGGGGTTGATGAGGCACGTATGTAGCTAGAGGTGACCAATGAAGGTATCGCTAGTATCAACGTTGGGGGAACCGGCTATTGCAAGCACAAGCACCGAAGGTCTCAGGAAGGGGGAGGGGAGAAATTTATGTTCCAGACGACAGCGGTTGGGCCGAGATGCAAGCGTCTAGCCTAGTGGATGGGCAGAGCACGACAGAACTGAGCAGGATGGAGTGAGTGGTGCCGGTGACCGAAGGATGGGGGGGGGAAGGTGCGTTGCGTTGCTTGTGATAGCGCCGGAAGCACGGGATAGCGCCAACAATGGATGGTGAAGAGGGCCCAGCCACGGACGCGAAATCTCCTCGTCCGGCTCTGGCGATGCCTGCAGCAGCTGATGAATTCGGGGTAGAAGGGGCTTGCGGGGACGAATGATGGGGAGAGAGCAGGAGAGATCGCAGAGGAAGTCTGCTGTTGGCATCGCCGAGCAGTGGGCAGATCTGCTCATCTTCGCAGCCCGGAAGCCTCCGATGGGCGAGAAGCTGGTGGCAGGGCCGCTCGCCATCCCGCGCACAGGCCAGCGTAGCTCCCCTTCAGGTGCTTATCAGCGCATGCGGTGCTCCGGCCGGCGTACGACCGCGCTGCAGAATCTTCCCTCGCGCCCTCGGTGGTTCGACGTGGCGTGGTGGTCGTGCAGCAGCTTGCTCCATCGTCGCCGTGGTTGCTCTTCGGTGCTGCTCGTTCATTGGGCGTAGATAGGGCTCCTCCACGGAGAGCATCCCAACTCCAGGTCTCCAGGCTAAATAGATGATAACTTTAATTATTCATGCCGCCGCGCCCAATTCGGCCATTCTACTCGCTGGGCCGTTGCTGCCTGAGGGGGAGCACATGTAAAATCTCCGCAACCGACGCCGGCCTCCCGCATGATTCGCCGGCCTCGTCGACGCGCTCCCGCAGCCCGCAGCCTCGTGAGATCGCGACCCCGAGATCCAGATCCTGGCAGCTTCACGTGCTGTGCTGGAACTTGAGCCAACTGACTGCAGAGGCTTTGACAGGGAGCTACCGACGTACAGCGGGCAACATCTAGGCTTGGGCGGCCACATACACCACGCACGCGGGTTCTGAGTGGCCGTATCAACAGAAAGAGAAAAAGAAGGGCTGTTGAAAAAAAATCTCTCTCCCGCGCGATGGTTGCGGGAAGGTGACGGGATTCTCTGCACAGTTCATAGTCGAGAGGGCATTTTATATTGGGCGTGGATCATCGGCTGGCTGATGCTGGTGTTGCGAGAAGGTAAGGCCTGCTCGGCAGCAGAAGAGTAAACTTCAGGTTTTCTTTTGGTCATTTGTGCCCGCTCCCAAGCCGGGCCCCGAGCATGCGTGGCATTTTTTGAGATGGCTCTACGGATAGTAACACGTCACATAGGATCCCGACTGAGACAGGCGTAATCTACCATGCACGAGTTATTCCTGACCACCTCCATCCCCCACGATGGCAAAAACTGGGCACTGCGCATCCTGCAGGGCTACTGCGGCATGAATCCAGATCCGCTGGTGCGGCGACGATTGATTTGGCAAGGCCCCAGGAGGCGTAACCTCCCCGGCGTCAACCCCAAGCTGCTGGGGAATCAGACCCCGCCGAAGATGGCACTGTGGAAGACGCTACATGAGCAGCTGGTGAGGCAGTCTTATGTGGTGACCCTGCTCTATGATGTGCAACGCGATCAGTTCAGCCATCCCGTGACGGCGGGCAGCGAGACCAGATCGGCCGGCGATGGACCGTACGTTCACCATCCTTTTTGCCTTCAAGCTTGCTTAATTCCTGATGAGAATGCAGTGACCTCGTTTGTGATGAGCTGCCTGGGACTCTTCGCTGGACAGACCTGCCCGACCCGGCAACCTCTAGGCCAGTGAATAGCCGGCTTGTAGTGAGCATTGAGGACGAGAAGTCGCTCTGTAAGATATTAACGGGCATGGAACACAAGTACGTCATCAATACGAGAATCTTGTCTGTAAAAAAAAGGGATTAGGGCTCTAATTGAGTGGCTCACAGGTTCGCGCGAGAAATGATCGAGGAGACATATCGATTTGTGCTCGGGAACGTGGTCTTCTGCTTAACTAGATATCTTAGAATTCCCGATCACCTGCAAGAGAAGGAGCAGGATGGATCACCGCGAATTAATAGCAAGCTCCCTGCTTTCGAGACTCTGGTCCCTTTTGATCCGGAAGACAAGTGGATCCTGACGGCTTCGGTTGAAGTACTAAATGGGAACGATCCAGAGCAAGTGCAAAGGGGAGTTGACGAGCTGATATCCGTCAAGTCGGAGTTTGAAGGATGCTACGATTTCCAATTGATGGACAGGCACATCTTTGATACGAGAGTGATGATTAAGACACAGTAAATAAACCTCGGGATAGCTTTCACAAGCCGAGCATGGTGACGGAATAAATGGTACTTCCGTGAGCGAACTGATCAGGTGCCACTGAATAAACTCTGCAACAATGGATATCACTCTTGGAAGTCTTTGGCAAACAGGAGGTTCACGCTCATTGAGCACGTAAACGAATTAAGGAATCATTTTGTGACTAAGACGCCATGGGTGATTTATACATATTGTATGGAACAACCGTCTAGCCTCCTATCCCCGAACCGCAAACTAGACTCAAACCGTAATATTTTAATAGTCTATTTCTCCTTGTAGGTCTGCCACAGGGCAATGCCAACTGGGGCAGTGAAGCCTGAGAAACATGCAATCAGCTGATGGTCCTGCCATGCAACACGTACCGGGCACCGAGTCGCGAGAAGGGCTTGTACATACCGACGAACATGAATGTCCAGTACTTGAAGGCAAACCCCTTTCCGTGTGGGTCGAAGGGAAGATTGCTTCGGGGACCCTCTGGGTAATGGTATGGGGAGGAGAATTGAGCTCGGGTGGTGTGGAAGCCCCGGCGGGCGACCATCGAGGTCGAAGAGGAAGCGCGAACTGCAGCTCGGGATAGCATCTGGGTAGCAACGGTCAGCTGTGCGATAATGCAATTGGGGCGTTTTCAAGCTTGCCTTGAGAGAATTGGAGCGTCGGGGGTTGATGTACAGAGTGGGAAGAGATGGAATGTCGTTCGATTTTGTGAGCGAGCTTCGTTTCCGCAACAAGCCTAAACACCCCAACCCCTGCTCGCAACCTCCTCGGTTAAACTTTTCGCCGTGGATTTTTCTAGGTTTGCCTCGTTTTGATAAAGTTTCTAATCGGCTATCTCGACAGTTTGTGTCCTGGATTGTTTTTTTTTTTGGCCTCCGCGACCATCGCCCAACTGTCCTCCATATGTAACCGTGGAGAGTCAACGAGATGGACGATTTGTTCGACGTTTTCGATGAGAAACCGCAGGCTCCTCTGCCGGTCAAAGAGCGCACCGAGAAGAAAAAGAAGGACCGCAGCAAGAAGAGAAAGGTAAATGGAGATGTGAAAGATGCGGTTGAAGTAGAGGAGGCGCAGGAAGCGCAGGAAGCTCCCGAACTTGAAAATGGAGACCAACAGATGCAGGATGGTCAACCAGAGGCTACTCCAGAGGAATCGGAAGGATTGGCAGAGTCCGAAGACGGCGCTGCCGACGACGAGAGAGAAAATAAGAGGAGGCGCAAAGAGCAAGAAGCAGAACCGGTGGTGACAGATACGTTTGAAACTGCGCAATCCAGAGAAGTTGCCAAGTCGAGTGGTCTGCAGGCGGGCGAGCAGGAGGGGTCTCTGGTACTGCAACACAACATCCAGCATGAAGTTTCCCTGCCTCCGGATTACAACTACATTCCAATCTCGCAACATAAGTCGCCTGCGAATCCAGCAAGAACATGGCCTTTTGAGCTGGATCCCTTCCAGAAGCTCGCGGTTGCTTCCATCGAAAGAGAAGAGAGTGTCTTGGTGTCTGCGCATACCAGTGCCGGAAAGACTGTCGTTGCTGAATACGCCATTGCTCAGAGCTTGAAGAACAATCAGAGAGTTATCTATACTAGTCCGATCAAGGCATTGAGTAACCAAAAGTACAGAGAATTTGCAGCAGAGTTTGGCGACGTGGGTCTTATGACAGGCGATGTCACAATCAATCCTACCGCAACTTGCTTGGTCATGACGACAGAAATTCTGCGATCCATGTTATACCGAGGTTCTGAGATCATGCGTGAGGTCCAATGGGTTGTATTCGATGAGATCCATTATATGAGAGACAAGTCTAGAGGTGTGGTCTGGGAAGAAACGATCATCCTATTGCCCGACAAGGTCAGATATGTCTTTCTGTCCGCTACTATACCGAACGCCATGCAGTTTGCAGAATGGATTACGAAAATACACAGACAGCCTTGCCACATCGTTTATACCGATTTCCGTCCCACCCCATTGCAGCACTACTTTTTCCCTGCTGGGGCCGATGGCATCTACCTGGTGGTTGACGAAAATGGCACGTTCAGAGAAGACAACTTCCAAAAGGCTATGACGACCATAGAGGAAAAGAAGGGAGCAGACCCAGCAGATATGAATGCCAAGCAGAAAGGTCATGGTAAAAATAAAAAGACGAATAAAGGTGGCAAACAGGAGGGATCGGATATCTATAAGATCGTACGGATGATCATGTTGAAGCACTACAACCCGGTCATTGTATTCAGTTTCAGCAAAAGGGAGTGCGAAGCATACGCCTTGCAGATGAGCACAATGGCTTTTAACGATGATTCAGAGAAAGCTATGGTATCGAAAGTATTCGAAAGTGCGATCGAGTCGTTATCAGAGGAGGATAAACAGCTGCCTCAGGTGCAGCATATATTACCGCTTCTGCGCCGTGGTATTGGAGTCCATCACTCTGGATTACTGCCAATTCTGAAGGAGACGATTGAGATTTTGTTTCAGGAGAACTTGATCAAGGTTCTTTTCGCTACTGAGACGTTCTCTATCGGTCTTAACATGCCTGCTAAGACTGTGGTTTTCACCAGCGTGGAGAAATTTGATGGTACTGCGATGCGATATCTCACTCCTTCAGAATTCATTCAGATGTCTGGTCGTGCTGGAAGACGTGGTCTTGATGAGAGAGGTATCGTCATTATGATGATCAATGGAAAGATGGAATCCCCTCAAGCCAAGGAAATTGTCCGAGGACAGCAGGATAAGCTCAATTCTGCATTTTACCTTGGCTACAATATGATTCTTAATCTGATGAGAGTCGAAGGTATCTCGCCAGAGTACATGCTGGAACACTGCTTTTACCAATTTCAGAACGCAGCAAATATACCCAGCCTAGACAAGGAGCTTGCTCAATTACAGGAGGAAAGTGATGCTGTTAAGATACAGGATGAGGCTACAATTAAGGATTACTTCGATCTGCGAAAACAACTAGGCGAATATACCAAGGATATGCAGGCTGTTATTACTCATCCCAACTACTGCCTCCAGTTCATGCAGTCAGGTCGGTTGGTTCATGTCAAACATAAGGATTACGATTTTGGGTGGGGAGCAGTAGTCAAGTTCACTCCACGTAAACTGTCCAAGGGCGAAGATGCAGATGACATACCACCACAAGCACAATATGTCCTGGATGTTCTCCTACCTGTATCAGAAAAGTCCTCAGTAACTACGAAATCGAATGAGGACCTTCCTCCTGGAGTGGTGCCACCAGCTGAAGGGGAGAAGGGCAAGATGGAAGTTGTTCCGATGATGCTCTCTTGTATACAAGAGATTGGCAAGGTTCGCATCTTCCTGCCAAAAGAGTTGCATTCAGCGGATCAACGAAGCACAGCCGGGAAGTCGATATCTGAAGTCAAACGACGTTTCCCAGATGGCATTGCTCTTCTGGACCCCATCGAGGACATGAAGATAACGGACGATTCGTTCAAGAAACTTCTCCGCAAGATTGAGATCCTGGAATCTCGCCTGCTCTCCAATCCTCTACATAATTCGCCCCGGCTCTCCGATCTCTACGATCAGTATGCTGGTAAGGTGGAAATCGGCAAGAAGATCAAGGAAAAGAAGAAGCAAATCGCAGACGCACATGCGATCATGCAACTTGACGAGCTCAAAGCCCGCAAACGAGTTCTACGCCGTCTGGGATTCATCAATGATCAGGAAGTCGTGGAAATGAAAGCCCGCGTTGCCTGCGAAATATCGTCGACAGGTGACGGACACGAACTTCTGCTTTCTGAGCTCCTGTTCAATCGATTTTTCAACGAACTGAGCCCCGAATTGTGCGCTGCGGTCCTGTCATGCTTCATTTTCGAAGAAAAGAGTCAGTGCCCCCCACTGAGGGATGAATTGAAGAAGCCATTTGGCGAAATCCAGGCCCAGGCTAGAATCATTGCCAAGGTCAGTCGGGAGAGCAAGATGAACATCAACGAAGAAGAATATGTGCAAAGCTTCAAGTATCAACTCATGGAGGTCGTGCTATCTTGGGCGAGCGGGAAGAGCTTCGCGGAGATCTGGTATGTTGTTGCCCCAGTGTGATCTGGATATACCACTTGCTAACGTAGCTTACCATTTAGTAAAATGACCGACGTATATGAGGGTTCCCTCATTCGTCTCTTCCGCCGGCTCGAGGAACTGCTCCGACAGATGGCTCAGGCAGCCAAGGTCATGGGTTCGGATGAGCTCGCAACCAAATTCGAGGAGTCGCTGGCCAAGATCCGGAGAGATATCGTGGCCGCTCAGAGTTTGTACTTGTGATCCGATTTATTATCTCTTTCCGGCATGCCCCTGTCTTCTGTTATGGGTGGGCGCAGCATATTGTGCTTGGGATATTATGCATTAAGCACGGGGTATAAGGCGTATAGGGCTGGTTTTCTTTTTTTCCTCCTTTTTTTTCTTCTTTTGCCATCCGGTACCTGAAAACTGAGATCGGGTTTGATCTTCCATGTCGATACTGTAATAGTGCATTATTGCAGCCAGTGTAGAATTAGCTAGAGACTGCTTCTATCCCCGCAAAGCTGTGGAGCACGTGGAGATAGGCTTTATGACTCGTCCTCGGGCATTAAAATGACATTTTAGAGTAGGGTATCTTGCCATGTTTCAAACACTTATGCCGGTATTCTCAAGCCCATGATGAGAAAATTTCCCGAATGGAATCATATATCCCGTATAGGTCAATGCGATGATTTCCAGCGTCGAGAGTTGGGGGTTTATTTTTGGAAGGAATTCGTGTGCATATCCGTCTATCGCGTACTCGGCATCCTCCCAAGCTGGGCCCCCTGCCCTGTCTGAGCGGACAATCGGTGGAGCTCGGCTTTGGGGGCGGAAATCCCATCATAATTGGGTGCCAATGATCATGCCCTTTTCTGGGGAGTGGAATTGTTTCACATCATTCCTTTTGCTAGAGAGTTAAAGGCGTGTCTGCCGGGGCTGGCGTTCATACTCAGTAATGCTCTCACATATCACCCCGTCGAGTCGACTTGCTCGGCGGAAGATCAGCTTGGGGGGGGGTTTCGGCAACTCGCTATAGGCCAAGAGAGGATCTCTTACGTCTCTAGTTCATGGTCGGGTAGGTGCAGATACGCGTGCATGCGCATGCCTCCTCGCCCCTTTCGTGGGGTCCAGCTGGTCTCGGCGGGAAGGGCAGACTGCTGTCAACTCCCCAAGTGCAGTCAGTAGCAGTGTAGCCGTCGGGTTTGGCATAGATTACGTTGTCCATACCGAGCACACCATGACCTGCATAGTTAAACGGTCGTCGTCAGAATATGACACGTCTTTTGGCGCCTCGTGTCCGCGATCGACCCAAGTCGGGTCTTCGAGCTACTGGATCACTGCCACGTTGGGGTTCCTTTTTGCCCCTTGGCCGGGCCCGCGAGCATCATGGTGAGAGGCACTATGGGCTGTTAGCCGCTCCACTGGCCGTATGTTGCTGTACNGACTCAGGGGTAAGCACTGTAAATAGGTTCCTGAATGGCGGCAGGAAACACGTCCACACCTGACCGGGCATATTTCCCTTCTCCAACGAGAGGGTATGTTTCACGGCAGAGAATCAGCGTGGCAGACGGCCTGTTTCATTTCTGTGACTTGTGCAGCCAGCCCATGAGGGGCGTGCCTGCAGCTTAGCCGTTCGCGTCCAGGTTGGGCCTGCCTTAGGGTCTGCGGTACCTTAGCTAGCTGTGCTGGTCGCCCGGGGTTGGCTGTTTGGCAGTAGATTAAATAAGTTCCTTTTTTCTTGCATCCGGCATGCTGAAGCTTTCCTGGCTGGGAGAGACAATTGGGCCAGGCTCTGAAAGGGGCGCGATTGGAAGGTGCTCTGGAAACAAACTTAAGTTTCTTCTAGGACTCTTTTTAACTTCTGTACACCTAAATAGAATCACCGCCGCTGCTGCATGTGGGGAGAGACGCCGCATCTCCAGATCTGTCCAAGCCAAGCGATCACCAGAAGAAAGGCGAGAGGAAAGGGCGTAGAGTGCGTGTTTCGTGTGCATGTTGGTTGGTGGTTGGTGGTTCGTGGTGGTGGACGACGACGACCCTGAATTCACAAGCGTCCCACCTTGGCACCACGCTCTTAACCACCTCAGATTCGGCGAGGACCGCCAACCCTCTGCGAGGACTGCCGTCTCGATCAGGGCACCGCTACGTGTCGTAGCTGTCTGCTCGCGGGTCTGTTAAGCCTGCATTCATTACCAAACTGAATTTCAGTTTTCTGGAGTCCAGGATTCGGCCAAACCCCTCAGCTCAACGCGGCCTAGATCTCCGGACCCGAACTTTTTGCACTCGAGAGGCACTCGAGACCGCAACTTGGCATTTTCCTCTCCTTTGCACTACAGATGCACTGATAACAATAATATTAGCTTGCTCTCAAGCTTTTGCTCCACTCTTGACCCTCCTGCAGAGTTGAGACCGGTTTTGCTTTCGCAGGCAAACAACCTGACAATTCTCGATGTGAGAGGGCACCCCGAGCCCAACTCTCACCCCTCACACGGCCAATCCACCGCACATTGAACAGCCAATCCATTACCAACTCAAGACGCAGATATGGATAATTCAGCTCCTCTTGCAGACTACTTTTGGATAGCAGGCATCGATTCACTTTCGTACGACGATGAACCATTCGCTGGCAGAGATCCTTCGCCCAATGGCCCGCCACCCCTCTCCCCGGCTAAGATAGAGGCTACAATTGAGGAGAATGCCGACGAAGAACTACCCTCCACGCCAATAAAGCCAGGTAGCAGCAGAGCTACGGCTCGACATTCTCAGCGTAATTCCTGGAACCAGCTCAACCGGAATTCCTACGACGCACGAAATTCGATATCTACATTGGAAGACCTCGAAGGCACTCGCAGCAACCGCAGTAGCATGACAATTAGAGGGGTTTCTACTGGCATTGAGAATTCGTTGAATAGCCTTACATTAGCTGGCACTGAGAATTCGCTGGATACGTCTGGTACAAATGGCGTTGAGCAGTCCTCGAGTGGCTTTGATTTTGATAAAGCATTGATAAAGTTTGCCCAAGAACGAGAGTCATTTTTAGATGATTTGACATTCAGTGCTGGAGCCCAGATGCATGTTGCACCGCCTATGACCGCCCAGAAGTCAGACAAGTTGCGGGCAGAGGGCTCTGATATCTATGGATCCACCCAGACAAGGAAAAGTCCTCTGAGAAGTGTAGGCGGGAGCATTCGAAGGAAGCTCAGCTTCAGGGATATGAGCAGCGTCAAAAGACAGTCGACTGTTCACAGAGCAAGTAAGTCAACTCATTGTAATTGTTTATATAACCGGATTATTCCGCCAGTATCTCCTCCTACGTTATGACAGATATACTAATTATCCATAGATTCAGTGCGAACTGCAAGGAGGTTGAGCAATTACAACTCGGTCATCCCACCTCCTGAGCCCATCAACCCCGATCCAAATATGCATCCGCTGAAAAAACGTTTCGAACCAGTCCTGCTAGACAGATATCCCCCGAAACATGCCACAGAGGACCTGAAGAGAAGAGGATCGTTCCCAGACTATGTTCCAATGTTCGCATTCCCCAATGATATCAATATAGTTTCAGCGGATGAGCGGCCTAGATCCACCTGGCATGGCTTTGCCATGACCTCGGAAAATAACTCGAAAATATACGGCATCACAGTTATTATCTGGATGCCTGTCCATGCGGATGCTGCAGCAGAAGTAGAACGCCGCTGCGAAGCTTGGAGACAGGCACACATGACAAATGAAGAGCGGGAGCTCGCGGCTAGTCTGGGAGAACGATTGGCGTCAGAGCGAGCACATCTCTCGCAATTGTTGTCCCACTTGCCTAGTGTTGCATCAGGTTCCGATGCTCGAGAAGCCTTGGAAGAGCAGATCTCCACGGTTGAAGAGAAAATCACTCTCATGACGGACATGTTGCGGCCCGTACGCCACGCGGCAGCCTCTAAAATTGACGGTCTTACGGATGGTGAGACAGGCCTTTGGACACCTAGGGCTTATGGTATACTTGGCCGAGATCCAAGTCTTACTTCATTCTGGAAGGAATGGCTACGAGCTGTCGTAGTTCCAATGACAGATGGTGCGATCATGAGAGTCCCTGCAAGCTCACCAAAGGTAGGGCGGTGGCAGCCACTAGAGCGATATGTAGTCAACCTCTGCACCGAGGCTCTCAGTCCGATCTCGTCGAAAACACAGGTTGAGCTAGCAATCCGGGAACTGCGTCTATTTGCAAGGAAGGAAGCTGTCAATGAGCTCCCGGAGTCCAGAGACACGGATCTCTATGCCTTGTTCAGGTGCCTCAGCATCCCGAACATCGTTGCTTTATTCGAATTCACGCTTGCGGAATCCAGGATTGTGTTTTTGTCCTCCCACACAGCAATGCTTCATCTTGCTTGCAAAGCGCTAGCAAGCTTACTTTATCCCTTCAAATGGGCTAGTATTTTCATACCTGTTCTTCCAGCCAGATTGCTATCGGCCCTCGAGGCGCCATGTCCTTACATAGTCGGTATCGAGAGAAGATATGAGAACATAACACTTCCGGAAGACGACTTTGTCTTGGTAGACCTGGATCAAGATACCATTGAGGCAACAGGACCGCCTCCATCCCTGCCTCGACAGCAACGCCGGAAGCTGGTGTCACTGCTTCAACTTGCTGCACCACATCACAATCGCTATGGTGTTCCGGTTGGGCCGCCACCGTATGCAATTGAGACTTTTCCCTATAATGCGTTCTCATCCGAAAATGAGGCCATATTTACTCAAAACGCTCCAAAGAGTACGCTTGCAAAATATGTCACTCAAAATTCGGCGACATTTGGAGATCCAGACCCAGCCTCTGTCTCGAGAAGGCTTGTTTTCAACGCGTTTCTTCAGTCTAAGAATGATCACACGCGAGTTGAGCGACCTTCCACCAGCAAGTCAACGAAACCAAGCCCTGAACCGACGTCACCTGGCTCTGGAGGCTTTTCGCTACCTTCTACTCCTACCACTCCTGGGTCTCGGAACGAAAATCCCTTTGGCGGAACACTTAGAGAAAGACGCTCCGGCTACTTCGAAAAAATGGAACCTCGCAGAAGCTCGTCCTTTGGTGGTCTTGAGCGCCAGCCTACTCTTCGTAGGCCAAGTATTCCTTTTGCCAATGGTCACACTCCTCGACTTTCGACATCTGCTATTTCAGTCGACAGCAAATCAGTGTACGGCTACGCTCCATCGATGTATGCAGCGTCTACAATTGCTGCTTCCACTATAATGCCGACTATGCTTGTGCAGCCGGTCCGCAATACCAGCAATACTGTGTGGGTAGAGGGGCATTGCTTCTTAGCACAGAACAAGGATATTTCGTTTCTTTGCTCGATTTGTGATGAGAAGGCAGATCACGATAGACTATTCAAATGCAACAGCTGTACAACCATGGCTCATGGACGCTGTCTGGGCCAAGTATCGCTGGTCTGTCCCGCCACATTTCATGCGGATCGTGTACGTGCGGCTTTTGTACGGTGCTTCGCAACCTTGTTGTATACATACAGGAAGTTCCTGCAACGACCAACAAAAGCGCAGAAAAGTNCAAGGCCGGTTGTACGGATTTGATATGGATGGTTTTATCCGCAGTTTGCCTGGAGAGCAACATGACTACATGGAAATGTTGAAGCAGACTCAGGGTACGTATCTTGACTACTTCCCTTTTACGAGGGTGAGACCATATAAGCTAACCTATTCCAATTTCAGCATTTAATGAATTTATACACGAGCGGGAGACAACGCCCATAAGTTCACCGTCAATCCAACTCTTTGAAAGCATAATCCTTGCTAAACGAGCTCGTGGCAAATCTGGGTTCTTCAACTCTAAGGCATCTCGTTCTCAAGAGTTCTTAGAGGACACCTCAGATCATCTTTGGGTCTCTGCAGCAGTGCCTACACCTACTGCGAAATTTCCTGGTGACTACAGGGCTGTAGTGAGTCGGACTCCAGCCAGACTGGACCCCACGTTGATGAAAGAACCCCGTATATACAATGGTGTTCCTAGAATTGATGTTGAGAAGAAAAAGAAGGTTGGAAGAAAAGCTGTACCCAGCATGCTAGGTCTTGGTGATGGGGTCGTTGTGCCAGGATTACAGCAAAACTAATCATATTGAGGATGGTTCCACGGATTTATGGGATGACGCCCATTTTGTGTGTAAGAATAGGTTAAGCACGGCTAGGTTTTCTTTTTGTCTCAGGGATTCTTTTGGGCGACGGGAGCCCGAAATAAAAGTAATGCATATTGACTGGCAACAACTCCGATTTTTATGTTTGGGTATGTAGGTGGTATTATCTCCTGAAAAAGTTGGATTGGCTGCATGGTGTTCTAGATCAATTTTCCCAGGCATACATGCATTCAAGGATAGATTGCTTTCAGTGTTTTATCGCGTGGAGCTACATCTGATTCGGGTGGCTTAGAATATCTGGGTGTTTTAGATAGCAATCAATTGTCTTGCACACCTCTGGACTGAAATACCATCATCTATTATTTGTCATTCCTAGAGTTATGTTATTCTTGTCCCCAAAAGCCCCGTATTTAAGAACCCTCTATCGCCCATGGGCCCTCTCCACCCAATGCTCAAGACCCCAAACACCAATCTGCCATTAACCTCCGGTCTAGCTTCCTCGCCGGTCTCCTCCACGATAAAACAAACCTGCTGAACATCTCCGGGCTGGAGAACTGGTCTTTCTAACTCCTCTCCTTCCCTCAACACCTCCCAGTTCATGCCGCGGCTCTTGAGCCCTTCATTGGTTTCCAATAGCACCACATCCAGAGTTATAATTTCATCTCCGCTGTTCTCCAACTGAGCCTCCAGTGCCCATCTCCGGTGACCACGATCCAATCCTGGCGCAGCTGTCTCACCAGCTTTATCCCTCTTCTCGTTCGAACCTACAGCCAAAGGAGGGAGCAGGGCCGTCTTGGTACGGACCACCATGCATGACTTGCACACAAATTGGTATAGCTTCCTAAACGTCCGTACCCGACCACTGGTGGGCGTTGTCTCCGAATAAACGATTGTCACAGCCAGGACGTGCGATCCTTCTTCTTTGAGATCGAAGTTTACAATCTTTTGTAAGCTGTGGCCAGGAGCTAGGTCTACACCCGCTGCGGTGGCTGTCTTTCCGTCTTTCGTACCTTCGTTCTTCTTTCCTGCTTCACCATCCTCGCCATTCTCGTCGTCGTCCGAGTCCTTGGGTGATGCTGGGGCCGCTGGGCGATCTTCTGAAGATGTGAGAGTCAATGGGATGGGTGTCGCCGAAGACGGCGTCTTCATCTCAGCTTCAATCCTCACATTGGTTATCGATCTCTGCACACCAGTGTAGGAGGAGGGTAGGACTTCATTGTTTGCACATAGTGTACAACTAAACGTTTCGCCTACGTACGCGGAACCGAACGCTGGTGGTAGAGTGAGGATCGGAGAGAGGATGAATGGGGATGTATCGGTGGTGTCGCTAGTTGGGTATGCCAATGAGGAGGAAGGGGAAGGAGATATCTTGTTCAGAGGCGAAGAGGAAGGAGTACGAGGGAGAGGGTGCTGGACCGAGAGAGATGGTTTGGACAGTCTTGGTCAGGAAATGTTAGAAACACTGATTCGATAACTGCTTGAAGGGTATATTTGAATGGGATATACCTCAGCACTTTAAGCGATACGGAATGAGGTTCTTTGACCGCATCAACCGTCGAGGTGGTGCGCTGATGCGCCATTGCTTCTATCTTTATGAAGCCATGAAGCCCTCTCAGAGGCACAGAAGGGTCTCAGGAACATTGAGCTGCCTGCATGTTGGTCCAGATGCATGAAATTCTGCCGCCCTCACCGCCCTCTTATCGATCGGTATCTCTCCACAGAGCAGCAAATTTTTGAATGCCTAGCTAATGGGGAAGGACAATATCTCAAAGTGAAAGACACATCGTTGGAAAGGATGGGTGACTGCAAGAAAGCTATTGCTAATGGCATCCCTCTGAAGAGGGAAGAGGGATTGCTGTTGATCATGGATACGCCTAAAGGTGGCTTAGGAACTAGCCCCGCCAATACCCTGAGACGAGGGGCAATGTATTACATAGAAACTGACTTTATGTGCATATTAAATAGGTCGCGGTGTGTTTGCGGGCAAAGATATTCCAGCCAGGACAGTACTGGAGGTCTGCCCAGTATTAGTTCTGGACCCTGTTGAGAATGAGGAATATGTTAGGAAGACCAATCTTTACAACTATACCTAGTAATGAATGAATTGCACTTGGCTGGCGGAAAGGGCTGACGAACGTCACAGCAATTGGCCGTACATAAACCACGAAAGTGCAAATGGAAGTAATGGCAATTCCAAGCCTCCTACGACAACTCAGGCAGTTGTTCTGGGTCTTGGCAGTATGTTCAACCACTCCAGCCTACATCAAAACGTGGGTTGGGAACGAGATCTCACCAACCTCCTCATCACCTATTCAACCTTGAGGGACATTAATCAAGGAGAGGAACTGTGTATATCCTACGGGTCTAGACTTACATTCAAGGATACAGATGCAGAAGCGTTGCAGGAACAAGAAGATGCGGAAGATCTCCTAAAGAGTATTGAATTGCTAGACTGACTTTTCGAGAAAGAATCAAGACTGGACCGAATCGGCTCCTGACTATGGTACAAAATGCTATAACTAGAGGGTGCCTTTTGAAGAAAACCACCGCGGCAAGTCAGATATTGCAGAAATTCCCAGTCATAGCCCGATTATATTCCCGGTGGGGGTGGAACTGCACTATAAGAACCGGCTCCAGGAGGCGCACCCGATGGCGGTGGTGGAGGTGGTGCACCTGAGCCGGGTGGTGGTGGTGGAGGTGCTTCACTAGGCGGTGGAGGAGGAGGGGCGGAGCTCGAAGCGCCCGGAGCTCCTGGAGGAGATTGCTGTTGTGCAGCGGCAGCGGCAGCCATATATTGTTGATAGTATTGAACATATCTAGAGAGGATCTTAGCAATCTGACGCGAAAGAATCGCAGAGATACTTACGCTGCATATCCGCCATAAGCTGCATAGGGGTCCGCACCACCATAATACTGAGCATATTGAGCAGCATAATCAGCTCCAGTCGTAGGACTGCCGGCACCTGGAGCAGCTGCTCCTGGAGGACTCATCGCAGTCCCCGGGGTTGTCGGAGTTGGTGAATGGCTATATCCGCCATAACCACCACCATAGGAGTGTGACCTGTCTTGGTTGCGGTCACCATAGCCACGTTCCCCACCATATCCCGTATTTTGACCATAACCTCGTTGCGGCGGCCGACTTTTGAACTCTTCATACTGTACTCTGACATTTGCAAGTAAATCTTCACAAAGCTCTTTTGCTTTTTGGACATCATTTGCATCAGGTCCACTGCACTTATGGTCAGCCAATATAGTACTATAAAACTCACCGTTATACTTACGCAACGTGTAAATACATATCTTCATCACTTTCACGGCCAGTGGCATGCTCCATAAAGCCCGATCCCCGACCCTTGATCTGGACGCGGCATCTGGTCTCTTGTTGAATATGCTTAACATACGCTCCACCGTGACCTACGACTTGCGCACGAAGGTTGAACCCAGGGAGTGGCTCGAAATTGATAGGGATCTTCTCCTCTGGCCATTTCCGCTGTTATTGGTTAGTAAGTTTCCATTAGAGGAAGAATGACTAAGAAAGCTGACTCTGCCAAATTCATCCCGCTCAACCTCTGGCTCCCTTCTCCGGAAGCGGCGTTCGTCAACTAGATTCGGTAGTTCCTGCTTCATTAGTTCCTCAATCTTTTTAACCGCATCCTCGAGGCCTTTCTTGGTCGTGCTTGTGACGTGGAGGTATAGGGGCGGATTCTAGATCATTCTTAGCTATCAAGGCCACGGTGCTCTCACAGAGGTGGGCTTACGGCAGGAGTCGCCATATTCTTATCCGGGTAGTAACTTCCACGAGTGGTGACATCTTTAAAAGTCAACATGAAAACTCTATACAAACGTAACTAGTAAGTGTAGCGTACCAGCGCCGGTTTCATCCTTGATCTAAATGTCACGCAGCGGGAGTTAGCAGATGCAAAAGAGGGGTGTACATTGTGTACTATCACGCTTCAAGTAAGCTTGAAAGTCCCACACACGAATAAATGAGCTAAGAAACTTGGAGGGGAAGGAGGAAAGCTGTTTGCTAGAAGAACTGAAAGGAACCTGATGTATCAGTGCAATATTGACACAAGGGATATTTACCATCTTTTGCGTAGAACCTCTGGTCAGCGTATAACGATTCCTCAGATCGTTTACTTCGATATCTTTGATGTAGTCGCCATCTGCTATATACATTTCGCCATTGACCGTGCTGGCGCTATTGCCAGCATTCGGAGAGGCAGACTTGGGTGCTGGAGCCGGGCTGTTGGACTGGGAACAAATCAGCACATGCAATCTCAATAACTCATAAGGGCCATACAGATCTAATCGGAGGGACATCAACGTGCTGAATTCCTTTCTTTGCTTGTAGTTGCGCATTGATTCTTGCTGCCGCGGCGGCTGTTGAAGCGTTCTGTCAGCAGACCCCCTACATAAGAACCCACTTAAGTGATATCCATATACCTGCTGCTGCTGCTGGATCAACTTTCTTCGCAGAATCCGCGCCTGGGCTGTCCGAAGCACCCCTCACAGGACTTCTACTACGAGCAGATTCGCGCCTTGGCGGCGAGCGCGATCGTCTGTCAAACCTCGAGGTTCGTCTTGCTTCGGGTTCGGTCTGGTCAAAGCGGGAGCGCTTTGCTGTGCGCCGCTCTGTATCATCCATGTTTCTGCGGTGATAATGTCGGCCTATCGTCGATATATCTGAGCAGGGAAGGCGAGAGTAGCCAGACGGAAAGAACGTGAGGCTGAAAGCTTTTGTGTTTCGCCGAAGGGACTTCGCTTCCCCAGAAGGACGTCTGCGCTAGTTACTCGGGCGCTAGCAGGTAACTTAAACTCAAACGTCGCGTCAGGTGCCGCAGGCGTCCTGTAATAGTCAACCGATCACTGGCTAGCCAATCTCCTCTCTTGCGCCCCTGCTTCGCAAGGGAACGACGAGTGTCGCTGGCTACATTCACTTGCCAGAGAAGGAATCCGAAAAACAAACCTTACCTCGGCATGAAGTCCTCTGGTTATAACGATGCCTGTGTATCCTGACAAGTGACTTATATACTTCGTTAAACGAAATAGCCTTTATTAATATCTGTATGCTATGCCTCTGTCAATGTGGAAATGATGCAACCCATATTTCTTGAACAAACATCGTACCAACCAGTACGTTTCCCAATGATCCCAGTATAGCGCTATACATGTAGCCAGCCAGAATATTCCATATTCCCACTGCAGCAAACCCGATCTCTAGTGCACTGAGACATATCCAAAACGAACTCCGTATGCTCCTATTTTTATTTTGACTGACAATAAGTGTATTCTCCAGCATCGTTCGAACTGCAACTGCTACGCTCACAAGCATTGATATCAAAAGTAAATTCCTTGAATTTTCCGAACGGTCCTTCAAAGCCGAATTCCAGATCCACAGTGTAATTCCTAGCAGGGTAGCTTGAAACAGATGGACTATCTCAGTCTTCTGACGTGATTTCTGTGGTGTCTCATGTTTCGGCTCATCATGCCCTAAAGAAAATGAAGATAGCATGTTTTCAAGAGCAACTTCAGACTCATCAGGTTGGTCTGGGGGAAAGAATTTGGGCTGAGCAAACTCCATGTTTACTTTCTCCTTTGAAGCCACCTGTGACTGCTGGAGTCCGGGGTGCTTGACATTGCTCGTCATACTGTTAAAGAAGCTCTCCTTGGTCTCCGGAGTAGTGATTCCCAATCTCGGCTGTAATGCGGGATTCCATAACTTGTGTGCTGTGGGCCTAGGAGCTGGAGGAACCTTGTACCAGAATTGAGACCCTCGATCTCCAACTGGTGCTTGGCTGAAACCTTCACCAGTACGCTCAGACGAACGAGCGGGGTTGAATGCTCGGTGTTCCGAATTTAGTGGTGTCCAATCCATCTCATCATCATCCCGCCTGATCGCCAGATCTTGGTCTGGCCGTCTCAGTCTTGATGGCAATTCCCCAGTTTGTAAATAGTGAGACGATTCTTTTTGGCTCATGTACGTGTTTGACTTTGGCCGGCTCGATAGATGTGCCTGTTGATGTAACCGCTCTCCGTTTAAAGGCTGTCGAGCGGAAGAATCGAGCGACATTTTATCAAACGGCCTCCTTGGGGCTGTCTGGGGTTTTCCTGGAGGTGGGCTTTCGTCAATGTCTCCAAGAGGATCCACCTTCCTCGTTACGCGTGATGGGGTGGATATTATTTCATCTAGGGCGTCAGATAAGCTCCCCATAGCCCGATCGGGGCTCCCTACACCTGGTCCGACATTTGGAAGAGCCGTTGGAGTGGAGGACCAAAGCGGGCTCAAATCGACCTTCAGAGAATGCCGAGAAGCAAAGGTAATCTGCCGATTCGTTAGAGACCAAGAGAAAAGTGGTAGCTTGATATAACTCACGGAAATTAGAAACGCAAGCATGAAAGCATGGGCGCCAATACTTTCATTGGAAGATGCATCAATAAATACACCGGTACCCATCAACCAAAAGAACATGGTCCTTGTAATTAATAGTATGCCCTGATACTTGTACCATTCGTCAAATCCTTTGATGTGGTTCATAAATCCCTTGTTCATCTGCTTAAACATTGGGTTCCACCAAATCGCGCACAAGCTACAGAGAAGGCTCGATCGGACTAGTTGTTCCCAATCTATTGTTACCAGTTGTAACCCCTGGAAATTAGAATGTAAATGCAGTGATTGCCACCATCGTGGTCCATCTGACAAGAGTACTTGGCTCCATGTCAGTGACCTTATCAATGTTCTCATATTCCACAGAAATTGGCCCCCAAGCCCAAAGTAAAACAATGTGCACCCAACTATATCAACAGTGGTGTCAAAAGACAGTCTCTTAGTTTTTGGTCTGAGTCTATTCTCTCGACTTTTATCCATAAGCCGGCGTAGATGATCGGATTTTGCGGTTTTACCGGCGGCTCTCATTCGCTCAAGGACCTTTGGTTCACAGTCCTGACAAACTTGCGGATACCTCCGCTCCAAATCTTTTCTAAAAGCATAGTATTGCCGCTCGAGCTCTCTATATTGGGGGTGGCTAGGATCGGTTTCCACATCATATTGCGCAAGAGACGCCGTGTAAAGATGTTGATTTTTCAAGCATGTTGCACAAAACAATGTGGAATCAGGGGCGTGCGATGGTGAGGAAGGCCTTGGGACAGCATACTGCGGAGTGCTTGAAGACCGAGAGACTTTGTCTATTGGAGGATCCGTTATTTCGCCATTCTACGAATTTGTTATTATCAGCTATAGACTGGTACCAGGCTGGCACTGTAGGGATACTTACTTCATCCAAGTAGTTTACAACGTCACAGTGTTCACATTTCCACTGCGAAAGAGAAGGAGTATACTTAGTTGCTGATTTTCGATTGCAATAAAAGCATTTCATATTATTACGCCCGCGCAAAGCAGCCATGTATTGCGCCGTTCCAACATCGAGTTTCGATTCCGCAAATAGTTGTTCCAGGCAGTATCGATCGCAATATTCTGCCAGCGCATCTATCACCCCTGCCCGGGCGGTGAGGAGTCTGGTCGCATTCACCAACTTGGCCAAAGACTTGTTGCTGAATACTTAAAAAAGAAAAGGCGATAAAAGTTTGTATTGGTAGGAACTAGAATATATGTGCTAATGAATAGGATACAATATTTATGAAATGTTTCTCCAGTCCTTATATTACAAAATCTGAGCCCTTTTACCTGTCTCCTACCTCACCACTTTCACTTGAAATATGAAGAAAAAGGTGAACAGTGTTATAAATGTTAACTATTATTCTTAGAATACAAAGTCTAATTTGGCTTGAAAGTGAGGCTCTTGGAAGCTTGAATGTAAATATCTACCCGATTCCTCTTTAGGAGGCTGTTAAACTTAAGCCTGTACGCTCACTAGTGTGCTGCTTGGGATACCCGAGCAAAACGGACAGCTTTCGAGTTGGAATATTTTCCAGCAGCCACCGTCTGTATCAAAGCACGAATTTGCGTAATGATCATACCCTCTTCAAAGGTTGATTGATATTTGATCTCCGTTCATCACCAGATGATGTTCTTCTACCAGGAGGTTACTTCTTGAGCTTGGTGATAATCCTCGAGTCAAACCCCAGCATCTTCAGCCTCGTTTCATAAAGATGTCCCATACCACAGCCTTGCGGTTGGTGATTGCAGCAGCACTTATCCTGGTCACGACGGTGTTTGTAGGTTTCAGTACTTATCTTGAACGGGATGTTGGAAATTGACATATAGTGATTAGCTTCGACTGCTCTATGTCCTCCCTTCCGTATCGCAACGGCGCACACATCCGTCAATTAAATATCCCAGGACCGCGCAGGCCCATATTATGGTTGTGCTCGGGTCTGGTGGTCACACTGCAGAAATGATATCTTTAATTCGAGATCTAGATCCAACGAGATATAAGCATCGAACATATATCGTCTCATCAGGAGATGACTTTTCTGCAGCTAAAGCAACAGAATTCGAGGCTAGATTAAAGTCAAAGTACGCACCTAGATCTACTGCTTCAAACGGGACAATACAGACGACAGAGCCTGGACAGATGGACCTAATTACTGGCACCTGGAATGTCCATATTGTTCCCCGAGCAAGGAAGATCCATCAGCCTTTGTACACCGCTCCCTTCTCATCCATTCATTGTTTGATAGGATGTTTAAAGGCTCTACAACCTTCCTTCAAGACGACGAGAGATCCTGGATCCAATTACCCAGACGTCATTCTTACCAATGGGCCAGCAACAGCAGTCATTGTCATATTCGCCAGTTTTATTTTGAAGTTTCTAGGTTTTGCTCCACTCTGGAAGATGAAGATAGTTTATGTTGAAAGTTGGGCAAGAGTTAAGAATCTAAGTCTAAGCGGAAAGATTTTGTTATGGACAGGAATCTGTGATAGATTTTTAGTCCAATGGGAGCAGCTAGAGAAAGCTATTAATAAGGAGGGAAGGAAGAAAGCTGTCATATGGAAAGGATTCTTAGTAGACTAAACTTCGTCTGAGAAACCAGTCTCTTCACCCTTGGCGGGATAGTTATTCTAGACAGCATGGAAACTGAATGATAAAGGGATCGCATTTGCTCCGTAACTTATAATGCCTTGTTTCAAACTGGATCGATAATTGCCCCATATTCGAGGCTGTATATATATACATACAGTAGTTAATATTACATCTTGGGAGGTCCTGCAAAGCGATACACCATAGCAAAGCTCTTAGAGAGTGCCTCAATTCATACAGTTGCTTCACTTCCTTGCTCTGCACCATCAGCGGTACTTGCGTTCACACCATCCTCGTCAGGGGTTGGGATACCGCTATATGCAGCACTTCTTTGCATATCCATCAATTCAACTTGTTTTGTCGCCCATCCCTTCCACTCTTCGTATGCCTTGTCTTCCAATTCCATACCCACTTCCAGGTAACCTTTGCCGAAGTATGCTCCTGTGGACAGCGCCTCCTCCTTAGCTATTCTTCTCTCAATTTCTTCTTCTTGCCGTAGGGCGTAGAACTCTTTACGAGCTATATCATAAGCTTGACTTGTGGTCATGTTCGGGACATTGTACATAAGCCATAATTGACGCTGAACGACACTACACGCAAGTAAGTACCCATATCCAAGTACACGCAAAGGAGTATATCTGACCTTTCTCCAGTTAAGGGTCTATGTTTTTGCCGTATCTGACTCCAGTCGCATTTTTGGCCATCCCTTCCATCTTGTTCCAAAACTACCCGCGGTCTTGCCAGTTCCCAGGGGTGGTCCTTGTAGAATTCTCTGCGTAAACGGTCCTCTTCATATATGATAGCCTGTGGCTTGAACATTTTGCTGGGTTTCTTCGTCCGCTTCTTAGGTGTCACATCTCGGTGTTGAACAGGTTGAGGCCGTGTTAAGATCTCTGAGGGAGGGATCAAGCCAATTGTCGAATACCATGGTGGTGGTTGGCTGATGCTCTGCGATTCCAAAAGGAGTGATGCAGTTTGATAGACTCGAGCCGGCTTGAGTCGGAGGCCGCCCATTTTTGCAGTTGACGAAATTCCTTTCCAATAACTGTCACCTAATCTTTCATAAAATTGATTATGAAGACTCAGAAACGGCGTAAGCCAATGTTCCAGGCTTACTTGTTGCAACGAACGGTGGTAAATTCGCGAGCGGAACTTTTTGGCAGACGTCGGCAAATTCCGCGCGTGTCGAGATGTTTTAACATCGCGAATATTATTAGCCTCGAAAATCTACCTGCGTCAGGGACTGGAGCATATTAGGCTGGGAGCAAAGCCAAACAGGACAAAAGATCGAAAAGATATCGTTGCATTCAAATGGGATATTTGGGTCGATAAAGCGGTGCAACGATGCCAGACGGCTCATGTCCATCTTTTGTAGCTCGCCCTCCTCGACGAGAGCTTCCCTCTCCGCGAAGATAGCTTCCGGGGAACTTTTAGGAGTTTTATATTCCACAGAAACCGCGCAGAAACGATACTATCGATCGTCATGGAGAAGTTCTCGTCATACTCCCCAAAAAGATCCATCACCAATAGAGAGTCTAGAGGCCTGGTTTGTCAACTCGCTGGTCGCCGCTGGACATTGTCACCAACACACTTCGAAGAACTTGCATCCCTCTTTTTCAAGGTCATTAATGAGACCCACNTCTNAGCCAGAGAGTCACAACAGATATTCACAGTTCGACACTCTCAAAGACAGAATCACACAACTGCACTAGGTTCGGTCCAAGAAGGACGTACCAAAGAAGAACTCATAGCATTGGTGGACGAATACGGCGATAGCTCTTACACCAGCATCCAAGATACATTGAGGATTCCCAAAAGCATTCAGCGCATAAATAGTCCTGGCATAACCGTATCTGATAAGAGTGATGATGAGTGGCCTCCTCTCCGGTATGAATGGCCCCCTGACTCGGAGACAAAAGTCAAGCTGCATGACCTCGAACAGGCATTGGAAGACTTCTCCAAGGATCCTGCAGAAATTTACCAACTCTATCGAGCACTGCCGAGACCGCGAGCTCCATATCTTCCTGCCAAAACTCGTCATAAGCTTCTTCGACACCTATCAGTTGTAGAGCGGAAAGATGAGCAATCGATGCTGCGATATCTTTCAATTATCGACGACATGAAAGAAACATCCATTCCCTTGAACACCGCCGAATGGACTAGTGCTATATCATTTGCAGCTCGGTACGTAGGGACTTCTACTGCGGTTGAAGTGGAAGCAGCATTACACATGTGGCGAGAGATGGAGCATATTGCAGGGGTTAGAGGAAATGAAGCAACGTTTAATGTCTTATTTGATGTTGCATGTAAAGCTGGCAAATTCACTTTAGCTGAAATGATATACAAAGAGATGGAAGCTCGTGGATTTGGTTACAACCGGTATCATCATGTTTCCTTGATCCATTTTCATGGCCTGAAGGGTGATGGAGATGGAGCACGTGCAGCTTATCGGGACCTGGTTGAGGCTGGGGAGATCGTGGATACTGTCGTCTTGAATGCCATGGTATCTGCTTTAATTAGCGCCAAAGAAGCCAATGCTGCAGAAAACATATATGAACGGATGAAGAGGATGCATTTGGAGCGCTCTGGATCGCGACTTCCACCTAAGGATTATAAGAAGCGGCGCCAGATTAATCTCATTCTAATGAAAATGGCGAAAGCGTCGAAAGATGATCCTGCCAGACGCACCAGGGTTCAAAAGCGCTCTATTGTGGCTCCTGATATTCAGACCTACAGGATCTTGGTCAATTACTTTGCAGTTCAGGCGGGTGACCTAGAAAAGACGGCGAAGTTTCTTGACGAAATGAAATGGTTTGACGTCCCTCTTAACGGGGCAGTGTTTCTTGCCTTGCTTAAAGGTTTTGCGAACCACGGCGGCATTCGCTATAGCACTTGGACACTTGACAGACTCGAGAGTGTATGGCAGGCATATATGCAGGCAATGGATGAAGAAAGCGAGGATTTATATATATCGAAGTGGATGGTTACGTGGGCACTTAGGGCCTTTGCAAAATGTGCTGGGAAGTCGAGAACTCTTGAAGTCTGGGATGAAGTGAAAACAAAATGGCACCCGGACGAGGTGGAGCTGGATTTTGTTATGAACACTTTACGTCCACTTCTTGAAAGAGAGGAGCAACTCCAAAAGCAGCCTGATTGGCTTCTTGCACCCTAATTGGTTATAGTGTATTATCAAAGGGCGGGAGCATCAACTCGAAATGTAACGGTATGTACATATGTAGAATATAATTTGAAGAGTTATGTGAATCATGTTATATTACATTTGCATATTCTGTCATGTATAAAATTCAGGCCGTATATCACGCGGAAAGATGGCTTGCCACGTGACTTCGTTCCTATTTCGCGAATTGCATGGAACTTCTACGCCGACCACGTCGCAATTTGTACTGGGTATCTACAGTATCCAACCTGGCGTTGTTGTTAAGATCCGTGAGTATAGTCAGGTGGATGAAGATGTCCACACCTGGAGGTAGCCTCAAACGGCAACTTACGCAGGGCTCCGTTTCCCCACCCCCTCTCAAACGTAAAGTGCAATCAACGACGACACGTATGGGATATCCCAATACGAATCTGAATATGTCTGACCTATGGAACAGAATCTGCAGTAGCTTCTTTCTTTACACCCTCTTCCAAAAAGCCTCCGGAGAAGATAACGTGGCAAGAGAGGGGCCCGGATGATGATAGTCCAGCTACGCTGCTGGTTGGCAGATACGAGCCTTCAACTTTACCTGAAGTTCATAAAGATCCCATAGAAAAGAAAACCAAAATCGCCGCCTTTGACTTTGTAAGTCGAGCTTCTGTAATGACGCGTTGTCCGTTTGACTTCCTATGCCAACGCCGACACAGGATTCTACGCTGATATCCACGTCTTCCGGCAAAAAGCATGGCACTGATGGCCAAGATTGGAAATGGTGGCATCCCACTGTACCTGGGGTGCTACGCAAGTTATTTATCGATGGGTTGGTGAATATCTCTACTCTAGGTGCTAGTATCTAACGTGCAATCAGGTATCAGGTTGTTGTGATATCCAACCAGGCCGGGATTTCACTGACAATAGATCCCAAAGCTCCCAAAGCACATCGTGCTCGACTGGGTGCCTTTAAAACAAAGGTGGCTGGAGTTCTTACCCAGTTGGATTTGCCTATTACAGTGTACGCAGCAACAGCTAAAGATATATACCGGAAACCACGGACAGGCATGTGGACAGAACTGCTTAAGGACCATCACATCGCGCCAAATGACGTTCATTATGAGGAGTCTATATTTGTTGGAGATGCCGGTGGGCGGCTTGCTGGTAATGGCAAACCAAAGGACTTCTCGTGTTCTGATAGGTATTGCACTTTGTCAAAGGGATGAATTACTTAATCTTACACGGTTATAGGAACTTCGCAAGCAATGTAGGAATCAAGTTCTATACACCAGAGGAATATTTTCTCAAGGAAACCCCGAGACCGTTCAAGCGAACTTTCCTTCCGGCTGACTACGTCGGGGATGCTTCTTCCGAGGCTGGTATGTCACAATCTTCCAGGGGCAAACAGGGTCATGCTGATCAGTTACCACAGCTGTTTTGTCCTATTCTAAGACGAATGATAAGGATATCGTCCTATTCTGCGGCTCTCCAGGGGCAGGAAAGTCATCCTTCTATTGGAAATATTTACAGCCTCTTGGCTACAGTAGGATCAACCAGGATATCCTGAAGACGGTAAGAACTAAAATTAGTTTCTTGCATGCTTCAAGCTAAGTATAGATAGCGAGATAAATGCCTCAAGGTAGCACAAGAGTTGTTGGATGAGGGGAAGTCTGTTGTTGTAGGTCAGTCTACCCTGGTGCAAACTCCCCTGCTTTAGCATGCTGCAAGTCAGACTTGAAACTTACGATATTTAGACAACACCAATGCCGATTCAGAAACTCGAAGCAAGTGGATCGCTCTTGCAAAAAAGAACTCTGTGCCCATACGTTGTGTGTGGTTTACGGCAACAACAGATGTTTGTGAACACAATGACGTTGTAAGAGCCTTGAACGTCGAGGTGCGTCCATTTCAGGTCTTCAAATCTTACAATTGTGTTTGTACGAGGGTTTTGGATACGAGATATCTATTTCGCTTAACCCTATGGCAAAGCACACGAGATTGACAATATTCTATAATGCAGATGAACCCGGAAAAACGCAGCTTGTTACCTAAGATGGCTTTTACTGGCTTCGCTTCCCGATTCCAAAAACCCTCATCCTCGGAAGGATTCCAGGACATTCAGGAGATTGCATTCAAGGTATTTCCGAGGAGGTACATCAGTAGTTCGTGTTATAGCTAATGTCTTGTGATTTTTTAGTTTAATGGCAGCGACAAGGAACGGGAAATCTGGACTAGGTATTGGATCTGAAAAATCTGTGCCTCGATAAGCAGTACGCGTTGCAGGTTATTCAGCGTGCAGCAAGGCCCTCCAACCAGAGATGATATTTTCACGAGCCACAATCAATTTTGCAAGTGGGCTTTCGCTTTCTCGGCCGGAAGAGGTGGTTACACGGGATGGTGCAAACACTGGCGGTCCCGCCTTCGAAACGCGGAGAGGGATTGTGTAATGATCGGATGAAATAATATGTTGGCCGGCACTATTATCGATGATAATCGGGTACGGGTCATATCGACCACTCATAAGCCATCCCCCTTCCCGTCCCGCGTTGAGCATCGAATTGCGTGCTGGGGAACTTTTGACAAGATGGACCCGCGCTTCCAGAGCGCTCGAAATCTTGTTGAGGAGGATGCAGCCCGTGGCAGCAGCTATTGATGCAGTGCAGTTCACACTTTTACACAAGGATATCCCGTCTCGCTCGACGAAGGACGGAATTTGCAGTCTACAAGGATCGCCCAACCTCACCTGAGCTCACGTTCACTCTTCAAAATCACTACCAAGATCTTCATGGTGGGCGACTAATGTACAATAACGTAGTTGACCTTCGGTAGAATCTTGAGCCACTGAACTTCATTTGATCTTGATTGAAATGCCCTAAACCAGCTTCTGAAAAAGTAATAAGGTTTGAGACTGAGACTGAAAGAACCCCAAAGTGATTCACAAGGCTGTTTGCAGCTTCTGAGGGTCAGCCCACCTCTCCAGAAACCCAAGCATGTCGCTTCTGATTGGAAGCATGCAGGACCACGCAGGCACGACACGCAATCCATGCGAGGGATAAATTAAGTTGGGCCTGGAAACATCATTGGCTGCATTGTAAGCGGAGGTACGTACAAATGGGCTTTTCGTCCCTTGATGGGTGCGCGACAGGAACGCTGCAAGAGATCGGGCCAGAGCATCAACGTGAGAGGCTTGCCCAAGATCCTTCTTTCCTTATCCAGTGCCCGGTTTCCTCTGGCGACCTGGGCTGTTTACTGCCCTGACCCAAGCACAGCCCTGGGACCACCGGGACGGGTGCCCCGGCCAATCACGTGGATGATCGGAGTTGGTGGCGGCCGCAGTCAGATGCAAAACCTTTTCGGAAGCAAACTTTTTTCTCAGGCACCCCCAGGCACGCCATCGACTGCATCCATGTCGCCGACTCGGGGAAAGCCTGTTTTGTGCGGTAACTTTGTACCTTATCTCTGGGGCTGCTGAGCGAATGCGGCGCCTGGGTGGAATGTGCTCCACGGGATTGAGGAGCGCATCTTCCGTCGCGGCCACCCATCGCCGGCAAATGCTGTGACAGCACGGTAGCACGATCGCGACGGCCTCTTGATATGTGACCTGTCTCGCCGATGTCCGATGACGATTTGCCGTAGGGCATGGCAGTGAGACATTTGCGATGCCGACAGCGGTAGGGCGCTGACTTGGGGTTACAACGGGGGGTTTGCTGAGGTGCAGGCTGGTGCAGGTACCCGACGAGCAATTCCTGAGAGGGTGTGCCAGAGCGCTGCTCGCCCAAACAGAAAATCAGGCGGAGGGGGGGAGAAGGAGGGCGAGCCCAAAGAACCACAGGCTCCAGAGGCTGACGTGCGGGACCGCCTGGCGCACGTCGAGTCGCCGTTCCAATTGCTGGAAGGTTCGGCGGCCTCCTACCCACGCGCTGGCAAGCCTCAGCACTCCACCCCAGGGCTTGCTGGCAGCCCCCGAGGGATTGAGGTACAGTACAGGACTCTCCGCTGGCTCCATAGGTGCGAGAGCGGTCCTGGGGACCTTGCGATGTCCTGACTCCTCACAGGCACGCGCGAACGGTACTTTAGGACCAAGCATGACTGGGGTTACTGGAGAATGTGGACCTGATGACTGCACATGCTGTAGACTGTGCGGCCCAGGCCATAACGACCGTACAGCAAACGTGCCCCGCCGGGAGCTCCAGAAACAGCAAGCGATAGACGGCGCTGGTGGAGGTGGAGGAGGATCAGGAAGAACGCAAAATTTTCTGCTGACACCTGAACACAAACCATCCTCACCTGGTGGGATTGAGTCACAGCTTGGTCAACAGCAGAGGGTACCGTACTCGCACACAAGATGGCATTCGGCTAACTTTGCTCTTTTGCTGCTAGGTACCGTGCTTGAGGAAGCGCGGGGAGGTCCTACGAGACACCGAACAGCCTGTTGGTACTGTACCAGCTGCTGCGCTGGTGCTGCCCTGCAAGCCGCAGCTTGACTGAATCGAGCAGCTCGGTTGCTGGGTTTCAGCGCGCCCGGTCCACGAACTCGATCTCCCGAAAACGTGGAATTCGGGGGTGATGGAGGGGGAGGGTGCGTTCCGCGCGGTATGCCATTGGCGATTAAAGGCGCAGAGTGGGAGCGAGCAGGGCGTCGAACGGTTCCCAGCCTGTCAGGACCTGTCAGGGCCGGTGCCCTGCTTGACAGCGGGGCGCGTTGGCCAGTGAGACAACGAGAAGGCGTGGCCGGACAACAGGACGCCCGGCCGCGCACCGGGCTAGCAAGGCAAGGCGCCCGGATGCAGGCCAGGCACCAACCTGCTCGGAGTCTGGAAGCTTTCGCCAGGCCTTCGAACCCAGCAGGACGGCAAAATAGCGCGCGAGGGCGCTGGGTTAGGACGAAGTTAGGACGATCGGCCGGCGAGCAAGGGCACTAAGGAACAGGTCCCGTAACTTTTGCAGCCAGCGGTTTGCGGGAGAGGGCCAGGACAGCGAGGGTGGAGCGCTTGGATCGGCCGAAGCCCAAGCCGGTTANGGAATNCAACAATGGCCTGCCAAAACCCAGCGCTCGCGGGCGGCTTCCACCTCGCCAAAATAGACGCAGCAACGCCCCAGAAAAAAAAAACGCAGACCCAGCCACCCCAGCGACTATCTGTGGCCCTGTTCGGCTGGTCCTGCCAGTCTCTGCGTCACCACCCCGGGGCACCGCGGTTCTGGCCCGGCAAGAGAGAAAAAGCATGCACGGCTTACCTTGCACGGGACAAACGATCGCACAAAGTCTTCGCCATCCCCAACACCCCTCCACTTGCGGACGACCCATCGCTCGCGTTGAGTCTACTTCTCTTGCACGCTCCCCCCATCTGCTGTTCACTTTCTCTTCTGTCGTCCTTCGCTCCAGAGTCACATTCACTCTTTCACCGCCGCTCATTGTACCTCCCGTATCATCGCCTGGACGAGCCAATTGGCCGAGCGCATAGCCCATTGGACCAGCACAGCAGCTGTTCGAATCGCGTTGGGCCAGGCTTTGAACGTTTGCAGCTCCCCGGTCGACTTTTCTCCCTCACGTGCGGCCGCGGTTGCGAGCCCCCATGCGGTGATTCATTCAGACGGTGGCCAAGTAGCAAAAGTTTGATTGGCAAAGCTTTCTTTGAAGAGACTGCGCTTGCATATCCTCAACCGCCCTTCCTCGACGCCAGACGAGTCGCGACCGACGTGGTCGTCATCCAAGGCACAGCTTCCCTCCATTCCAGCGGACCTTGTCCACGTGTGAGGGCGAAGGACGAGAGTTCAAAGGACCCAAGCCTTCCACCACCTCATCAGACCAGCAACGAAACGAAGGACGCCCACATGATGTCGTTATCCGCTCAGTGAAAGGCAGGGCAGAAATCGCGGGTTGCATCGTGGGAGTCGAAGTTGTCTGTTTCGACTCACTCACCCGTGGGCCACCCACTGTCGCGACCACAGCAAACACCAGCAGCACGCATCGCACGCCATAAATCAGCAACCATGTCTCCCAAACTGAAACCCCTCCTGCTACCACAACTTGTGGAGCAGCGCAAGAGGGAAAGCATGTGCCCCGCGGGTGCAGAGCCTTCGGGATCCTATTTCTACTCGCAGAACACGCATCTCAGTCAGAGCACACCCAACTTTCAGAGCACGCAAATTATCCACACCATTGATCTCACGCCGACCACCATGTCGGAGAACACCTCTCCGGTCACAGTGAACTTTGCGCATCGCAGTCATCTGAGATATCCCAGTTCCACCTCGTCAATTGAGTCACCCCAGCTCTCGTCGGTGGTGGAGAGTCCAGCCTCGCCTACCTTCAGCGCACCCAATCCCAAGGCTAGCAAACGCTCGCTACCCGATGTCGAGGAGGAGCCGCAAGAACCTGAAGAAGATTTTGATATGTACGACGACGAGCATGCGGATTGGGATTGTTTGTGTAGGTTATTTTCTCTTATTCACAGGAACGTCATCTTGGCTAACATGTAGTGCTTCTGTAGGTGACGAGCCGCAATGCGAGCATCGTCTTTCGTCAAGTGCCTATCCCTTCGTAGGTGACTTTGACTATGATTACACCGACGAAATCTTTGATGGCGGATTACCGCCAACCTCCAAATCACAGAAGAGACGCTCAAACGAATCGGCGCTCTCCGGATTTGCGACGCGATTTGGCACGCGGTTGCCGTCTTTGTCGCGGAAATGGCGATCGCGCAAGCCGGAGAGCGGCATGATCTCGAGTCCTAGCAACTATCCAGGTTACACTGGTTCTCGCGCTCCGTCTAGTCGGTCATCCTCTCTTTCGAATTCAATTCGTGAGGGAATCGAGAAGCACATGCTTCAGATGCCACCAACACCAGCAAGAAGCATCCTAGGCAGTCGTGAAGAGATCTCACTTCCCTCTCCCATTGATATCGAAAAGGCCAACAGTGTGTCGATCGAGGACCCTCACCAGCCTATGGCTACCACTCCTTTGCTCCCTCCTCTTATGATCGACACCGGCGCCAACGTTCACAAGGCTCAATTGCAATCGCCACTACAATCTCCATCGGTGGCCGAGCCGGTGGATGTCTTATCGGCGAGCACTGCATCTGTTGATGTCGTCGCCACGCCCCAGGCCCTTGTGTTACCGTCGCCTCCTTTGAGCACGAAACCATCGGTCTCCTCATTTCATCCCTCAGCTCAACGACCGGGCCATCTCATTCCTTCTTCGGAAATTCCGCCATTGCTCATTGCGGACCCCAACGATGAATGGGCCAACAAGCTTGGTCATGCAAATTTCACCATTCATCCGGAGCCATACATCCCGGAGACGTTCGATGTTGAGGCTTGTCGTCAGCTTCGCGCCAATTGGGATCAAGCGAGAGTCAACTACACTAAGCACTTGGTGCGCACCGGAGAAAACTATGGCGTCACCTCCAAGATCTACAAGCTCACAGAGCAGAAGTGGGCCGAGGTGGATGCACAATGGAAGAAGAATAACAAACTTACGATCGAGAACACCGTCGAGAGCGACGGTGATGCCTTCGCCACCTTGAAACACAATCCACTTGTCGACGGACCTGAAAGCAACATGATGACCAAGATCCCGAGTCTGCACGATCCTCGAAGCGAGGGGAAATTCCCTCGTCTTGGCGACGAAGATATCGTCGGTCCGATGGTCCAGGTTCAGGTTACCGGGCAGTTGCAGAGAAACCGGTCGAAGAAGGCTAAGATCATGCGTTTCTTTGCGGAAAAATTCCCTATGACCTTGGGAAAGACGGCTGCGACACCTTCCTAGATCCCCTGAAATGATTCACGATTCTAACGGTCGCCATCACTGCTGCGCTGTTTAGATTTCGATATGTTTATATTTGTACATGCTTTCTGCACATACAATTACGACCCGGACGGCTTAATGACTATCCCTTTCCTTTGTTGATACATCGACGGGCGGATTACTTCTTAACGGACTAATTTGTTTTACGAATATACCCCATCACGTTCTTTAGCAAGCTACACTCCTTTACTGTTGAACCCTGCGTTATTAGCTCGGTTGTGTTTGTGTTTTTAATTGAAATGGTGTTGCAAGTCTAATAATGACCTGTGTACACTGCCATGTTTGTTTTGCAAGATAGACAGCAAGCGTGGGTTGGCTGGGCGCTTTAGAAGGAGTCGGAATTGAGTGGTTCGAAGAGATCACCCGCACAAAAAAAGTTCTCAGGATGAAGAGCCAATTTCATACCTGGTGTATTATGACTATAGAAAAAAAATCCCTGGGAAAATTAGAAGGATTGGCTCGGATGCCTGGGCTCTTTTTATACACTGATTTTGTTATTGATTTTCTTTTCGATGGTTGAGGGTGGATGGTTGTGTGTGGATGTGTGCGATGTGTGTATTAAGGAAGTCTTTTGTTTTTCTTCCTTTCTCGGACCTCAGCCTGCAGTGTCCTGGCGGCTATTACCTTTGGGATTGTATGCACCGTGTCCGCTGTATTGCAGGCATGATGTCCATTGGGAGAGCGCAGTCTTCAGTTTCCCACTTTCTCCTTCACCACCATATCTTATATGCGCCTGGTGAGGGTGGGAGCTACATGGGGAGCTTTAACTATTTTTATCGGTGGGACAGGAGAAGAAATAAAAAAAGTATACTCTTAATTGTAACTCTTTAGGGTGCAATTTTCCTGTTACGGAGTGAGACGGTGTGATGTAATGAAACTTGCAAGCATCAAGACACGTGATAATTTCTTCCGGTCATAGCTGTTGTATATGTCTTGCAAAATAGCTCTGCTATGTAAACCTATATCCAATGCTTGATGATAAAAGAAGAAAGCTCCCAGTGCCTTCCCACCGGAAAATGGATTTATTTTGACGAAGTTTACTCTTCACCGCCATCGCCTTCATCATCATCATCATCCTCTTCTTCTTCACCTTCGCCGTCTTCGTCATCTTCTTCTTCACTGGTGCTGTCGCCTTCGCCTTCACTCTCCCCCTCGCTTCCTGGATCGTAGTCCTCTTCATCCTCCTCGTCATCTTCGTCCCCATTGAGGTCAAATCCACCAAGTGGCTGTCCACTTAGCCCATCTTGTCCTTGCTGCGGCTGCTTCTTCAATCGCTGAGCTTGATCCGCCTCCATTGCCGCTCGCTCCAGCTCCCCTGCCTCGGCATTACCCACCACGTTGCCATCCTCGTCCTTGACCACATTCACATTAAGTCGCTTGGCGCGTCTCTGTTCCGCCATGCTGCGGTCCTGGAGACCATGGCGCTTCACGTACTCGTCGATGCCGGCGAAATCCTCCTGATCTAACATGGCGAACTCGATTTCCTCTTCCTTCTCCTCCCCAGGCCCTGATGCTGAGGGTAACGACATGTCCGCCTCTATGCTCAAGTTGAACGTCCGCTGCAGCACGTTCGTGTACGATACTCCAGCAATGCGGCTGTGCGGGATGAACAGCAGCGGTTTCTTATACCCCCACAGGATCCCCGTGGGAAGGAAGAACATGTAGCCATCTTTCGAGCCTCGGAAGGCCTTGACGTGGACTGCTTTCTCCGATGGTCGCTGCGGTTGTCGCAGGACTGATGAGAAGAGGGCTGGGTCTGCCTCGGTGATCTTCACGGGGTTGTGGGCATCGTGGAGACGTGCACCAAACGCCCAATTGAAGAGTGTTTTGTAGTCGTCTGATACTGCGCTGGCGGCAGCACTGTCGGCGCCGCTGACACTGCCTGGTTTCGGTGCCGTGTCGCTGACGGTGAAGACTAAGGGTTCGGGAACCGGTTGCGAGCCTGGTGCGGGCTTGGATGGTGGGAGATTGGAGTCTTTAGGGAAGAGGATGTAGTTGTATTGTTTTTGAGCCTTCTCGGGGACTGGAAGGAAGAAGATATACTCTATTTTCATTTAGAGAATGTTAGTTGGTGGCCTTTTCCATGATGTCCCCCTTCCATTCCATAAGAATATGACCTTTGTGAGAGGAACGCACCGATATCATTCCAGGCATAGCTTATACCCGGAGCCGGATCTTTTGAATCAGGTAGCCGTGCATACAGATGCGTTGGCGTGAAACATAATGTGTATTTCTTTCGTTGTGGTACCACTACTGATATCTCTTTTATTTCGAGTAGGACAGTTGGATCGAGGATCGTAATAGACGTTCCCTGGACACTAGACCCGTTCGACGAAGTGGTCTGGGTTTGAGAAGCCACGCCGTTCGCAGTCGCAGGGCGACTTGTGAGAGGTTCCTCTAGACGGCGTCTCTTGGAGGCCGGCTCAGAAGCGTTGGCCACGATCGTGCATACATGGCGAGAAATTTCGTTGAAGAGTTCAACTAGAGGTGGTGAGGCTGCGAATTCTCAATGTTAGCTTATATGCAATTTCAACAGCTGGACTCTATTTTCAAATAATTTTAGGCTAGGCCATGCAGAGAAGCATTGTCTCTGCTTCAGCAGGAATTTGTATTCTAGTCGGAATTGTTTTCGCTGGTAAGGCCCGAAGGAGCGATAGCTTCAGGCTGAATGGAAAACGTTACCTACCTGCTGCCCTTTTTATTGCCTCTTTTATATCAGGACGAGCTTGGAATGCCAGGTCCAGGCTTCCTTGGTCCAGTGAGAAGTTCATGCCGCCGACAATCTTCGTGAATCTCAATTTTTTGAATGCATTGCAGGAATAATAGATACGCGACCAGCTGGGCGCGTGGTTGGCAGGCCCCTGACGTTTAGCCTTGCGATGATGTCAAATGTACCGCTCAGACCTGGAGCAGAGTGTATGTACCTGTACGACAAAACTATATTTAACTTGACCGTCTTTCATACTACATTTCCATAGTTTTAACCTCAATGAACGAGGAATGCGGCACCGCATTCAACGCCAAGTTTTCTGCTGAGTTGTCTGTATTATGAAACTAATTCATTAGTCTTGGATAGCTAGCTAGATTATGAGCTCGGATCAAAGCCTTCTGCTGTACATTGTATGCTCTGCACCGAAGCTCCTCGACATAAATGACGTTACGATAACCTGATAAAATCAACAAATATCTGTCTCATAGCAAACCCAGAACGCCTCTTGATATCATGAAATGGCCGGAACTGCTTTCCAGAATCTAACCCAAAACCGCCGCCAGTATGACAATTGTCAAAATCACAGCTAGTATTAGCAACAGGCAGCAAGCCTTCGACCTTGCATTCCTCTGATATCTAGCAGCGCTGCGCAACTCCAAGTCAGCTCCCCGGACCTGAGTACGGGTGTTATCCACGTTTTGCGCAATCGAGTCAAGTTGTTCGCCTTGCTCAGCTACACAAATAGTCAGAAATCAGACGCTTTCTAAGCATAGCAGTGGAACTTACAGATAATATGAGCGACATCTCGGAAGAGCTCGTTGAGCTCCGTAACACCTTGCTCAACTGTTTTGTGCAAATTAGAAATTATCCAATCCGTGTCACTGCACACGATCACTTACTGTTGCGAATCTCAGCCTCACGCTCCACAATCAAAGAGTCTTGGAAGTCAACTTCATCCTGCGACGCTAGCCGTAACTGCTCTTGAGTCTGTTGTCCTCCAACCTGGCCCGAACCTTCTTCTGCGGTTGCGCCCTGTGCTTCTTCCAACGCTGCTCGTGACGCGGCAGCTGAGGAGCGTTCTTTCTCGAGAGCTTGACGTTGCACAGCTTGGAAATCCTGAAGGTTATTTTGTAATTCCCGGGCCAGCTTTTGTTGGGTGTATTTCTGCGCAGGCTAGATTTTACTCTTAGCATCCACACTACAAATCCAATATATATGCCAAAACTTACATTGACATCCTCCCAAGCTTGTATTTTCTTCACTCCTTCACCAACCTCTTTGAACCCGGCTTTGGTCTCTTCTAACAAATCGTGTACCCTTTCGCGCACACGCTCTGTATCTCTTCTCGTGCCCAGTAGGGCAATCTCATTTGTTAATCTTGAGATGTTGCTATAGACAGCAGTTAGCGGAAATCATCATAATCTAAATAGAGCGCCTCGAGTCCTACCCAGTTAATGTAAATAGTTTCGTAGACAACTGTTGGCTCAGTCGACTGAATTCCGGGTCATCGGCGTATTGTGAATCATCCTGCCGACGGCTCGATGTTGGCTGCGCTTCTATGGAAGATAACTGATCGAAGGACATTGTAGCGCCCGGGTATCGGATGTCTATCTGGTACGCTTTGGAAAAAGAGGGAAAGTCTCTGTCGAGAGACTCAACGATGGAGAGTGGCGGGTGTGGAAGGTACGATCATTGATCGCTATCTGCGATGCTGGTGCCTTAGTGGATAAGCATGAATGGAGGAGGTGGTTGACGTACCTGTCACTAGCGTCCAAATATCTTGGCGTTGTCTGGTGACCTCGCGTGTGCCAGGGCATTTATTTTGCCTGGATACCGAGTCAATAGCAACCAAACTCGCTCGATGCGCAGCTCCCAATCAGCACAATGATAATGGGATGATGAAAGGACAGCCATAGAGTCGAAATACCACTCTTCATACAGGAATTTGTTTTGAAAAAGGAGTGTATTAGAAGCAGCTTCCAGCTCTGCCAAGATGGCGCCCTCAGTCCGAATTCGACCATATAAAGACTTCCTCACACCAGCTTTGCATCGAAGATTTGCAAGGGCTACGGCTTTTATTTCTCTACTATGCTATATAGAGGCCATTCTGATTGGGGAAAAGAATTCCTGTATGTTTCACAGTCTGGTCCATACAAGCACCGTCCCTCTCTAACATGCTTCCTAGTTTTCTGGTCATGGTTCCCATTAGGAACAGCTGGCGTTCGCGCTGGCCTCCTCTTTATCTGCGCTTTTTCGATATTTATCCTTCGAGTAGCTCAACTTCATGTCGGGATCCGAACTAGCTTCTCCGGTTTTGAGACGTTCATGAGATATGCGCCAAGATGGCAGACTCTACAAACAATCGGCTGGTACTTTTTCTCGGCATGGTTCTTCAGCNGAGATCTTCATTTGGTCTGCTCCAGAGAGTGCCAATCTGAATAGAATCGTCTCTGGAGCAAGGACTGGTCGCCCAAATATCAACGAACGGCCGATTTATTTGACAAGTTTCTTACTGCTTGCGTCACTCTTGCAAGCAGGCTGCCACATTTACTTTGATTATGATCGCATCAATATGCCAGTTACGAAGACAAAACCCCAGTCCTCATCCGACCAAAGATCTCATCTGATCATCCCTCCTGGAACCCAACTGAAATATGATTTCCCGATGTTAATCGCAACTTCCTTAAAGCGTGCTGGCATACTTACTATTGTGTCCCCTTTCTTATATTCCATTACTATTCCTGTGATACCCTTCGTCTATTCCTTTAACATGCGGCGTTTTGCATGGGGTTGGACTAGAATGTTTGCGAAGCTGGTGTGGAACCTGCCGAAAGCAACTTCAGTGCCGACTATTGGACCATTCCACTACACAGTGTTGCTTAGGAGTTTTGAGGCAGGCTTCTTGCTAATATTAATGTGGGAGGTTGGAAACGCTGCATTCTCGGCCTACGTTGCACAAGAACCGCTTAAGAATGACAGACCTATTACCTACGAATCTAGAGATCCAAATGGGAGTTTATTGACGGGCTTGAAAGGCAAGAAGTTACAAACAAGAGTACGTTGACATCATGGAATCTTATCAATATTCAGCTGACACTCTCCAGGCTTTTGCATTTTGGGAACTTGTGTACATTGCACAGCGTTTCGAGGGCCGAAGAAAGATCATCTTCGAAGATATCGATCGCGCGGGTGGCTCTACTTGGTCTCAGATCTTAAGTGCGTGCCTGGAACAGATTAACGGAGTTACCTCACGTATCAATGAGTTCCAGAACCCCAAGCCTAAGGGGGCAGCGGCTTCCACAATTACGCAGGATGCAGGCCCAGAATTGCCCAAGCTAGTCCAGCCGTTAAAAGATGGGCTTCAAAAGCCTGGCGACTTATTCACGGCCTCTCCTCCACCTGCAACAAGAGCGGCAAGCATGGCTCAATCTCTTGAAACATATGCCAAGTCTCATAGCGTTTCAACCAATGAAGGAGGTTTATTGAGGGCCACAGCTAAACAGGCGAGCGAGAAGATGCTCACTCCACAACAACAAGCTGTCGTCTCTCCCGAAGGCCTCAAAGGTCTCTTTATGGAGCATGCCAGTTCGTTCCTACGTACTCCGCTTGGTGTGCCATTCCGAAATACGTACCGTCGGAGACTAACAACTGTTGTTTTGGGCTCTCCATACGGCGATGTTGGTATTATTGTCGATGCTGTAGACTCCCTAACGCGTCTTGCTGTGTGTTCTCTCAAGGAGGACAAGTATGGCAATGTTCAACGTGACATCAAACAAATAATCCAGGTGCTTACGTCCATGGTGTTGGCATTAGAGAAGTTCAAGGAGACTATTGGGTTCCATTGGACCGATATTGAGCGGAAAAAGGAGTGCCCGGAAGTAGATACGCTTCTCGCGGCAGCCAAAGGTGGATTGCACGACCTGGTGGTCACCTTTGGGGACTTTAGTCGGGATTTGAAACTGAGTGCAGCGGAGATGAGGATGGCCCGGGAGGCGGCGGCTGCGCATCCCAGCCAGGAGATGCAGGAGACCAGAGAGGGAGCCACAACCTCCGGTGGGAAATAAATGTGGGCGCCAAGTTGCATCGACAGGATCTTGCGGTAATGACTTTAGATCTGGACAGCTCTCTCAGGCTGTCTCGAATATTTTTCCGAGTAAAATACACGTTGGGGAGTTTGGCTACATGGGATAGGGATCCACCGAAAAAATTTCGGTAATGCAAGGCACAAATGTGCACGAGTCAGGGGCCTTCCGGGAGGGGCAGTTGGGCATATACGTATATATATAAAAGTTGATAGCTAAATAGCTCCGTTGCACCGTACTGTATCTGGCGTACCACACAGTAGTACCAGCAGTCAGGTCTTCGCACGAAAGGCTGGACTTAACCGAATCGGTGCGGTAACGGCAGCTCAAGCATCGGAGCCGCGGCAGGGCCATGCCGAATACGCTCACTAAGCATGCGGCATGAAGTCATTGGAGCAATTGGCGGGGCAGCTCGAGCTTCAGACCCATGAAGCTCATCACATCGTATGATGGTCCAGTAGGATCAAAACGTAAATTAGCTCTTGCCACAAATTCCAGCCTCTTCTGAGACGTCTCTGCTCCTTCTCGCTTTCTCTTCCTTCTCTTTTCAATTGAACTTTGTTCGAGTCGGATTGACCTTTGCGCTGTTGCAGAAGCTTAGATTTGCACAGGGCAAGCAATGGCTTCCTCGGCAGCTCTCCAGGCGTCTGCAGCCTTGAAATCTCGTGTTCGGAGACCTTCCCTTCTGAAGAAACTAGCTCATCCTGAAGACCTGCTGTCGTATTTTCCTCATGGCGCATATGTGGGATGGTCTGGATTTACTGGTGTGGGATATCCAAAGTATGTGTTCCCGCAGCAGGGTAGATTCGGTCTACAATCAGGGCAAATCCGTCCTCCACCGAATATTATCTCATCTAGTGCTAGTGCCATGGGATTGTTTATAGTCATGGAGAAAATACTAACCTAGTTCGCATTCAGAAAAATCCCAACCATGCTTGCCGATCATGTCGAGAAGAATGGATTGGAAGGCAAACTGAAATACTCCCTCTTCGTCGGCGCATCCAGCGGTGCCGAGACAGAGAACCGTTGGGCCGCACTCAATATGATTGAGCGTCGGGCACCTCATCAAGTTGGGAAGCAAATTGCTAAAGGAATTAATAATGGGAACATCAAGTTCTTTGACAAACATCTCAGCATGTTCCCTGTAGACCTTGTTTATGTGAGTAAAACCTGTCAATTGAATTGGCCGAAGGAGCCAGAAGGGTGGGATGGATATGAAAATAATATTATGAAGACTTAGAAGTCTTTTGGATGTTGTCAAAGCAAAGGCGTGAAAAAAAAAAGCTGACAAAGTGCGATCGTTTAGGGATTTTATACCAAAGATAAGCCGAACAATAAGCTAGATGTTGTTATTGTTGAAGCCACAGCTATTACAGAGAACGGAGGCATTGTTCCTGGAGCATCTGTGGGAGCATCTCCAGAGTTGATTCAGATGGCTGATAAGGTATTCTATCTATCCCGTTCCACTCTCAGTCTGATGATATCCCATTAATAGCCCCTTCTCAATTTGACGAAGTCTGGATTATAAATTAGAACCGATTTCTTTTTTTAACTCAACTACTAATATCTTCTAGATAATCGTAGAAGTAAACACCTCTATGCCTTCGTTTGAAGGCCTTCACGACATTACCATGACCGATCTTCCCCCTGGACGAAAACCATACCTGATCATGGCGCCTGAAGATAGAATTGGCACCAGTTATATTCCTGTCGATACAGAGAAGATCGTTGCTATTGTTGAATCAGACTATCAAGATCAAACCCAGCCTAACACTCCAGCTGATGCTACTTCTGAAGCCATTGCGCAACATCTAATTGAGTTCCTTGAACACGAAGTTCAACATGGAAGACTACCAAAGAATCTGCTGCCATTACAAAGCGGCATTGGTAACATTGCCAATGCAGTTATCGGAGGATTGGCTGATTCGAAATTTGAGAAATTGAAGGTTTGGACCGAGGTGCGTATCTTCCCCCTGACTTGAGCAGACACCAGTAAATAGTGGCAGTGATATGCTTTCAAGCAGATAGCTGACCTGATGTCTCATATAGGTTCTCCAAGACACTTTCCTTGACCTCTTTGACTCCGGTCGACTGGATTTCGCAACCGCAACCTCCATTCGCTTCTCTCCCGATGGTTTCAAGCGATTTTATGACAACTGGGAACAGTATCATAACAAACTCCTACTCCGCAGCCAACAGGTCTCCAACAGTCCCGAAATCATCCGTCGACTCGGCGTCATTGGGATGAATACTCCAGTAGAGGTGGATATATATGCGCACGCGAACTCTACTTGCGTGTTCGGCTCGCGGATGCTGAATGGACTTGGTGGTTCCGCTGATTTCCTTCGAAGCTCGAAATATAGCATTATGCACACGCCTTCTACGAGACCTAGCAAAACGGATAAAATTGGTACGAGTTGTATCGTACCCATGTGTACGCACGTTGATCAGACAGAGCACGACCTGGACGTCATTGTAACGGAACAGGGTCTCGCCGATGTAAGAGGGCTCAGTCCTAAAGAGCGAGCGAGAGTTATTATCAAGAAGTGTGCACATCCCGAGTACCAGCCTATCCTAGAGGATTATTTACGAAAGGCAGAGTTTGAGTGTTTGAAGCGTGGATGGGGCCACGAGCCACATCTGCTATGGAATAGTTTTGATATGCATAAGGCGCTCGATCAGGAGGGTAGCATGAGGGCCTTGAAGACCTGGGGCTAAGTTTTTCACAATGGGATAGTGCGTACAGGCTACGACTATGTATATATACATATAAGTTCTTAATACACGATGCTAGCTTTAAAATAACAAGAACAGCTGTTTTGAAATAAGGAGGGTTCGATATAACCGATTGCTCGTACTATTGTAACACGCGGTGATCAATTAGAGAGGATGCGAACCATCGTCGCCTGGAATACACGCAGCAATTTGAGGCTACCTCCGAGGAATGAAGTGCATTCTTTTCCATACCTGCGAAAAGGAAACTAGAGAATGTGTTCAATCAGAATAACTCACCTGGACTCGAAGCTGAACGAATTCGAATACAAGTATCCGATCACCCGACCCCCGGCGGTCAAAGCGTACTGTACGTGGAGGAATGCACGGTCCTCGGTGCTCTAAGGAGAAGGAGGGGAGTGGAGCGGCGCTTGCTAGCAAGTCAGAATACTTTGGGGATGCTCAAAAATTCTCCGGAATGCAGCAGCAACACCCTATCAGGAAGCTGTGCCGAAATCATTCAGTTGGTGAGAACTGCGAACAACGTACGATATGGCGTACGGAACATACTGCGGTATGTGGTCAGAATGCCCTCTTCCAGAGATGTAGACAGCAGAACTCAAGTCAGAAAATGTCACTACACAGCTTACTGGATTCGGAACATCCCTTGCCTAGGGCCCCGTTTAAAGGCATGGTACCGCGTTGCGCAAGACCCTGTTTAAACGTGGCAAACCGCCTGCTAGCTTCAGCAACGGTGATCAACACGATTGTCGCATCCATGGAGCCAAGGAGGACGGCCTTGGAGGGAGCGATCAAGGGCTGGCGTGAAAACAGCCACAATGATCTAGATCTGGCGATTTGAGACGAAACCAAAGCCACAAGACGGACGATGTTCTCTTCGGGCGTTATCCGATCCGTTGGCTTTGAGGCGGCTTGCGAGCGCAGCTGAGAGAAACCAAAGCCACAAACTTATTCCTTGTCTCCCTAACATTCAGCTCTTGCCAATCACCTTGAAACCCCCCATTTTCCAAGGTGTATTCCGCACTTGTTCACTACTGCAGGGCATCCACAATATCTTCCGAGCCGCGCTATCCACCAGTCCAATCTAATGTGCCTTGTTTTGCTTGGGCTCTCGTATCGTGAACATGGACTTGAACCGCAAACTCAATTCTGGTGGCTCGCTGAAATTCAACGCTATAACTGATGTAAGTACTGGTTATGTGTGGTTCTTCCACCAGGAGAGGTACGATATGGACCTACCATTGTTAAAATGGATATTTCTTTTACGTTAGTGCGCATGGTGTTGTGGTTAAAGATATTGTCTCAAAACCCTCTTTATGGTCCTAGCTTTGATTTGTTCTTCGGCCCTTCGACTGGGAGAATCCGAGCCGTTCCCGCTTTTGGCTGACCTCAATATCAACCTATTGTTAGCTAGGCCATACTCGAGGAGGCGGCACAGCTGCAGGTTTCCTCCCCGCCTGGAGATTCTTTGCAATGGCTTAGGGCACTGTGCCTGTATCTGTGCGTTAGCCAAATCACTGTTCTGCTTTCTCCAACCTGTTTCAAGTCTTCTCCCCACTACGAAAAGCACTTCCGCTCGCCCAACTAGAGTATCAGTCCCTAGAATCCGAAGACATGGGCAGGGATCTCGAGCCATAGGCATACTACGCCCCGTTGATAGCCTCAGGGGTGGGCTGCATAACTCGAGGTAGTTCGGTGGTGATGGTGTAGGTATATGTAGCTCTAATTCTATCACCATTGCCAGCCATCTGTCAATGCTCCATCAGTCCTGAATTGCGTGCTCGCTTCCTAACAAACTACTGCCTTCTCGACTGAATCAGACAGCTTCAAAACTTCTCCGAGAGACGTTCTAGGCTGAACAGGGCCTGAAAGAACGGAATACTCGCTATATCCCTTCTGTTATGGTTCTACCATAAGGTGAATTATCCGCTTTCTGCAACATCTAGTTTCGCAATGTCATCTCCCGATCCAGAGTACCTCAAGTGGGAGGCAACGGTTGGGAGTATCGTACCAAAAAGAGTCAGTCCCGGATTTGTGGTCTTGTCCTATGCCATTAGTTACATTGGCGCTCTCACTACCTTGGAACTCATCAATCGAAGGACTGCGACGAAGGGTCTGCTCAACTGGTCAGCCGTGAGATCTGGAATAAGAAAATCATTATTTGGATTCTAACATATTCAAAAGGTTCATCCTCATAAGTTCCGCCATATCAATGGGCGGTATTTCCGTATGGTGCATGCATTTTATCGGAAATCGAGCCTTTATCCTTGGTGATAGTGCAACCATTGGTCAGATTGCTTATAGCCCTGGATACACGGGTTTATCCTTTTTCGTTCCTGTCCTTGTCCTCTCGCTAGCTTTCTGGGCTGTCGGCCATGATGAGAATGTCAATATCTTAAGAGTGGCTCTTGGTGGCGTGATGGTAGGTTTTGGTGTCTGTGGTATGCACTACCTCGGACAAGCAGGTATCATCAACTATGTCTGCATTTATAGCATAGGACATATAGTTGGTGCCGCTGCTATAGCCGTTATCGCAAGTATTGGGGCTCTCGGGATATTCTTCCGCTGGCGATCCACCTGGGCAGCTTCCTTTTGGAGACGTTCTATATGTGCTGCCATCCTTGCTGGAGCCGTTTCTGGTATGCACTGGATTGCATCAGTTGGAACTCAGTATCGCCTGAAATCTTCTGATCATATACCGAATGCTATATCGAGGAACTCCATCGTTATTGTGGTTATTGTCTTGGTATGCCTAATACCCCTCCCAGCCCCCAACTCAGCTAAATGCTCGCAGTCTGTTGGCAGTTGCCTGCTCTTCCTTGGCTTGATAATAGTGGCACAATATAGGAGAAGGTTGGCGGCAAATAGGGCACAGAAGGTTGCGCTTGCTGCCGCTTATTTTGACCCAGATGGCAGGCTTATGGTCTCGCCGGAGGGTCTTCTGCCGTCGACGCAGATCACAGATACATACATTGAACGGGTAGATACCGTCTTTCCTCTCACTGGATGAAAGCTCACAGCTATTTAGAGTTTTGAAGATGTGTTCGACACTTCCCATCCCGTCTTTCTATGGATCTACCGAACGTCTCATTATTGGGAGGGTGTCATAAAGTTGCTCCCAGGCATGCGGGCGCATGTACCTAACGCAGTGCGTCGAACTTCGAATGCGGGAAACGGTGGTATACGTCTTATCAATGACCAAGGCGCATTGGTAGAGGACTACACTATCATTTTCAAAGAGCTTTTCTGCATAGCAGCCGCGAACCTTGCGGAGCAAATTAATAGATCTCTTGATGATGTTGGGGTCTTGTTTCCTGCGATTATCAGCACAGGCAGGAAATCGACAAATAAAGCTTCAAAGCATAACACGCCTGCTAGCAGTGTCGATATTGAACGTGAAGGCGTATCGGTTCCAGTATTAGGAAGTGGCCAATTACTTTTCCTTGTAAACAGCGTTACCAGAAGAGAGGCCGAGCAGCTTCAAGCTGCAGGTTGGAGATTCGCAATTCCTAGGAATGTGATTCCTGTTGTGGCTCGAAGCATACAAGTTAGCCAAGCAGATCTTCAGCGTTACATAGGAAATATGTCACGACTTGCGGAGTCTCCTCCTATACTTGAGCCTGGGATTCACTTGGCTTGCTTTAGTATCCGAGCTGCTGTCAGTAGCGGTTTTGATATTCTTGTGCGCAAAGATGCTGTAAATCAACTTCCTGCTATTCGACTCCCGTATAACAATCTGGAAGGCTGGCAGTTGGACTTCATCAGACGGATGCATAACAGAAATGTCACTCAATGTTTGAAGTACCTGAACGACTTTATTCAGGCTGCACCTCATCCTAAGGAGAAGGGATTTGCGACTCAATTTCTCTCTGCTCTAGAACGACTGGGAGATGAAATTGGGGCGCCTATCTTCGACGATGCGCTATTAATATCTAGACCCTTTCAGGTTCCATGCCGTGCGGCAAGCGAAGCTTCACCTCCAGACGAAGCATCGATTATTGCATTCAGATCCATAACTCCAATCCATACTAACATTACTGGAAAGAATCTTGAGTTCATACCGCTCACGCTATTCAAAGCGCTACAGCATGTATACAGAAACTCTCCCGACCACGCCGCCTTCGCGAGGAAGACCTACCGCGAGATTTCGCCAATACTTGATGCAGCGGCTCGTCAAGCCACAACGTCTGATCTAAGACCATCTACTGCCAATATTTTCCACAGGCGAGATCGAAGTATCAGAGATAGAGATAGCGAAGAAAGAAAATCAAATCGAACGCCCTCGCTTCCAACGTATCCTCCTCTCGCACGCTTCTGGAGCAGGAATCACCATAGTTCTGCAGATGATGGACATGTCCTAGTCAAACCTGATAATTCATCTGAGAAAAATCTTGTCCAGACAATCTCACAGGAACAACACCCGTTTGGTGGTATCCTTGTGAGCCAGGACGTGAATGTGGACGTGAGGGGATTTCCTGATACTGTTGATGGACAGAGCGGAGGTGGTTCGGGCTCTTCTACGCCATTACCCGTTAATGGTGGAGATGGCAAAGGAAGGGCTCAGAGGAGGAGGAGTATTGAATTGGTGGACTTGAAACTCGGTAAGATAGGGGTTGTCACTTTGGCCACTAAGGAGGTTGAGGTGAATGAGACGTTCGTGGATAAACTGCTCTCGGTCTGTATTGAGAGCCGTTAATATGTATCAATGGAATTCTGGTAAAAAAATCATGGAATTGGAGCTGGTTTTGCTTTGCAATGGAGGGTATGGTGTTGGGTTCGGCGTCCACTGTTAGGCCAGGATAATGGGTGTGGTGTTGGTACGTTTCAGAGATATTAGTTTTGTATAAGAAAACATTTTCTCGGTTTGCACGACTTGTTTATATATGATCATCATATCATCTCTACTGAGGATATCGAGTTCTAGACTTTATCACAACCGTTAATCGTCTTTGACTTATGGATTATTCCATAGCCCAACGAACTTATATGTGCTCTTACTCTCGATAGAGATCCTGCTTCAAAATCCACTCGGCAACTCCGCTGGTAACCAGTTTCTCTAAGAGGCCTTTATCACCCGCCTTCACAGCATCCCTGACTCTCGTCGAACTAATGACTTCCTCGCCTTCCTTCCTACCCTCAACCAGCTCAATCCTCCCTTTCTCAACCCATTCCCTCTTCCCTCCGATAGATTCTAATTTCCCTTCTAAAATTCCCTTCAAATAATCATCCTGCTCTGCTCTGGACCCCCAACTGTCATCAGCACGGTAAGTCACTCGCAAGCGGTGATTCTGAAGAAACGGAGCTAGGACAGCTAGGTCGTGCGATGGTGGGTAATATTTCGGATTCATGATCCGGATCAAAGTATCGTAGCCTGTGAGGTGGACCTGAGGTGTCGATGGCGGATAGAGGCCGCTCTCAGAGATTGTGATAGCCTTTTCGACAAAGTACGGGAGCGTGGTGACACCTATGTCAATACCAAGGCCAGCAGCTCCCCCCTCTTCCTGTTGGTGTCCTTGTTTCCCTTGCTCGAGTGTTTTGAGAAGGTCGGTGGCGAAGATATCCATCATTATCAAACGCTGCTCAAAGGATGCTGGTTTTGGCGCTTTATCGGCATTTTGAGTAGCTAGCAGGAGGAGCAATCTCTTGTTTCTGGATTGGCATTGAGTGTCCTGGAGGATTGCTGATGTGGCTATCCGAAGGTGCGCGAGCGTTGGAGGGTTGAAGGATGAGTCAAGGATATAGAGGGCATCAATCTTCTGTTCAGACGGGAGAGATATACCGGGGATTGACTTTAGGATGCGGAATTTGGAGGGTGATGCTGAAAATACTTTGAGAGCAGCACCGTACTTGACTACTTGTTGTTGAAGCATGGTGTGCTCTGGCGATGACATTGTTCACCCTATTACGCTTTACAACATCAGGTTAGAACTTATCTACATAATTTCATGTATATGATATACTAACTAATGCGGTCTAGGCCGGGAGCTTCTTAAGGAGGATCTCATACAATGGATGAGACGATCCGAGGTTGCGTCATTATGCAAGGCTGAAATTCGATGTGGCGCTTGCGCGAGGCTGGCATGGGCCAACGTAGTCTTCTTCGTACCGATATGACAACGATATGTCACCAACAACCACCTCCTGCTCGGCACAACATACTTCGCTCCTTTTGCCATTGCTCAAATTGCCGGTTTCTTTGACATGGTCGTACTTGAGAATTGGTTCCCGCCATCAAGGCAGAATTGGGAAAACGTGACGTACCTTTTCCAATGGTTCCCCTTGGTACGAACGGATCCATCGATCCCTAATTGCGAACACGCGTCATTTAGACGGTGCTGATGTCGATATGTAGATTACTCTCATTCAGTGGCTCGTCACCTTTTATCCTGCTGGGAAAACTTCTATTCAAAGCACATTGAATATTCCAGGCAAAATTGCATGGATTACGATGGAAGTACCAGGATTTATCACTCTCATCTACACCATGAACACACTGCCTTCGGAGCTGAAAATAGACGAATTGCCGTGGCAAAACAAACTTATGGGTTTCCTCTTTGTGAGCAATCCCGGTCCTCCTACCAATATCGTATGAAATATGCTCTTCAAGCTGACATCCCTGGACGGACCAGGTCCTACACTACATTTACCGTGCTATAATATATACTATCCTGGCTCCCTCTATTTCACCAATACATCCTATAATCTGGTTATTCGCTATTGTATTCCAATTGTTCAATGGAACCCAACTAGGTGGCTGGCTATCCGGATACGGCCCCACGCTCAGCTCTCAATTCCCTTCTGAGTTGCAATTTTTCCTTGGGCTATTAATCTTCTGTGCTGGTTTCGTAGGAAATATATATCATGATAGCATTCTCCGCTCCTTGCGCAGCAAGAAAGATAGGGGCAATGGAAAGATCGAAAAGCATTACGTCATGCCGGAAGGCGGGTTATTTAGATGGATTTTCTTTCCGCATTATCTTTGTGAATGGGTTGAGTGGGGTGGGTATTGGATCATGGGTGGCAGTGGTTTTATTCCTGGAAGGAATTTTATGTTTAATGAGATATCCACTATGTTTCCAAGGGCTCTTCAAGGGAAAACTTGGTACAAAGAAAGATTTGGCGAAGAAAAGATTGGAGGACGGACGGCAATCATTCCAGGGGTTATTTAGAAGAAATATAGATTTCGAGACACGAATACACATGAGATAGACGATAATTTTCTATTGTTCCATAACAATATGCCCTGGACGTACTCATCTACGCTCCTAGTCTATAAAAGTGGATACGGATATCTGTGACTCGACGCGGGACTACACAACGCAGTCTATTCATTCCGAGACATAATCGGTCCAAGTTGGGCTGATTAAAAGCCTCTATCTCCTTAGTAATCCATCTAAGGCTGATCGTTGGCCGTTTGTTATACCCTCACCTAATATCGCTGTTATCAAAACCAGGTTCAACTAATAAAACTGGGTCATGAGAATCAACCATTGGGAGGATAATACAGTCTTCGTAAAATCGAGCATCTCCAATGTTGACCATGGAATCCTTTTTTCCCAGCATTGAGGATATATAATCTACCTTTTCGGTAGGAAAAATAATGCCCGAAAACTCAGGAGGTGTTACTCCTCCACTTCTAGATCTTTCATTCTTTTGCTGCTCCGAAAGAGTCCTCGAGGGTCCATCCCATCTCTCAATTCCCATTTCTTTCCCATGGATACAGGTACCGCCAATTTCATAAGAGCCTTTACGACCGGAAATTATATTGTCATTGTCGCAGCTCGATCCACTTCGAACTGCCTGCCTTGTGGACATTCGTATATTATGAAATCTTTCTCCCATCCTCACCTTCCACCTTGATCGAACCTTGGATACAGCTGTTTGTAAGACTCCAATAGCTTCGCCGCTATCCTGAGATTGAATGATTAGATGCCTTGATTGGTTTCGTTTTGAACTTTCCTCTGCAATCCCTCCTGGTGTGGGATCTTGCGGACTGTCTATACCGATAACATTAGTAATGCTGCACGGCTCAGATCCTAACTTGTTCAGAGATGCTTCGGCGCTGTTTGATACTCCAATACATTTCTCTCTTGCACCGTATTCAGATGAGATATGTGGTGCAGTTTTGAGCATCCTACTTCCGACAAACGCCTCTTTGGGGGGATCGCTGCTGTGTTTCGTCAATTGTGGTAATATCAACACCTTCTTTTGAACGAAAGCAGACGTATCATAACCGTCTACATCTAGATCCAAAGAATTCCCGCCAGTTACCTCACTGGTTTCTTGCCTCTCAAACCTCTCCTCCCGTTTCCTGTGCCAAGGGGATCTAACTTTCCAGGGTAACCGGCTATGGTGACTATTTATAAATCTAGGCATTGCCCTTCTAGATTTCATGCGTACGGAGGCTTTGGTCACTGGCTCCTCGTGTTCTTGAAGTTCTTCTTCTTCTGTCTGCCGTCCGTCACCAGCCGCGCCAGCTAATAGAGCCTCTAAAGCTGTGGAGATGGAGGGCTTAGAAGAAAAACTCTCTGGCTGACTGCGAAATCTACATCCATATCTAATACGCTCTTTGGGAAGCCTCGCGAAATTGTTGGAGCTAAAAGAAGAGTGATCGTAGGAGGATCGGTTAAGATTTGCTGAATGCACATCATCCGTTCGTAGCTTCTCAGCCATAAGTGCATTCGAACTAGCCGTCTCTCTACATGAGCTCTCTCGGAATAAACTGGAGCAAGGACTTTTATGAGCACATGGCTTCTTTAGAAATCGAAATCTGCTCGTCCTAGGTGTAGGCTGCGATTTACTGTGACAAGACCTTTTGATCTCTGAAGCTTCAACTGAATCACCGTTATCTATTAGAAGTTTGGAATTTCGTGTCTGTAGCAAGATGACAGGATCTAAACTTTCAGCATCTAGTCCTAATTCTTTTGTGTCTTCTTCGCAATATCCAGACCCTGTCAAATATTGTGTTAGTTTAAATCCCTGGAGTATTGGAAAGGGACAGGGTCTTAAACTTCCAACAACTGGTGTTTACCTTCTGCCTGAGCCCATGGCTTTTCTGACATGGAACTTTTACTGTACGAGGGGAATAGTGTGAAAAGAGATTTCCGTGGGGTGGAAAGAGGATACTTTTTATCTGACAGATAACATGGTATATTCGTAACATCTATTGCCTCATCCCTACACGGCAATACCACCCGAATGGCTGCCTGATTCAAATTAGTTTTCCGCCATCCTGTAACGAAATTTGACATTCTGCAGTTATGCGGAGCTAGTTTTGATGCCCATACGCTGTCGAATCCTTTGGAGAAAGGGATTCCTGTGGATGAAGCCAAACTTTGAGAACTTAGAGATGCCAATCTTTTCGAGATATTCATATCTTGTAGGTGTAATACTGATGGCAGTTCTTCCACAACATCTATGGTGGTGGAAGTAGCGCTATAATGATGGCCTTCTGGATCAGTATGCATATCCTCTTGGTGGCTTGAAGCCTTTAAAGGAGGGCGATCGCTCAAACCATCCGAGAACACACGCAAGAGCAATCTCTGCGGTCGGTGCTGCTCACCTTCGGAACCCTCTGTGGTATGGCTGTCAATGAGAGGATGTTTCAAGCTCAATGCTCTCAAGCATGATCCTCGATTCTTAGACGTGAATGAAAGCCTCCACAATGATGATGCCGTCGGTTCATCTATGCTGGATAAACGGAGTGGTCTTAATTTGGGTGAAGCTGGCAGTGGTGAAGTAGAACCATAATCCGAGTCGGATGCTGTAGACTGTCTTTCCAAGGTATCTGCTCCCTCGCCGAGTGAGGGATCGATGTGGTATCTTTGTTTTGGTATTTCTAACTCAATTATTGAATCCTCCTTCATCGGGTTCTCAGGACAGTGGTCTGGAATAGGAGGAAATGAAAATAATGCCTTCTGCAAACTAGCCTCCGAATCCTCGTTGCTCGGTCTATCAATATTAGATCTGGATATTAGCTGAGGAACCTCTAGTTATCGCCTCGGTGTTGCTAACCCATTTAAGTTGATATCTTCAATAGAAGGGAAACGGTTCAAAAATGGGACAGTCTCGTGTCTTTCTTTCTGGTTGACATTACTGACAATAGTGCTGAAAGATTTAGCATCTTCGTCATATAAGAATTCATTCCCTAGCTCTCGCTGGATCCTCCTGTTTCTTATCTTCCTTAGCTCGGCAGGATGTTTGGCATCCTCTTCGCTGACACTACTACCTGATCTAGAGTCTTGTTTTGACCGTGGAGTCAATCTTCCGAGACGTTTCAGTCGTGACTTGACACTTCGAAAACTAAAGAGGCTATTACTTCTCTCGATGTTGATATTCTGTTGACGCGTAGACTTTGGAGAGCAATTTTTATCGAGCACCTCCTGGCCATCAATATCGGAAACGACAGCATTGAGTTGTTGTGTTGCATCTTCTGCTCTGGATAAACCGGATGGATCCCTCAAAAAGTCCTTTTCCCTGAACGGATGCAGGACAGACCTTAGATCGGTGGTTGGTTGCGGCATCTCTTGTGAAGAGGTCCCTGGTAGGTGGTCTTCACGACTAGCACAACATCCACCAATGGTGAACATGGTAAGACAGGCGAAGTAGAACTTGAGTTTGATTTAATAAGGCAGTGAGATTGGGGGTAAACTATGTGGAATCGATATTTGCATTTTGGTGTCTTTTGATGAGGGGAGGTTCTTCCAAATCGAAGTGTGAAACTCGACAAAAAACGGCAAGAACGTTGGGCAGTAAAAAAAGTTAAAGGGCAATATTAACATAAAACCCAGAAATAATAAACAGCCTACCAGAGATACTCTTTACCGTTCAGATATCAGTGAACAGCAGGTGCAATGAGCATTATAGCATATCTCACATTCAAGACAGAAAATATACAGTATGAAGTTCTGTGCATATGTCAAATCTCATATCATTGGTTCTGATGGGCATCGTTTTACTATGCTCTTCTTCAGCAGAAAGTGTGATGCCCTGCCAAGCAGCACAAATGTTCACGAGCAACTATACATCTGAGAACAAGAAACAAATCAGAAAGAAATGCTCGACATGGAGTAAGCACTCTACTGTTATCTTGTTCTCTTACCCGCTGGAATCACAGCCTTCTCTGTACCGGTATGCTAGAATAGCTTCAAGGGTTTAGCTTACTTCACTTACGTAGCATATGTTAGTCCGAAAATCCGAGCGTGCACTATACGCAGAGAAATCACATCACAGTGATGGCATCAGGCTCCAGCAAATCGAGGATCCAGAATAGCAGGACCACTTCCCAGCGTCCAGAACGCGTTTTTGAGCACATAGCGCCAGCACAAGCCTAGAACCCCATCTACACGTCACCTGCTGGGGAGAAGTATCAGAACCCGCCCAGCTGAAATGTGGGACTCGACCCACGTTCAATGGATGCTGCAGAATGTCACCATAGGGGTTACTTTGCCTTATTCGTACATCTTCCGCCCAATGCTCGGTTCACGTTTTGTACGTGCAAATCAATTTATCCGATACAGCACCCGCTTCGGCCTCATCCAATGCCATCTGTGAATTGGAGCGGAGCCGTCCGCTGGACAGATTCCTTGGGAGAACGATAACTGATAGAATATCCCACACAGTCAATACAAATAGACAGCGGATTCGCTGGTCGTCATGGATCATACTATATAGCGGCAAGCTGAAAAGCGAACCCTCCTTCCTCAACAGGATCAAAGCCGCCGTCATCGGCTCGGTCGACTAACTAGTAAGGTGTCATCACCTATGCCAGGCAGATGGTAAAGCAATCGTCTATGGTCCGATTTAGGAGTCCAAGAGGGTCTGGCAAAGAGCCAAAAAATCAGTTAGGTCTTGTGCGGCAGCAAGATAAAGCTCGCGGTGGAGCGTATCTCCACAATCATGTCATCGCTGGGTCCCCAAAGGACAGTAGTGAGGGGACCCTACGCTGAAGACTGCAGACCTTGATATCACGAGCGTGACGAGGTCAGTTTAGGTGGTCCGTGGAGTTTTGCTGTATGTTCCTTATCCAGCGGATCGTATAATCCAACGTGCGAAACGGCCCACTATGGTAAGTGAAGTGATCCTTCGGGAGTAAACCTGTAGTTACCTTGACCAGTCTCCACGTGTTTTGCCTGGAAACGTTTTCGCCGAGCGCGGCATTGTTCAATAGTGGAGTGCCTTCTCGTGCTTTCACTCTACAGCTTCTCGAAAAGGGATTGGATGCAAGTGGACACCTTGCTGGCTAGCTAGGCAACACGTGCTAGGCTGGAAAAGAAGCTTGATGCAAGATTCATTGATTATGCTTACTTTACGCAGCTTAGGAGGCCAGTCAGCAGCATAGCACTCCAATACTCCGCACCTATTGGCCCGCGGTATACCGTCACTGCATACATAAATACAGGGCTGTCAACTATGGACTCATTATTCGCAATGCAACTGCCTTAACAGCGTGTTTCTCGAGCACAAAGCGCGTCTCCTCGCAGTTACTCCGTGGAAACACGACCAAACAATTGACCCAGTTCTCTGCGGAACTTCGCAACCAACGCGCCTCTCATAGTTTTTCCAAATAAAGTAACCTTCTGACCCTCCAACGGGTCTGCACGTCACCTTCCCGATAGCGTAACCTTCCGGAAGGAGAGAGTCTCGCCACCCCAGGTTGCGCACCTGATCCTGGGGTGGTAATTTACATCGACCATTATGTGGTGGCAATATATCGCAAGGTGATGCTGTTAGTGACCAAGAGAGTGCGGCCATTTCCGCCTTCGAAATCTCGTGGCTCCACCCCGTTCTTGGCGGGAAAGTAGAAAAACCAACCGAGGAGGCGAGAGGGCAACAGAAAAGGTTGTTCTAACGGCCTTCTTCGGGGCTTCTAGCGCGTGACCGGGGACACCGGTGGCTGACGCCTCAATTTTCCCCTTCGTGTCGTTTGGTATCCACCATCACGAGCCGCGGCTCATTTCCCCTTCGCCGAATAGCAAACAGGTTGATCAAAAATATCTCCTAGTAAAAACTAGAAATGGGCGGTGCTCGGCACGAAGACGAAATCTTCCTAGGCCAAGGTGTATTGATGGGGCTATTAGGGAGGGCAGAAACGAGGTTGGCGGAATAATGTTTCTCGGATGTCCAAGACATTAGGCTGTCAAAATTTCTCTGGCGAAAAGGAGATCCAGAGCCAGGGAGCCTTGGGCTGGAATTTCCTTGTTTTTTCCTCGACTAAGATGCTGCAGACTTGTCGACTTGCCTATGCCAAGTTCCCAAGTTCCATATAGTCGCGATTTCCAGTGGACCCTGCTGCGTCGCCAATAATTCCGGTTGGGAAAGGTATCCGCATGGGATCTGAGGTGACAAGGTGCGGACGGCACCGGGGAGGCGCACCCGGACCAGAGATTCACACATGCATCTAGATTCACCAACATAGCAGAGGCAAGCATAGGCCAGAACCGTCCAACTGGCAGTTCGCGTGAGAGTCTATTGGAACAAGGATTGCAACCTTATTCCGAGCAAGGAGTGTCCTTGAACGGTAAGCAACACGACTCAGCTAGATGGGCATTTTGCGAACAGCCGCACCTATAGAGATATGCCAAAAGCAACTCATTATTCATCGGTCCCATCCAAGCATAACCCTTGGACGGCCTGGAGTGTAGTATCACCCTGATTTACTTTGCATTGGTCCTCTCTGCATGAACTGCCTAGTGCATAGAGCTATTGGGTAATTTACGTTTCGACAGGCAGATCACGGGACAGAATACCGGTACAGAGGATGAAAACAGGAACCCATCATTGATCTCCGTCGCTCGAGACAGAACGCGGAGCCGGAACAAAGCTCCAAACCAATGAGAGTCGCCGGTCGAATGCGTTCTGATGTGTAAAGAACTGGGTTCATACCGTAGGGCCAGCCGCTTGGGAAGCCCCTAAATCACAAGCCGTCGTAGATAGAGAGCCAAACATGCAACTTAGACGGTACATGACGGATAGGACCGTACAACAGATAGCCGATCCTCAGTTCTAGGCAAATCCTACTTTTCAAGACTTAGATTACTGCACAAAGTTCGCAAATGGGGTTTTGACGGCATTTGAAACCAAAAAAGAAAAGTTAAACAAAAATGAAACTAGTGTTCTGAAGCAAACAGGACACGTGCGGTTACACAGGTATCTCAGAATCGTAGATGAGGGAATTAAAAAATGATTATTGACGCAACACCTTGTGGTCTTTGTTTGACAGCATGAGTCGCAATGATTCCCAATAGTCTGGATACCATTCCAGGTTCTCGGGTTTTTGCCTCATTGCTCTCGCTATGGCTCTGGATCCTCTAGCATAGCCCTCTAGACCGTAAACTGGCTCACCTTCAAAAGCTCATGCACGCGGGACGATCAGTAATGGTTTCACACCGATCCAGTGCACGAAGCACCCTGTCAATCGGATAGGGCTCCCGAGACGACTGCATTGGCCAGGAGGGCTGGAGGGCAGTGAAGATTAAGGTCCAAGAGCAGGAGCTGGTGCCCTCTGCATCGCGTGTCTTGGGTCGGCCCTCAGAAACTTCTCTGGTAGCGAGCTGCACAGTAGAGATCAACCGAGCACAGACTCAGATGTGATAGAATATTCGTATTTCCTCCTATGGTTTCTTTTTCCTTTCTTCCTCGATTGTGCTCCTTTGATGTACGTTGGTGACTATGGCACCCACAAGAATTTCTCCGATTGGGTTTGCCCGTTCAGGAACAATAGGAAGTATCCTGTGCCTTGTGCACAGATACTCCCAGTAGCTTCAGAGACCAAAATATCTGGACCCAGATTCCGCACTGTTGCGGGATTTGGAAATGGGGGCATTGTAGTTTAGCAGATTCCAGGGCTTCCTTTCGGAGCTCAGGATGTCTATTACTTGACACGGTGATTGAGAAAGAAATCCAAGGAAAAGGGGGTTGATATTCCGCCACGCAGGCTATTGTGTGCGCATTCCGTCGTGTTCCGGCCTGCGGTTGAAATCGGGGAGAGCCGAACAGCCAAGGAGCAAATATTTCTTTTGGAGATAAAGGAGCTATGGAGTAAAAGGAAAAGGTAAGCTGACGAGAGGAAAGATCCACCTAGCTATAATTGTAACTGAAGAGAAAAGCAAAGAAAAGCGCAGTTGTACGGAGGTACCAGAAAGCTCCCAGCCCTCTGAAGCGTGTCGCCTCGCCCTTCGGAGAATAATAAGCAACAAAAGGCGATGGCTGGCAGCATTAAACGCGGCTTCAAGCGGTGCCACGCAGCGGGTCTCCAGATCATTGATCGCACCCCTTTCTTTATTCCCGGACCCCGCGACAAGAGGACATGCAACACGGACAAAGCCCTTTCTGATCTAATACTGGATATGAAATCTAGATCGCCTTTGCCCGCGCCTAGGGGCCATTCTTAGCGTTCTGAATCTCTGGATCCCAGGGGCAAGATAGATTCTCTGTGCCCTAACGAGCTGTCGATTAGGTGTTAGCTAGACGGGGTCCCAGCTGATTGTTCTCACGATAGTGGACGCAAAAAGTGGACGGAGAGGACCACAGTGACACCTCCTCACCGTGGCGTTGGCCGCTTGAGGTATTAGTCAACCAACATTGACTTGCAGGTTTACCTAGAGAGCACCATTGTATAGCGTATACGCGAAGGTTCAATAATGTGATTCCGCCCCGCAAGACCACCGGTATTGCTCTTACAAATGGGCGATGGTGGGGTCGACCTTGATACTGTCAGCTTTGAAGCTTGATTAGTGCTGTCACCGGAGACTTCGGGAATGCCAAGAATGGTACCGCACCCTTAAAGGGTGTAACTAATGGCAAGCAATGTGTGTGTACAGTATGTAGGTAAGTGCTGGTACGGGTGGGCAGAGATAAGACAGGTACTTGTTTCATGAGCGCTGTTGCGCTAGTCGGACATCAGATGGTGTCAGAGGTGTCGATATTGCGGAGTGGAATTGCATCGTATCACCAGTGTTCGCGCGGCCCATACAATGGAGTGTATCATTAATAATATAATATGCCCTATCCACACATCATGTAGACCCCGGATTGGCAATTCGAGGATTGGCCCCGACTGGCCCGTTACCATCAAACGGGCGTTACTCGATCGCTATGCACCACAATTCGGAAGCTTTTCTTTGTCGTTACGAAATGTTGATAAGGTTCCTGTCAAAGTCTTGAGGATCGGCACTATTAATGACACCAATTCCAGCGGGATGTTTAAATCAGAAAGCGCCGCGAGGATCGTCGGTGCTGTGTTGGGTAATGGAGCAGCGTTCTGCAGCTCCTCTGGCCGCTGAACAACGGCACGCTCTAACGTTAAGCGGTGGCAAATAATGACATAGCACACGGTTGCTGCTGCCAGCCCGAGAACCATGAAAGCAAGTCCATTGATACTTGTACTGTTTGAGTCTAGTCGGAGATAATGCCCCCTTAATTGAAATAATTCGCCCCCGATCGAGCCATTTCATGGGCGATCCACCAGTCAGAAATCTGCGCTGGTCTTAATTTCGATTAGATAGCAAAAAGGTTAATTTTTGCAGGCTGGCGCGGCTATTGCTTATAATCCCATTGCGGGCAATCTGCTTGCCCTTCGCTTGGCAATCATGAAGTGGTGAAGAGCATAGCATTACATTAACGCTACTATTCAGAAGAGATTGCAGCCTTTTACCAAGTGACCTTTTCCCCTCTCCTTCACGGAGGAAGCCGCTGGGGGGTGACAGATCTACAACGTAAGATTCGGGTTGCGCGCTGTACAGGTGTGGTAATGACGGGGATTCGCAGCAGTTCACCGCCAAACGCGTGCCTCCTTACAGGGAATAAATGAGTACCGGATGCCATGGTCTGTAAAGTACCGACAGGGTGCGCAAACGGGTCCTTTCTTTGTCTGTTCCGTCACTGCCGAAGGTGGTGTCTGGGGCCGGGCGAAATGCTCAGATGCGTATCTAAAGCTCTCTTCTTGGCGGATATGTCGGAGATAGAGGCTGACAGTAGGAGACAGGTCTGACAATTTCTCTCCAGTCTGGATGTGTGGAAGCGTGGGTTTTCTAAAGGCGCTAAAGTGGCACTGATACAATACGCGTGCCCCATTCCTATATTTGTTTCTGCATGATGCTGCTGGTGCTACTGGAGAGAGCTGTCTGTCTAAAGCGACGGCTTAAACACGTGTATGCTAGTTGGTTTTTGGGGTGGCTTGATGCGAGGCGGCCTGCCCCAGCTCGCCAGGTTGGAGTTGGACGCGATAGTACAGTGTTCTGGAATAAATGACAGAAAAAAGAAATTAACAAATGTGATCCTGCAAAAGCAAGATGCCTGTCAACGGAACCGCTTCCCTGGATTGTGACATGGCTATCGCTGTAAGACATCTCAATTCTCATTACAGTATCAATTCTTTGGCGGGCAGGAACGGGCAGGGATGATCTGGGATTGGGACTCCCACTGGTCGCCCGAAGAATGGTGATCAAGAGGGGTAAGTTAAACTTCAATGGGAAAGATAAGTACAAGATCTGAGATGACATGAAAGACCAGCAGCTGGAGCATCGCCATGCTTGGGGCAGTTAAGTTAACTGCAGCACTAAAGCCGACAGCCGTCTTCATCTGAGCGAAGCGTGGTGGTTTTGGCCTACTGCAAGGTGCAGCTGTCACGATCTCAGTCATTGAAGGGCGTGAGGGTGTGCTCAGACGCGCCTTGTTTGCTCCATCGTTTGCTTTTGTGCGCGTCTTCCATCCTGCATGCATGGCCACTTCGTGCTCCTGCTCATCGCCATCTTTCTCTGGGGAACAACCTCATCTCAGAGCTGTACGGTGCATATGTGAGTTGCGTGAAGGGGGCTTGCATCTACGACCGAAAGTCTGCTCCAGACAAAGGACGAGCCAGTCCCTTGTCCTCTGACGCCAAGCCTGGGAGGAAGGATTGAGATAGTAAAGGAGACTAAAATCCGGGCCTTGCCAAAATCAGCGATGAGGTCGATGCTACTGTACCACTGGGGTCCCCGGCGCCCCATCTTCAACAGCAAGTGCACGCTATACCTCATTCCAGAAGGCGGTAGCTCCATGTTTCTTGGCACGCGACGCTGCTTTTGAGGGGTAGGCCAGTGCCATTGGGTTTGCTGATGATGAGATCATGGAGGTGGTGACGCTGAAACATGCTGGTTGGCGGCATCTCCAGCAAGGGGCACGTGCTGATTGGCTGTCTTGCGAAGGCTTTCAATGCAGCGATTCTAGTGCGATTCTAGCGCCCAGGTCCGCCGTGCGAGTAATGGGCCCCTATTCTTCCTTTGGCTTCATTGACATCGCTCTTGCTCGTTCTTGGAGTGGTGGGCCTGGTGTTTGGTGGGGCCACGCGATTCTTGGTCAACCGCATACCTGTGCTGGAACGGGAAGGAAGCTACGGTTAGCCCGTCCTCTTGCTTTGGGTCTGGCGATCGATTGCGTGTGGAACTGACAAAGGACGGTACAGCAGTTACAGATTTATGACCGCATACCTGCGTTGAAGTTGCCAAACTGCCATCTTTGCTGATACACCCTATTTCACATATTGCGGCTGTCTCGTGCTGAGCCTTTTTGGCGTCCATCCAGACACTCTCGTAGTGTCTTACTGTGTCTCTTCCCGTCCGGTCGCACTCTCGACCTCAGCTGTGTTCCACAGCCCTAAGGAACCGGGCTATGTGCGAGCTAATTGCTGTCTATGACGAGGTACGAGCAGACTTTCCGTTGGCGCTGCTGACGATGGGGACCGTACCTCACTGTTGATCCCCAAATGGGTCTGTCAGCTCCCCCCATCGTTCAGCGACTAGGCCATCATCCCTTGGGGAGGCAGAATGAGCTCAAAGCAGTAAGTAATGGCCGTGAGGAGAATACGGACGATACGGACGCATCACCAGAAAGCGGGCGGGTACTGGCTACTTGCGGCTACGATCGTCACCTAGGCTTGCCCGACTGGTGATGTTCGCTGTCCAGGATGGGCCGGTGTGGTTGGCGGGGCGGGCGAGGGACTGTAGTCGCTGCCCAGCAAACCGCATTACAGCACAGCAGAGGTGCGGTGGGCTTGCTCTGCACAGTTCCACGATATCATAGCTGCATCAGTACACTTTCCAGCTCGGAGCCATGCAGTCGTGCAGAAAATACAACGAAACGCACCATACGGGGAAGCGCAGTGGAGGGCCGCGCCGTATGGTATTGTGCTGCGCTGCACTGTGACTTGCCAGACGGCACAGGGAGAATCATAGGATGATCAGTGTGGTCGGGCGCGGGCGCATGACTCAAAAGGCGTTTGGCCAAGCTTGTCCTTCTGGCACCAACCACGTACCCTCGTACCTTTGTACCCATGTACCCACGCGCCCGCGAACCGCAGGCCTCCTTCTTAGGACCTTCTAGAAAACGCCCCCTTTGGGTGCGGCCCTGGGCCCCGCACGCTTCCACAGCATGCAAGCTCGATTGGTCCTGGAGGCCCTGGAGGCGTGGCCGCCTGCTGATTCGGCGCCGCGCGCAGGCCGAACAGCGAGAGGGCCACCCTCTCGTCATGCGGTACGTAATGAGGTCGGTGCTGCAGGTCCATTGGGGCAGGGCAGAGCCAGCCCGAGGGGTGTTGCTCCCAGAGGGAAGGGCAGCGATACATCGAACAAAGAAGAGCCGATGCAAATCTCCCAGCCTAGGTTGCGAGCAATGAGGGAACCACATCGATGACGGGGTTACCTAGCCCTGCAAGTGCTAGGCACTGGACGCTCCGACGGTACAGGACTGTACGTACCGCACTGTTGATGGCAGAAAGAGCAGGTTGCTCCCAGTCCACGCGTTTACATACATCCACCCCAGGAAGAATCAATCCTGAAGGAAGAGCTACACGCCGTTTTCTGCACAACTCTTACGCTTGGGATGGCAGCCGTACCTGCAGGCTCTAAGCAGCGAGTAGCGGACCCGACAACCCCAGAATGACCTGTTGTGGTGTCGTGTGGTCGTACAATTGAGGGCATGTGTGTTCACCCAGGAGCAGAGTTTCCGAGGCCCTGGATCATGGGCTCTCTTAGTCGTTGTCGATGGCCCATGGGATGAATGATTTAGGGCTTCAGAAAAGGTACTCCCGGATGCTTCGCCAAACCTTGCGCAAAACAGCAAGTCCAGCAGTCAATGGCCAAGAGATGTCTCTCCAGTAGGTTACCGCCGATGCGGTAGTACTGTAAACCACGGTCTACCGCGCGGTACACCAAGTAGCTCTTGTTGTCAAGAATTTCTAGTCACGGCGTGTAGTCATCGCCCGCTGTGACGCAGGTATGAGCGGGACCGCACTAAGGAGCACGTAGACAAACTGCTCGCTCACGACACAGACCGTACGGTACAGTAGTGCAGTCCAGTACAGGACAGTACAGTGCCGTACTGGCGCACACACGCACACCTGTCTCTCGCACCACTCGCTTTGATGGCCCCGAAGATAATGCGAAACGCTTGTGCTGCTGCTTTTTGCCCTTGAGCCCCTCCCTGCCGCCGGCTTCTCCAGTCTGGGCGCACATCCCTCACCGCCCCCCCTGCTGGGCTCCACTGCAGACAAAGAAAGATGGCAAACAGCCCTGGTCCTGGCCTCGAGTGCCCAGCCCGGGCAACCCTGGCCACGGGCGCCTGGCCTTGGTTGCCCTGCCCTGGGGCTTCCATGCCTTCTCGACCTTTCGCTAGCTTTTCTTTGCCCCTTCTTTGGCCTTCCCTGCGGATCAACGTTCTTGGCTCCTTCTCGCTGCCTTCCAACTCTCACGCCTCTTACTCCTCACGCACCACCAGCCCTTCTTCTCCTCTTCTTGCTCCTCCCTCCCTCCTCCTGCACAAATCCTCACACGCTCGGCTTTGCTCTCTCTCCGTTGCGTATCTGAGGCCAGCATCCAGCTGTGATGTCTTTTGCATTGTATCTCTTTTAATTTCTGTACAGAAAGTTGGCTTCTCTGTTATCACTTACCACCGTTTAAAGGCTACCGCGCCAGACGCCTGCTAGCTACACGTCGCCCTCGCCCTCTGAGACTCCACCAGCGTCTCCGATCTAAACCCACCAACCCGCCACGACACGAATCGCCCGGAGTCACCGACCTTAATTTAATCCCTGGGATCTGGTGCTTTTTGACTCCCTGTTAACCTTCCGACTCCTTTTTATCTTCTCTCGCAGTGGATTTGATTACTGGTGTCTGGCCCTGTCGGCAATCTTCCTCTTCTCCCGGGTCCCTTCCTCGCCAAGTTTTGCCCTCTCGTTGTCGCCGCTTCGCCTTGGTCGAATCCTACCCTCGACGACGTCGCCTTCCTACTTTTTCCTCCGTTGGCGCCCCCGGACCATCCAGTCCCACGACGATCTGAAATTTGCTTTGCACGTTTCCTCATAATCGGATATTATTCCTGGGTCTTCGCTCTGCGCAAGCACTTAACTGACGTCGTGCCCTCCACTCGCTCGACCACTACCAGAGTTCGCCTCAAGTGCCCACACTCATTTCTTCAGTCAGTCTTTACACTCACTCTCTTTTCTCTCACAAGCCAGCCGCTCGTTGCCGTCGCTGGGCCGCGCGCACCCGAGACTCTGCAGTAGCTTGTATTTGGCAATAGATAATCTAATTGTTCTGGTTTTAGCCCACCGGTGGTTTTAGGAAGTCTCGCTCGTGGCGCCGAAGCTTTAGTCCTGTGGGTTGTACGACGAAACTTGGACCCGGTATCTTAAGACTCGCCTGCCCACCATCTCGCCAGCTGCAGCTACCCGTTGCGTTTTTTTGCAGTCAGGCCACTCGAACCCGAGACGTTAGTTAAAACATTGCGTCAGCCCGCACTGCTGCAGGTCCCGAACAGTCGACTTCTCATCATCTGTTTCTCCGTTCGCAGTCCTAAGACACCGGAACGATTCGATTAGTCGGGAACAACAAAGAGCACATGCTTTTGCAACGATAGCATACGACTCAGATTAATTTCCTAGGCATCATCTTCGATACGACCGACCTATATTTACAGCACTACGACGAACGCTGAAGGACCGACGGTAAACTCGTTGGAATCCTCAAAATCCCGGCCCTCCTCTAAGAGCAGAGGAAGGTAGAGAAACGGCCCTGCAGGTGCCGATGGGATATTGGAAGAGCGCAATGCGAAAGTCGAAACAACGCAAGTCGCCTTCGATCCATCTCCCAACGTCAGCCAAACCAACCTTCTCCACACGCTCCTCGGTCAGCTCAGATTGTGACGCAGACGACGAAGGATTCATGTCTGGAGGAGACACTCAGTCATCGAGGCCCTTGAGCCTCACGATCCCCGGTGCGCCTTATTGCCCCCGGCGTCCTACTCTGCGGGAAGTGCTCGCAGATCAGTCATCGCCGCCATGGACCTTGAGTGCCTTCACACAATACCTGTCCCAGAACCACTGCCTGGAGACCCTGGAGTTCACCATGGATGCTTCGAGATATGGTAAGCATTACCAGGCCATGGTCGATCGCGACCCCCATGCCCCTCTATCCCCAGAAAGCCCCGAGTGTGCCTACGTTCGCATGCTGTGGCAGAAATTGTTAGACGCCTATGTTGCCCAGAACAGTCCCCGCGAGGTGAACCTGCCGTCCGATGTACGGGAGCGATTGATCTCCTTGCCTAGCGACGTGCCACCACCTCCATCTCAGCTCGACCAAGCTGTGAGGATTGTATACGAACTGATGGATGAGTCGGTTCTTGTGCCTTTTCTCAATTCCGTTGCTCCGCCACGTGGCGTGTCCGATTCATATCCGAACCCATGGACTTCAGACGACTCCGTGATGGATGTCGACGATCGCTCGCTATCACCTTCGCAAAGCCGCGAAAGGGCTCACACTCCTCCAGATGGCTTACCGAGTGCCCAAGTTGGTTCTCCGAGACTCTCTCAGCACCTTTCGCCTCCTGTAGCACGACATTCTCGCCTTTCTGCATCCCTCACTCACACTGGATCCGGATCCGGCTCGTCATCGGCCGCAGATGGACCGGAAAGTTTGACAGATGATAGCGGCGATTCTCCAATGGCTTCTGGTCTCGAGCCGATGACCCCTCCAACAACACCACCCCAGTCTGAGATTGGTTTCTCCGGTTTCTCACCGGCATCTAGTCCTCACACATCGCGAAATGACGGTGCCAGTGGATGGAAGAAGATGGGAGCCAAGTTGGGATGGAAGAAGAACAAATCTAATCACGGCCCAACTTCAAGCAATGGCTTCACGAAATATTTCTCACATAATGATTCGATGGACGAAAGCGGCAACCGAAGCCAATGAGGGGGACAGGTCGCGTCATTACCATCCCAATCTTCTGCAAGCAGCCCAGTTTCGCTCCCGGCCCCGATCCTTGCATCGCAGCCATTCTCCCTGAAAGTACACACTGCTGATGCTACGAACTCGTCTGATGTTGCTCCGGTAGTCCCGTCGACTCTAGATACCACGTTGAGGCCTAGCGATGGTGGATCTTCTCCATTGCTAGAAGCTCATCCTGGATCGCCTGTTGATTTGACTCATCGCCGCACTTCAACCGTAACATCTCTGGAGACTATCAGAGCGAGCGAGCAGGATCGTATCCGGGAACGATCGACATCGGCAAGATCCGCAGGGTCTGCCAGCTTCAACGAAGAAGATATTGGATGGGGTGGCGCGGCCGCAAAAGTGCCGAGCACCGTCGGTAATGATGGGGACGACCTTAGTCACGGGACTAGCACGCGAGCAAGCTCTCCTCGTGGATCCGTTTATACACCACTTAAAACTCCAAGCCAGCTAGAAGTTAGGGCGATACCATCCCTCTCATCTCTGAACAACGACAAGTTATATGACATGTCCATCGATACGGCAATAGAAATTTGTCCGGACCTGGATGGGGACGAAGATCTGCAGACCTGGATGTCCAAGCTCTCACCACAGAATATTGTCTCACGCGATAGTATATCTACCGCCAATACCACGCTCTATGATGACAGGTCCGTCAACGGAAACGGTCTGACGATCGACACAAGCAACATCTCTCGCTACCGCACTGGCTCTTCTAGTGTCTCAGCTTCGGGCGAAAGCATATACTCTACCTCCACGATGGCTGCCGATGTGTACGGCTGGGAAGAAGAGCTTGAGCGACAAGTGCTCGAGAAGCAAAGCAGCACTGCGGATGGGCGACGTGTAAGTGTCGGGAGCGGTGTCGGGCTCGGATTCGGTCCAATTCAGTTCTTCGAACCTAATTGGCGATCTCCATCTGCTGAGAGACCGCTGGCAAGGCAATTTCGACCGCCGGTTCAGCGACGTAGAGCTGACAAATCGAAGGATCGCGTGGATAGCGGAAGGAGAAAAAGCTTGCTTTATCGCGTCTTGAGTTTATCTGGATCGTATGGGCCTGCTCGAGACACGAATTCTCCTGCTACCAGTTCGGCTCCTCAACCCCTAGTTTCTGGGGTTGTTGGTAACGAGATGAGGGATCATATGTATCTCTATCCTCCTCCGAATTCGTGTTTCGAAAGGAGATAGTGTTCTATATTCTAAGCATTAGCTTTAATGTTTTTTCGTATGCCATTGCCACCGTCTGCAACAAAAACACGAAACGACTAGCATGCATTGGATCAACCATTCAACGGGGTTCGCATATCATCGAGGTTTAAAATCATTTTGTTATTGAGAGCATCATCACTCATTGCGGGATCGGGTCAAGGTTTAGCATTTTCAAAAATTAGGGCAAAAGGGGGAGGCTATCTGTTCGATATATTTAATTGTTTCTGCGATCTTCATGTTGGATGTTTTAGGGTTTGGGCTGAGGCAAAGCGTATACATTGGAGCCGGCGTTGAATGTCGATTGACTGTTGGATTTCTCGGCGCGATTGATCATATTATGGTCTGCCTTCTGGGCTACGTGTGAGCCAGCTGAGGGAATGTATATCCTTGTTGCATTTCGGTTTATTTCTTTTTGGAGATTTTGGAAGCGAGTTCAAAGTGTTCATTGCATACATGAGTACATCCATGGGATAGATAATCCCGGTTGTCTCTTGCGATTCAAAATTTGCTGGATTTCTATGAGCATGTTGGAAGAAGTGGTTGATCATATATATATACCCAGAGCTTTTAGGATAAATAGAGTTGTGTAAATCTCTTATCTTGAATATGATGTCTATCGTCGTGTGATTCTGAGGCGTTCTCTTGGACTGTTCACAGTCGTAATGCATAGATAGGTGTATATGTCCGCTTCTGTCTACATATATCCAAGCATGAATGCCATTTTACCCAATAGTAGTTACAAATATGTTCAACCAGTGGCTAGGTCTTCTTAGAAATCCAGCCAACAGGCCAATGCAAGTCTTCCAACTCATACCGTGGAAATGCACCGGGTTTTTATATGAGCATCAGCAGCTCTTTTATCATCCTTCCCTCGATCATTGCCCGGAATCTGCACGGAACAATGTTAGGAGTAAGTCAGCTAAAGTGCTCTTACTATGTTGAAAAGCATTCAATTTCTTCCATAGTTCATCAGACTCAAAATGCTCCTCAGGTCCGCATTATTCCTTCTCCTTCACCTCCTGATCGACGAGCACCCACGCTTTGACGGTTCCGTCGTCACCGGTGCTTATGATCATCTCTTCTTCATCTCCTGATGTCCCTGATCCGCTATTCTTGTTATCATATCGCTTACTCCACGTTACGTGGTTGATCTCGTAAGGTCCATGGCCAGTCTCCAGAGTCGCGACGATGATCCACTCTGTTTCATCCAGAGACTTCTCCTCTTTCTCCTCTTGCTGGTGTCCCTCCTCTTCTTCTTGCTGTTGAGTGGTGGTGATGACAGGGGCGGCACTTTGAGCATCAGTGTTTTCCTTGCGTCGTTCTTCGTAGACGACAATCTTACTGTCACTCCCGGTGCTGACTACCCTTCCGGTTCGAGGGCTCCAGCTCACAGAGTAGATGGGCAGGTCGTGTGCAGCTGGGAGAGTGGCGGTGCAGACCCAGTCTTCACTACGAGGGCCAATGCGCATGGTGGATGGGATGCCCGGGTGGAGGTATGTTGGTCTAGACGGAATCGGGGATGTCGGTGACCAGATCTTGATGGTGTTGTCAGCTGAGCAGGAAATGAGGCGTGGAGTACGTGTCGTGGTGGAGTCATCGGCGCTGTTGTCTGCTGGAACTGAAATCTTGGGGAATCTTGCAATGCTGACCTCTGGCTCCCAGTCCAGACCCCATACGGTTCCCTCATGGCCACGCAGCACAGCTACGCAACCCCATTCTCCGTCTCCATCCTCTCTCCAGAAGCGGATTGTGTTGTCGTAGCTTCCGCTGGCTAGCAGTTCGCCATTCCCGTCATCCTTCCTCCAGCAGATATATTTCACATCAGCAGTATGTTCCTGTAACACAGCCACGGTCTCAAATTCGTCATCACCGTCTTCGCCAATTTCTTCCCAGATCCAGATGGACTTATCTCGAGAACACGAGGCTAACCATTGTCCCGAAGGGCTGTAGCTGATAGTTTTTACCTCACTGTCATGGCCCTCCAGAACGATGGCAAATTCCCAGTCCTCTTCCGCGTCGGATTTGTCTCCGCCTTCGTCATCATCGATAATTGCCTTAGGCTTTGCAATTCGTCCACTTGTAACCTCTACTTCCAACGCATCATCGTCCAATCCTCCAGCGTCCGTCAATGGATCAGTTCTTCTCCAGATGCCCATCGTCGCATCGAAGCTCCCCGTAGCAAGACTCAGTGGTGCATTTCTTCTGGAATTAGGCTTCCAAGCCACGGTCCGTACCGAACGAGAATGACCTCCTCTCAAGGTTGAGTGTAAGGTGAAATTCGACAGGGAGTATACCCGCGCAGTCTTGTCCGAGGAAGCTGTCGCAAGGAGAGGCAGATTATTTGGATTCGGAATGGAAACCCATGCCCGGGTGCCGGAGGCGGGCTTGAAGTCTGCAAGATGGGTTATCCGCATTGTAGCGGGTATATGTGCGGTTCAGCTTTTATAGGCGCGGCACCAAAAAAATAATTTGGAGGATTAACAAGCAAATCTGAAAACGAAGTGGGATGGCGGGGTTTGTCGATATCATCGGCGCCGAACTCGATAAAGCTAAGGACGCACGAGCCAGCTCGTTCATTGGTACGGAGATACAGTTTGTCCGGTAGTTTAACTGGAAGCCTTCAAGCAGCACCTTTTGCTCCTCCATCCCTTACAATACGGACTGGACAGGACTAGACCTTTTTGCCATAAGCATATGGGCTTGCCTGGGATTTTGGGCTAACCGGGAAAGTTATGTCTTGAGTAAGCTAATATGGCAGCCGATTTTAGACTGCATCGGACTCATTATGTGCGAAGCCCAGACTATGGTTATCTTTGAGTTCCGCCCGGCAAGTATACTCTCTATATCTTCTGCTTTCTTCCCTGGATCCTTTCCATTTCATTATACTTCTTGAAGCTCACATATTTCACTTTCATGATAAGTCTCAAATATTGAATAATATGACATTTTGATCTGCAGCATAATCATGCCGCAGCAATTATTCATTCCCCCTGGCATGCATCAGGAACTGGAAGCCATTCAACCTCCTTTAATTTCACGCTCAAGACCTCCAACACCGTTTCCATGGGATAACATCTACAGTGCATACGGGAGACCATCGGATCGTCTAGCGGCGGAGCACTTGCCAGATTTCTTTGAACAGAGCGCGGATGGCTTACCTTTGAGCCTTGAAGAGGTTTCTAACTTGACGCTTGAGAGCGACAGTGATGATGGATCAACAGTTGTTGCATCACCTATGGGACAAGCGTCATCTCCTCCGGCGATATATCAACCCCGCACTTCGAGTCGCTTGATCGATCTGTACCCCTTCTTACCCGATAGCTCGGTGATGAAACTAGCAGATTGTTACACTGGCGTCATTTACGGAGCAGAAGTCACTCTTCGCCCTGCTCCGAGACCTCGACCTGGCTGCTCGGTTCGCTTCGATGCAGATCTTCAAAGGATATCATTAACTAACAAAGAAGAAGAGGCAGCAGCGTCGACTCAGTCCTATTCGATACTTCCACAGAGATGGGTTAGCATAGCACATGAGTCAGAAAATGAACGTAGCCTTCTATTCATTGGATCCCTGATTCACTATTCGGACCCTAATCGCTATAGTATTCTGCCAGTGGGTATAGAGAAGTTGGATTATTTGACATGCCCGGCGTTGATGTATGACTTACAAACCCGAACCCCCGAGCTCCTGGACGAGCAGTCCCTATCCACTCTTTGTGGAGTTGCTTCTTTCCACGAAAGATGGGACGAGAAGTTGGAGTTTCAGCCGCCTGATGACTTTAACTACCTCCTCAAGAAGAACATGACGTACCGGCAGGTGGGATCGCCTCCAATGGATTCAGTCAACAGAGCGATGGACCGGTTTTTCCACCGCCTAGGTCTATTTCCAAACACCAGTGGGACATATTCAAGGCTTCCACGTGACGCTCACCTCCCGTTTGAACATAACTCATTTAAACCTCTACCATTAGACTCGCTTCCCTACGCTCTCACGGCAGAGACAAGGAGAGCACAACATGAATTAGCTACTAGACTGACGGGGGCAAGCACATACGAGAGGTGGTTCGAGTGTTATTTCCTTCCGCTCCGGCGGAGATACTACGATGCTTACAACTGCCTTTCCATGTCTTACAAGCACATTTTGCTGAGCTGGTGTACACGATTGCGGGGAGCCGCTATCGCTGATATGACACCCCGGCCTCTATACACTGAGGTCGATAGGAACGTATTCTCCATCAGTCCACCGCTTCTGATACGCGGACGTGGCAAGCTTGATGACGCAGTAGCACTCCAGCATATCAGGGTCTTTCTGCAGACGTGGAAACCCATGGTTCCAGCCGGAAAATCGATTGAGAAACTCACCACCATCAGATGTATTTGGGCCTTTGCGGAACTACTACTGAGGGACTCCATGGAGGATGAGCGGGCACTTTGGGAAGATGTGATCCGCTTGCACACCGGTCTCACGCTGAAGGAGATTGTGAGGGATTACAATTGCGGTGCCGGGAGTGTTGTGGATAGGGATACGTTGTATAAGTATAGAATGAGGGGCTTTATATGGCCTGGTTGACCAGAATTATATCAATGTTCGCCATTGACTTCGTGGAGGGTTCTAGGGAAACCATATTTTGTTGATGTATTTGCAGAACTTGTGTCTAATGCTTCTTCTGTCTGATGTTGAGTGTCATGTGATTCTGTAATAAAATAGAGAGAACATGCTCTAGTTTATTTTACAATTCTCATCCCCCTGGCCCATCATGCTCGTCTTCAGGGTCACCATACTTTTGGATCCGTGAGACAGTCTTCCAAAGCTGTTGCATATAGTCGTCACCTCCGTCCCGCCACCACAATCGGGTTACTGCCTTTTTTTTCGTCACCAGGTGATCTACTTACTTGTCACTGATCTGGGTGTTTTGCCTCTCGATACTTGTCCAATTGGACCAAAGGGGCTGCCCGTGTAGCCAAGAGTTTTGTTGCACGTCTAATCCCATCACCGGCACGTAGCGTAAAATGGCAGCACTGTGTGAAGTGCAATGACCAGAGTCAAATGCTCCTCGGAGTAAGGGCTAAGCCAGAGTCCGCCTGGCTATTGTTCACCTTTCAGAATACAGAAAAAGCTCTCCGAATTTTTGAATCTCAAACACAGATGGAATTTGATTGTGTATCTAAAAGCAAGAAGCCACTATCTCTGCGAAAGAGAGAGGAGAAAAGAGATGAACGAACGTCCCAGGGTATACGTTATAAACTCCCATTTTTTCCAAAGCTTCGAATAGCTATTTACTCCCACTACAATTGTTGCCGTTCCCAAAAGCCGAAATGAAGAAAAGACAAAAAAAGTTGCAACAACACGGCCATCACATAGTGTAATTGACACACATACCATCGAGATGCTCCTTCGACTTTCGTTACCTCAGAGCCCAGCGCACAAAGCATCTTGATGAAAATAAAATGCAAATAAAGAAGAGGCGAACAGAGATTCACCAGTAAACAGTGGCCCTCTTCTCCCGCATCTCCAACGGCCCCAGTTCGGGTGGACCATCCATTTTTCCTTTCCCCTTTTCTCGTGACTTGCCTTTCCCTTTTCCATCGCCCTTCTTGTTGTTCCCAGCCGGCACGCGCTGCATGCAGCATAACTCGGCCTTCCTCTGCATCAGATCGAACTTGCTCGTGACCCTCTGGACGCGGGCCCAGACGGGCACAATGCCATCGGGACCGAGGTACTCCTCCTCGATGTGCATGACCCATTCGGCAATCTTGCCCGCGAACAAGCTGTCCCAGACGCCTTCACGGCGTGGCCACTCAAGGAGCAAGGCGATGGCCTTTCGACGGAGAGTGCTCAGGCGGCATTTGAGCGCCACAAGGTATAGCGGAACAATAACGCCTATGTCGAGGGTGAATTTTGCTGTGCTTGGCCGCGAGGTCATCCCTGATGCGGCGGTGGCAGCGGCGGCTGAAGGGGAACCACCATAATGCAGTATTTCTAGGATCGTCTGGGAGAGTTTTACTACTTCGCCCATGTGCTTTATGAAGGAATCGTTGTTGTCCGGCCCAGCACTGGTCATGAGCGCAACGTAGGAGCTTGTGAAGTGGAGTCGGAGAAGCAACTCGCCCAGGAGGTTCCTATCACGCTTGGGACACCGGTGCACGAAGGACTGGAAGGCGGCTTTCCAACGCAAGAGCTCGCCGACGTGCGTGGCTTTGTCGGCAGCCATGCGTTCCATCATGGCGGTGAATTCAGGGTCATTTTGTGGCGTGACAAGCGGACGGCGAGTGAGTAGCATTAGGGAGACTGGACTGCGCTCCGCTCCAGGGTCACGGTTCTGCATCGCGGCCGAGAAGGTTGCACCGGAGACGTGCATGAAGTGCTCGAGACGACGCATCACCAGCTCGAGGTAGATGCGGGCCTGCTCAAGAGATTCAAAACTGGTAGGCATTGCTCGCACATTTTCAAGGCCTTCCCTGCGCAGCTCTTCGTGATGTTCGAGGGTCCCATTGTCTATGAATGAGTTGGTTTGGATTTCCAAGCGGCCAAATAGTTGCACGATCTCGTCCTCGACGATATCTGGAGCTGGCGAGGTGAAGCCCAGGCCGAACTTGTCGGCGTGATTGGGATACGCCTTCTTCCAGTCCTGGATGAGGGCGTTCCCACGCTGGATCTGCGCGTCCGCCAATTCGTGATTCCCATGGAAAGCTTCAAAGCAGTTAATAACCAGGCAGGACACCAGTGATGTACGGAGATCCTGCTCTCCACTTGCTACCGCCTCACGCATACTTCGGATCGCATGGCTGTATTGCTCTATGCTTGCTCGATGATGCAGAGATGGGTCATTGACCGCCAGACGATGGTCGAAAGAGAGGGTACGAGCATCATTTGCTGCCATGGAGGTCTTGTCTAGAGCGCCGATTGCGATGACCGCATGGCGTATTGCGGGAGATCTGACGCAGGTCTGGATGATGAGACGGCGCCAACTGTCTCCGGGGAAATAAGGGGCAATCTCGTGTGACGTCTTATCTCGGAATAGAGTGAAGTAGCGGTACTCGTCGTCGGTGGAGAAAAGGGTTGAAGATGGTGCGTATTCAAGATCTGGCATCGCTCTCCTATTCGTACGTGTCCCGCCAAGATCGAATCCAGTTCTATTGCTTCTGATTCTCGATCTTGTTGACCTGGTGCTGTTCTTGGAGCGCGACTCGACGGGTTTGTAGCCATCGCATTTAATCCCAGCTTTGCGGCATCGTTCGCAGATAGGTTTACCCTCGTCGCATTTGATCCGGCGTATTCTAGATGTCAGACAAGTCTGTCAGCTCGCACATCCATTGCCACTTCGTCTCCCCGAATCACAATGCAGAGCGGGAATATTCCTCGTTCATTTGCGAACAAGGCGAGAGGTAAGGGCAAATGAAATAGAGGAAATCTAGAAACAAGGAGAGAAACAGAGATAAAGATAAAAAGGGGAGAGTGCTGTATTACTTGCAGGTTCCACAACCCGTCCTCGCGCGAGCAACGGGCCTCCTCGGTTTCTGTGGTGTGGAGTGCGGACCCTGGGCTCCTTCGCCCTCCATTGTGCCCAAAAAAGTGAAATGTGTAGATTAAATCCGTATTAATGTAGATCAGTAGCAATAAGGCCAAGAGGTAGTGTAGCGTTATGGGTATGCCCGGGCCGTACCGATGTGTGAGTCTACGGCGCAGTTGACAGATCGGGATCGATCGAGATCGCTTTGATGAAGCTTCCCAAGTTCCTCAAGCTGGCGGAAAGGAGAGGCAAAAAGAATGGAAAAGAAGAAAGCTACCCGAAGAGTGAATGGATGAATCAATCAATCAATCAATCAATCAATCAATCAATCAATCAGCCGGCCTCTCAATCACAACCTTTGGCTCTCTCTTCTGCCGCCGCTCACGGGACAGTTCGTGCTGAGCGTCTCGACAAAAGGAAGGAGGAAAGTCTGGAAGCCAGCACCCGAAGCGGGAGAGTCTTTCGCAAAGACGGATTGATTTAAATAATTGACGCCCTCAAGCCCCGCGCGGGAGCGAGGACGGGATGATGGTTGTTTTAGGGAAACCCAGATATTGGGAGTATCGCTCCGGGGTGAGACAATGCCAGCGCCAGGGTCGGCGGGGGGTTCGTAAACTTCTGAATTGATTAGATTACGCAGGCTGCAGTTGCATCGGCGGCCGTTGCGCGCTGCGTCTGAACAGATGGCCAGTGCTTTTTGTCCCCCCTCGTCCTTTCCTCTCAGGCTCTCTCACTCACTCTGTTTCTTATGCGCACATGCGCTCACAGAGCTCTGTTTTCCCGTAGGAATATTCTTCTCTGTGTTTTGGTGATGGGTTTATTATCCGTGCCTGATATCCGTTGATCCGTGGGGGCGTTCTCGAGGTCGAGCCGTTTGCGGGGTGAAAGAGAAAGAAAAGGGAAAAGAGCCAAAAAGGCACCTGAAACTGCACCTCTCTCGTCCCAGCTCCAGGGGTGTGTGTCTGTGTCTGGGCGGGATGGGACCTGAAAAGGTGCCAAGGCAGTCAAGTGGTAAGCAGCGGATTCGCACTGGAGGAGCTCAACAGCAGCGAGATGAAATCCAACCAGGTACCACGCAAAAGGCCACTGAGTCAATTCAAGAAGGAGAGAGAAAGGAAGACGAACCCAAGAGGTACAAGAAAACGCGAAAAATTGATCTCTACATGCTTCTGTTTCCCGCGTTCTTTATATTTATCACTTCCGTTCCTAACACAAAATTACGCAACTCTGCCAAGCTGTGCTTACTCGTTCGTTATCGCTTTGCGCCGCAGGTCAGCCACAGCTTCTAAATCCAACGGCTCCAAAAGGCAAAACGGGCGGCACTGCTAAGAATAGGGCCTCAGGATGCAGAGATCTGCACCCCTTTTCATTGATGATGCCTTTGTTTCAAGGTTTACGCACTACCAGCGATTTGAGATAATAATATCCGCTGTACAAAGGATTGCTGAGGGTGCATTTTTAAGTTATTTTCGTCTCCGAGGGTTTCTCATCGTGTGTTGGTCCTTTCTCACGCCTACCTATCGTGTTTGCCAAGATGATATCTGTCGGTTGAGTCGTGAAGTAAGTACTATATTCGTAGCCACGTGACGAAGCGGCATGCCGTCAAAACAGCCCCAAACAAGAATGCCACTACAGGTTGTGAAAGCAATGCAGTCTATTTGCGATGTATCCACAGTAGCTCTCATCTACCTGAAAGTAGCTAGCTAGCTAGTGAAACAAACAAAGGTCACCCTCATAAGCCGAGTCCCTAGGGTTGAAGAGAAAAACAAAAATATATAGAATACACGAAGTGAAAAATTGAATTTGATTTCCATCTACGGAGTACGTCCATTGAAAAAGACCAGAAGGCGACTGTGATATTGTCTCCGATCGGCTCCTTCTGTGAGTTGGTTCTTTTTTCATCAGCGCCGTCCAGACGGCGCATTCATCATAAACACTCTCCCCCTTGAGTCCTCAACCCCCAATACGTTCTCTACTTCAGCAACCACTCATATCTCCATCTCTTTACCAGAAGCTCCAGCGGGCAGCAACTGGGGCAACGCTCTGAATGGGGCTGGGAGAGGCGGAAGCACTCTTGGTGTGAGCAAAGGTCTTGAATCCAGAGGCAGAGGCGTGGCCGTGACCGTGGCCGTGGTGGGAAGTACCGTTTCCTTTGAAGGATGGAGTAGCAGCAGCTGGGGTCGAGACGGGAAGAGGGATGACATTGACGGAGCTGGTGACAACAACGACATTGGCGGAGGAAGTGTCAGCACCGCCAGCAGCTCCGGATGGGTCGACGGCCTTGGCTGGGATGCCAGAAGCACCGCCGGCAGTGACGGTGACAGTGGCAGTGGCTTGGGTAACTGTGACGGTCTGGGGCTCAGCAGTAACGGTAACGGTCTTAGCTTCGCAGTTTCCAGATTCAGATCCAGAGCCAGCAGCACCGGAACCGGAGCCAGAGCCGGAGCCGGAGCCAGATGCAGCGCCAGTGACGGTGGCAGTAGCAGTGGCATAGTTGACAGTAACGTATTTGGTGGAAGTGGAGGTGCCAGTGGTGGTGATGGTGCTCTCCTCGCCAGAAGCACCCTCACCGGAACCAGCAGCAGCGCCGGAGGGAGCAGCACCAGCACCAGTTTGAGTGGCGTACTGAGTAACAACATTATAGAAGGTGCTGGTGTGCAGGACGGTGGTGGTAACAACGGACTTGGAAGTCCCAGCACCGAGAGTGTACACGAGAGTGGAGCTTTCGACAACCTCGCTGGCAGAAACAGAGCTTCCCTCGCTTCCGCTTCCGCTGCCACTTCCACTTCCGCTACCGACCCCGCTACCGGTGCCAGTGCTGAGAGGGGCAGATGGGGTGGTCAGGGTAGCCTTGGCGGATGGAGTAGCCGAGTAGGAAGCCAGGATGGAGGAGCTGGCAGCCTCAGCAGCAGTAACAGGGCAGACAGTCTAAATCCCATTCATTAGCCTTTACATTTCCTTGCTCGTTTGGTGGCTTTCAAAGCCACCGCATGTCTTCAGATAGTACTCACGGTATCAACAATGACGGTATCAGTAACGACCATCTCGCTGGTGCTCTGCTCTGGTCTAGCGGGGCAGTCGGTGATGGTTGCAGCGCAAGAGGTGATGGTGCGGACGGTGGTAGCGAAGACAGTCAAGGTGGTCTGCTCTCCAGCGGCCGAGCTGGTGCCGTTGATCTGGCGGCGGTGCTGGAAACGGTGCGCAGCACCATGACGGCTGTCAAGCATGGCGGAGGCAGAGGCCACGGCGCCGAGGAGGGTAACGGAGACGGTGGAGAACTTCATGTTGATTCTTTTTTTGGGAGGGTATGGGTTTGTTTATTCTTGTTGATATCGTTGATGCAGGGAAATCGAAGCGCTTTAGAACTGTTGACTAGCAAAGGCTCGCTATCGATCGATCGGTTTGAGGGGGTTTGTATGTTTCGTGGGGCAAAAATCCAAGATCTGGCAGGTTTTGAAAAGAGCGAAAGTCAATTCCGCGGATTGGAGGCAAGTTCTTCGGGTTCTTCTCAAAAGAGCGAATGAACTACAGAAGGTGGTTTGGTGGAGAGAAACGGGAGAAGGAAAGTCCAACGAGCAGAAAAGTAAGGAATGTGTAGACCTTGAAAAAATGAAAGGACTGTGGTGTGTGGTGAGGAAACAAGAGAAAGCAGGAGGAGAGCAGAAGTAGGCCACCAGCAGCGGAGGGCGGGTAGAAAAAGGGTTTGCGCAAACAGCAAGGCATGGCGCCCAGTGCCGGACACACCAGCAAGATGAAACAAACGGACCCAGTCAGTTCTGGATTGCACGAGGGGATGACGATCAGGCACCTCGAGCCCCTCCGCTCAGGGCTCCCCTGACCCAGCCACAGCCACCCCGACTGGCTCGAGACATCGACTGGGACGATGACTGGACACGCTTCCAGCGCAGCGGGTCCAGTGCGAGCCCACCAAGGCACCGCATTTTTCTCCTCGCCCTCGCCACGATGGGTCAGGGCAGAGCTTTTCCTTGGCGGGCTGCTGTGCCTGGACCAGCGGTGGTTGTCGTGGCCGTCGCCGCTGCAGGTACGGCGGACCTTTTCACCCTGCTCGCCCTCTCGCCCCTTGCTCTGGCTGCCACTGCACGAATGGCAGCGCGCCGGCAGCAGGGAAAATTTGATGCCGCCGACGCTGGTTGGGACGAACGCTGCCAGTGGCCGGCACCTGTCCAATCATGCCCGCTGCCGAGCGCGGATGGGGTTCTGCGGATGTGGTTGATTGGCGTTGTTCCAGCGAGCTTGGCGGCAGATGTGCCTGGCGGATGGCGCTGCGTGTTGCTGCGATCAAATGGAGCCTTCGTCGTCAGCGTCGATGTGTTGCGCTACGAGTACACAGTAGTAATTACTGTACTGTGCTGCCCCGAGTCGCGGTCGTTACCCAAGAATCCCGTGCAGGATAGTACGTACCACACAGGACAGTATGTATGCGTAACCCATCTTCCGGCATCGAGAGATGGTTCTAGACACTCGACTACTGGGTCCTCTCATGCGTGCGTGTACACGCCAGACCATACAGAAGAAAGTTTTTCTGTCCCGCTCGCTGGAGCACCCGCAGTACTATGCGACGCATGTCCAAGACTGATGCAGGTGTCATTGTTGTGGCCTGCATAAGTTCTTCGATGATCCAGCTGTCATTCTTCCCTCAAACGTCTCCTTTTGGCGTATTTTCTTTTGGTGCGCTCTCCCTCCTCAAACAGCGTCGACAGCAACTAAGGGAGGCGCCCACCCGCCAAGGCTGCTTGGCTCCCACTTCCCGGCTTCCCAGCGACGAGACCCCTGGCCCGCGACGTTTCAGCCAGGACCCCTCCACCTGCCGAAAGCCTCGAATTGCCCGAGTCGGCATCGCTCCATCTGCATCGGAACATTGATGCGGGATATTGTTAAATTGCAAGAGGTATTCTGGAAGGACAAGATCATAATGGCTCTTTTGAAACAGCCCTCTGAGCTGCAATACCGGTATTGTGGTTTGATATTCAAGGGCGCCGCCTCTCATTCGCCCAATCAGACCATGCGACCATTCGTTGCCGGGAACTTTATTGTGGGAACTTGCCTATCGTCATTATCCGTCTTCTCGTCTGGCATCCAATCTTTCGAGACCTCTGCAAGTCGAATCTCGATTGAGCCAGAACCGGGCCTGTTCTTGGATCGATTATGTTTACTATGACAGAATTCCTTATAACGACGGCTGGGAAGCAGAATTCCCTCGCTCTTGTACTGTACTTCGTGTCGCACCGGTGTAGTAGGGTATCCATCCGCCTTGGTTGCATCCCCAGCGCGTACCATCCCATCCAATATTAGCTTGGCAGTGTATATAGTCAGCGTACGCACGGCATCTATGAATCGAGATCGTCAAGTTTTGTCTCGAACTTTGAATATCTCGAAGTGTCCCGCCTTGGGGCGTGTTGTGTTGGGGTCTTCGAGACAAACTGTGGCTCGTGCTTCCGGTCCACCTGATACCCACAGACAATGTCCCAGCAAAACGTGATTCGATCGTGAAATGAGGTTCCCTCGATCCTGGGGATAAAGTTTAATGTCCTGAATGTTTCAGAGCCCATCTCTGACTAAAGTTTCTATCCTCCCATCCTTTGCTCTCAACACCGGTGCTTGTCGACGGATACCACCGCCAGGATTGGTTTGTTGACGGCAGACCCTTGGCGTCTAGACGGATTTCGTTTCAAACACATCAGTGTCGCACTGTCCCTTTAGTCGTTCTCATGAGCCGTTTGTTTCCATAATTTGAAATTCCTCAATCTTCCTTATTACTCCGTCTCCAATATTTAGGGTCTCGCTATCAAGGTCAGAGCGCAGCCCGAGTTCCCACCTTGCTCTCATTAAAACCACCACATGACCAGTAGTAATCGAAGGAGATGTCTGCATTGTATCAGGTTACGCCGTCGTCCTGCATTTGCACAAGTCAGCATCAGCATAACTATGGACTCCACGTAATTTCACACGTTTCGGAATTCTAGAGCACACCTTGGACTTGCGAAGCCTCGACAGTCTCTGCCTTCTCCCCAAGATCCACCCTCAGAGCCAGCAATACGCACTTTGCTTTCTCAACTACGTCCAAATAATTCCATCTTTGCATCAATCAATCGCCCTGACTTCAGAGATCATGCTCATATAATTATTAATGCAAAAAGATGACTTGGTGGTTGGTAATTAATTATTGAAGTTGTGTCGAAGTTTGCATCGTGATTTTGAACGAACGGCACAGACGTGCAACAAAAAAATAATCACCACTAGACTAGCTAATGCCAAGTGTTGTATGTGATGAGTGAGGCAACGAGGCCACCGCACTAGGAGAAGGAGGGTGTGGACGATTTGTTCAGAAGAAAGAGCAGTCATCTGATCTCATTCTCAAACATCATAGATTGATTGACTGGATCAATTTCAAAGATCAGACAGAGCACAAGGTAACCATCACATAACGCACAGTATTCAGTTGCTGGACACAAAACTGGTTTGTAATTCAACGGTCCCTTTGATTTCTCTACTCTATAGGATCACTCAGGGAACCATCGGAGCATCAAATCATATCTTGACGTCATCAAAGCTCTCTATGACAGCCAGACTTTGCTCTTCTAAGTCTTTTGTCTCATTACAATACGAATTTGAACACGGGATCTCTGTCATCACCATAACCAGTGTACTTGTCGTACTTGCCCCTCGCTTTATCTCTGTTGACTTTTGCGCAATACAGGACGTTGAACAAGACCCTGGACATTCATCTATTAGCGCGCTTTGTTCTTGAGAGACAGTATGCCGTGATAACTGGAACCGGAAACTTACAAAAACCAGGCTCCTACTAGAAGACTGAGGATAACTGTGTGGCCTTTATGATATTGAGGTCCTTGTACAGAAGGGTATATAAAGGCTGCGTAGGACACCACGACGTCAGCTCTCCGTTTGTCTTTTCCGTTGCAACCGGCGTTAAGGGGTTTTAGATGACTTACTTGCAACAAAGCCACCACTGTTTGCAATAGCAAGCTGCAGAGCACTAGTGGTCGCTCTTTTGTAGTGCCCGGCGGAGTTGTTTGAATTCCACACCAGCACAGGCGGAACAGCGCTGTACATTCCTGTGGCCATCAAAAATGTCATGCCGTACTTCACGTGGTTGTTGTGAACATTCGCGATGACCGCGTACCCGATAATGGCCGGGATGAGAGCAAAGAGCATTACGATTCCTCGGAGCTTCAGCCGATCGGAGAGGATAGAGACAAAGACTGGTTGATTGTGAGTGGGCGACTTCTACATTAAAGAACATCATGATCTTACCAGTAATTACCGCAGCCACTGCATAAGGGATGACAGACCACAGTTGTGCCTCATTGGCGGTGTAGCCAAGTCCGTTAATGATAGTAGGGAGCTGTAGCTGTTAGTTTCAAGCTTGCATAATACTTTCACCCGTAGAAAAGAGCGTATACTTACGAAGAGGCCAAAGGAATATAATCCAGCGAGAATGCCGAAATACGCGGCTGCACTGAGCCAGGTGGGAATGCTGATCATCCCTCTGATCACTTCGGACCAGCTGAATTTCTCAGTTGCCTCCTCCCTGCGGCGATCTTAGTTATCGTTGCCATACCAGATCCATGATAAAAACCTACCCTGCTGTTCCAGTTCTTCCAAGTGGTTTGTCACCGGCCAGTCGCTGGACTGCGTAGAGTCTCTCCTCTTCAGTCAAGAACCCTGCCGTTTCAACTGAATTGGGTAGCATGAAATACGATACGACGCCGGCTACAACGGTCTGGGTATTGGGGGTAAGTTTACGTGTACACTTGGCAACATTTTTGAATTGAGTGTAGACCGGAGACTTACAATCAAGCCTTCAATTATAAATATCCATCTCCATCCTGTCAAGCCACCAGCAGTTCCAATAGCGGAGAGTCCACGCGCAAGAAGTCCTATCTGTATTTAGGAAAGCAGAATAAACACTTGACTTTGGTACTTACCTCCGAATGCTCCTGATAAGGAGGCACTGGTGTAGAACAAGCCTACTCGTAGAGCGATCTCGCCTCTGGTATACATGGCAGATAGATAAAGGACCTTGAAGGAGATATCAGTGGGATGGTTTTAAGCTTGTGGGTAGTGATGTAACCGACAATTCCTGGCAGGAGGCCTCCTTCCGTGATACCCAAAATCGCACGAACAGCGGTGAACCCGGCAAAGTTCTTGACAAAACCCAGACACATAGTCACGATACCCCATGCGATAGTGAGAACGGGCAGCCATATCTTCGGCGAAACCTTCTTCAAGACCAGATTGCTGGGAATCTCGCTACAAGAAATTCGTGAGCAAAACACGGCAGATGGAAGGATGAAACCACATCAACAGGGCTGAGGTCGCACTAACCTGAAGATATAGGTGGCATAATAGACAGCGAGTCCGGTATCGTACTGATAATCCGTGATGTGGATATCCTTTTCAAGGCCTATGATCTTCGCGTTGCCAACGTTGGTACGATCGAGGAATGAGCATAAGAAAAGCAGAGCCATAGCCGGAATAATTCTGCCCCCCTTAATATCAACCTTTTACTTCTTGGGAATCCTCTAATCGCGGACATACCTTATATCAAGTTTGAAAAGGAGCGACCGAGTCAACGCCTTATTCACAGGCACGACATTTCGCACCTCCGCCTTTTCATCGTCAAGATTTTCCTGGAATTGATCAACGGGCTTGGCCAGATCACCCCTATCCTCGGGTTTGATAGCTGATGAATCCATTTTCCCCTATCTTTGGTGCTTGACGGTTTTTTAAGGAATCGATCTGGATTGCATCAGTCAGAAGAGGAATGCAAGCAAAAATCCGGGGAAGCAGGGTCGATCATTAAATACTCCATGGCAGGAATCATTCTTCCCTGGACCATAATGCCCTGGCCCCAGGCTACCTATCGCAACCTGCGGGGGAGTGGAGAATCCCTGACCGAAAGCTCAAGCACCTGACTGTTGAGGGTTGTTGAGTGATCGTCGCCAATCCTGCTCCACCTCTCTCGGCCATTGTTCTGCCGCCGACCGATACCCACCATCCCATCTCTGCCGACACTGTGGCGCCGTTTTCCTGCACCTCGGCAGCTTCAATGACACCACAGGGTCTCTATATCTTTCGTTAAGAGAAGACCAAAACTCGTTCCTGCTTTTCGCGACAGAGATTCCAATTGGTTTTTTTCCACGTAAAGCAGCTGTAATAATCATGTCTAAGCTCTCTCCCGCGCTGAAAGCGCTCGTCAATGCTCAGTTTGCTAAGGCGGATATGCTTCCGGCGCCCGCACATATACGATCCGTCTACGAGACCATCAAGGACGAAGCTAAATCGAAGGATGTGGGCACCAATGCTTGGGTGGTTCTTTCGGTACGCAATTTGGAAGATTGTTTGAGAGCGGCTGGTGGATTGATCGGTGGCTGACAGAGTTGTATCAGACCGCTGCGACCATGACTATGAACTCACCTGAATCTCTGCTCGTACTTCACGGACTGGCTTCAAAACCAAACGATAAAGCGCATTCGATCCAAATTGCTGAGCTGATGCGCGAAGCTGCACTGAAGTGTATAAGTTTCAACGGTGTAAGTGTAGACCCAGTGCATCGCCGTGCTTCACTCATTTACGAGATTGGTATCTAGATCCCTCGGACGATCAATTGCTTGGGCGAATTCCGAACAGGATTACCGTCAGAGGTATATGAAGGCATGAGAAAAACTCCTACCAGGTATGCTAGCATCCAATCACCAAAAAGGAAAGCTTTCTCTTCCACGCCAGTACCTAACTGATGTGCCAGGGACCTCACCCCAGAAAACGTAATTGAATCGAAAAAGCGTGGGCGTGCTGTCTGGGACTCGATTTATCGTCCATTCGAGAATAAACTTCTCGATAAGCTCGCTCAGTCTCACCCTGATCTCCCTGTTCACATCCTCAATGGTCACTATAGCAACCTGCTCTCGGATCCCGCCGGGCAGCAAGTTCCTGGTGCGAAAGTTGGCCGAGTTCTGACTTCTGTCGTGGGAATATCCTGCTTGCGAGCCCAGACTGGAGTAGGACCTCAAGTTATATCTCATCTGTTTGGATTAAGGAAAGCAATTTCTGATGAGTCTTATAAGGCACAAGGCGAGGAGGAGGTGCCTGGCGCGGAATGGCTGGCGAGTGATGAAGGGAATATTTGGCTTTTGAAGAGCGTTGATAGAATCATCGTGGCCATGGGTGGCAGAGAGGGAACTAGTTTTGCGCCTGGCTTCAGACCGCGTTTGTAGTTGTAAATTCCCGAGACCTTTATAGATAGCGTGCGTATGCAGCGTTGGCAAGACATTATACAGCCATAGTTGCAGCTGAGCGGTTCGGATGTAGAACCAGTCATTTGAATACTTAGAACTTTCGTTCAACTGGAAGTCAATCTTTATATTCAATTTAATTTATCCCTAGCGCCCTAAAGCTTATATACACTATTCACAGTTGATATCTCCGCGCTGTATCTCATGCTCTATGAACAACAACGATGCTTCGTGTGCCTAACCAAAAATGTCGGAATCATCCTCTATTATGCTACATCTCTGCTTCGATATCTCAATAGAAGTATTTGAGTTCATCAGCAACTGCAAACTTCGCATCTGTCTTGCTTGCAACTTCTTCAACAGTAACACCCTCGGCAAGTTCTGTGAGAGTTAATCCACCGTTGACTCTGTCTACTTCGAAGACAGCCTGAGATTATGATTAGCCTCAGCCACTACCAAATGCGATGAATAAGGGAATGACTTACCAGATCTGTAATAATCGTACTGACGACTCTTGCGCCAGTGAGGGGTAGAGAACATTTCTCTACTATCTTAGAAGAGCCATCCTTTGCAACATGCTCCGTGGCAACGACGATCTTGGTCTCATCTGGATTGGAAATCAAATCCATTGCTCCACCCATTCCTTTGAATACCTTGCCGGGAATCATGTAGTTTGCTAAGTCGCCGCTAGCACTAACTTGTAAGGCCTAGAGGCGTAACATTAGTGTATGCTTCAAACTTGCAAGATTGACAATGGTACTTACTCCCAGAACTGAGACATCAATATGTCCTCCTCGGATCATGGCAAAGGATTCTGCGCTATCAAAAGTCGCGGCACCAGGGATGAGTGTAACTGTTTCCTTCCCGGCATTGATTAGATCCCTAAATAGCTCGGTCATCAGTTGGAGCTCTTGTATCGTTTTACTTCTGATACTTACGCGTCGATCTCGTCCTCTGTGGGGTATGGACCCTATGTTGCCATTATTATCCGGTCTATTTACAAAGAGACAGAATTTCGTGTACTTACCACTCCCAAAATTCCGTTTTCAGATTGGATCCATACTTTCGAGTCTGGTGATAAGAAAGATGGAGCAAGGGTTGGAATTCCTATAGTCGTGTTAGGATAAGAGAGAAGTCCATGCTACCTGCATTCACAAAAGCGTACCAACTCCGAGATTGACGTAGTAGCCATTCTTAAATTCCTTAGAGGTCCTTCTAGCAATTCTGTCTCTCTTCAGCAGCGCTGGAGACTTCTTTTCATCTTTACTTTGGGCACCTTCGCGCGGTCTGGTCTTTCTCAGCTCTATAAACTTGTCGGCAGTCGCGGGAACAATTCGGTCGATGTATATTCCCGGTAGATGAATATCGTCTGGTGCAATTGAGCCAATTGGAACAATATTCTCGGCTTCGACTATGGCCACACGGGCCGCTTTGGCCATGATAACTCCGAATGCCTTCGTGGTATATCTTCCAAATTATTTAGATTAAGCTTGTACACATAAGTACGGATTACCCACCGGAACTGGCAGTTTCCTGCTTCGTCTACTTTCCATGCCCGCAGGATAGCCACATCGCCCTTTATGGCTGTCTCCATGGAATACGTCTTTCCGTCGAAGATTCTTGTCTCTCTAGGCTTCCCATGTTCCAGAATTTGTGCTGTTTTGGTTTCTGGATCTACGGGACCAAGGCGAACCGGAATATCTCCCGACTGTAGCAAGGTACCTAGAAGCAAGACATATTAATCGCGGGTTATCGTATTCTCGAGACTCAAGCCGAATACATACTGACACCAGTAGGAGTAAAGAATGCTGGAATGCCTGCGCCGCCTGCTCTTATCCTTTCTGCAAGTGTTCCCTGAGGACAAAGTTCAATTGCGATATTTCCAGAGAGATATTTCTGTTCCAGTCTTTTGTTATTTCCCAAGTATGAAATAATCAATCGATCAACCTGGCCTGTCTGAGTCAATGCCGAGAGCCCGCCATCGCCAGACGCTCCCGCATTATTAGAAACAGCTGTCAGAGAGTGGAGGTTTTCAACACCCCGTCTAGCAAGAGCGGCAATAATAGTCTCTATTGCAAAGATTAGCACCGCATAATCCGTCCGCAATCAATCTCGAACTTGTAACGGAATACGTACCAGCAGTTCCACAGAGTCCAAAGCCGGCACTTAGAATCATCGACCCGCTTTTTATATCCGCAACAGCTTCATCCGCATCCTTAAACACCTTTGACTGGCCGCGCACGACCTTAGGCGAAACATCATTCTTGGGCTGCGCTGGTCGAAGGGCATCATTAAGCTTTGCGGAAGCTTGGAAATGGCGGATACCCCGCTGCGGAGAGAGTCGTGGTGTATATGAGCATGCAACTGGGCCCTTAATTGAGCGCCTAGATAGGCAAACAATAGCCCTTCGAGTTGTAGCCATATTTATAATGGAGAATTAGCTATGAATATATCGCAACTATAGACGCGCTTCAATCAAGATATATATTGGAGTCCAAGGTAGGTCCATGTTGTGCGCGCCCGCGTCATTCCGCCATCGGCACTACTTTTACTTCCGAAGCGAGTAATATCGCCGAGGCTGGGGTAGCGGAGCATCGGGTGTAGAAGATATCCCGAAAATAAGCTTCCCGAAGCCAAGCTGCAAGTAGTCGCGATGGTTTGGGTACGGAATCTGAAATATGACCGAGAGTTTGTTGATATAAGATAGTATATATTGTGATTCTCGGATATCTGGAAGAAAAGTAAGATTACAATAACTAATAACTAATTTAGTCCTAGTTGTGGTTATGGTCGCGAGAAAGAAGGGCGAGCAGCCATTTTGGCTAGGGTGAGTCAATGCCAACTGAAAGATGGGAGATACATAGAGTGACCAGATACTGAATACTCATTCAGAGGAACTGCGGCCTCAATGGCGGCCTCCATTAGTTAGTATATCAGTTGAAAGTCAATAAAGTTATGTATGAGCTAATTTAGTCTAGCCCATCCCATAGATCGTACGAAATAGTAGGTATCATCTTTACAGAAATATATGGGAAGCTTACCAATTGGTCCAATCAGCTGTATGCAAGTCTTATCCTCTAAACAATCCATGTTAAGATCAATATATACTTTTGCAAGTCGTGATGGTAAGTTGCCGAGTACACTGTCTTTATCAACAAATCAGTAATGCGAATCTATCAGGTGTTACGTCTCTGTGGTCCGGTCTCTCCGCATCAATCCTACGACAGACCACATATTCAACCGCTCGATTTGGAATTTATCAGTATCTAGCCAAAGAGGCTAAGATGAGATCCGGGCGTAATAAGTTATCACCGGGAACAACAGTAGCATGCGCTGGGATTGCCGGAGGAATTGCCGGGTTGATTGGAAACCCCACAGAGGTAGCTAGAAGCTCTCTGATATGCTGCCTTTAGACTAAGTATTCGACTCTTGTAGGTGGTACTCGTAAGAATGTGCGCAGATGGCGTGAAGCCAGTCAGCCAAAGATATGAGTACGGGAATGCGATCAGGGGCCTTATAAGAATCGGGCAGGAAGAAGGAATTGCAACATTCTGGAAAGGCCTTGGGCCGAATGTTTTCAGGAGCGTGCTGATGAGTGAGTTCACGTGCTCTCCGCTGCAGAGCCACTTGTGCTAACAAAAGAAGACGTGTCCCAAATTGCAGTGTAATGCCTTAGCTATCCTATTAGGAACGTCTTATACTGACATATATTAGCTATGAAGCAGCGAAGAGCCGCCTTCTCTCAACGTCTTGGTTAGATCTTAAGGATGGTGTTCCAGTACACATCACAGCATCATTAGCAGCTGGAACCGTGGCCACTACTGTCTGCGCACCCGCTGATGTGATGAAAAGTAGAATGCAAAGCGCAGCATCGACAACTGGTGCAAATAAAAGTGGGTTCTTAGAAATCTTTATACAGTCCATGAAAAATGAGGGCCCGGGGTTTCTGATGAAGGGATGGACGCCAGCATGGTTAAGACTTGCGTAAGTCGCGACCACAAAATGAAATTTCACGCAAGGTGAAGCTGACTATTTCCAGCCCGAACACAATATTAATGTTCATTTTCATGGAGCAGCTCCAGAGACTTGTTGACCGAACGCCGACAACGGAGAACTTGTCAAAGGTTATAGTTGAAGAGAGTAGAGAACTACAACCTCAGAAAGCAGGCAAATTATGACGATAGTTCTTTAGACTATAGTCAAGTGAGTGGTCCTTGCGGACACGTGTACTTTTATATAGAAACAAGCCTGCAAGTTAGATATCATTGAAGCCAGGGCTAAAGCGTTCATATTGTAATGTTGCGGTTGAGGAAGGAGAGTGGGCATATAAATTTGCTATTTGCCGCCCATTTAGGCGCACCCAATCAATGAAGGTCAATGACTTCAAGCTCAACCTTCCACCCGTTATTTTCTTTCTAATACAGACATCACTCAACTTCGGCCTTTAGTGGGTCTGGTCATTTCTAGACTGCATTTAGAATAAATCGCTAGCACCTAAGACGTTAGATCAATATTTATATGGAGATTTCACAAAGACAGTCTCCATTTCACGCTTGCACCGTGCGGGGTTTCGGAAGCCGGAGGAATTGAGGACGCGCCTGGAACGAGTGCAAATATGCAACTTTTATGAGAGCTCATCTCTCGATGTAATGGATGAATGGACGGCGCCATCGCCGGCATCGTCAAAAAGGAGTGGAATAAGTGAGAGTGTGCCGACCGCAAAACAAGCAGCATGCTTGAACTGTCGACGGAGCAAGACAAAATGTCTTCGTGCAGCCGAAGACACGCGATGTGTAAGATGCTCAAAAGCTGACTTGAACTGCGTGATTCCCGATTTTCATATCGGCAGGAAGAAGGGGATTAAAAAGTGAGGCCTATCTCAAAACTATCATGATGTGAAGCTTGCTAATATTTCACAAGTAAGCGGACCGGCTTGGACAAAGCTGTCTATCGCATTGAACAGGAACTGAAGCGTACGAAGCGAGAAACGGCTCATCAGCAAGATGAGAAAAATGAATCGCAAGCGCACCTGGAGCATTTACTGCAGGAAGTCGATAGCTTAAGAGCGCAAAACGCTCGAGCTAGCAGTACGGGATCCGATCCGCATGAACTGCCTCCACCGCACCTGCCAGGACCTGATCCTATCTATCATCAAAACCATCCTCAGACACCAATCAGCATCAGTAGAGAATCTGTTCCGCAACATGAACACACCGGAAACTTTGCATTTGACGATGCTGAAAATCCTTTGCAGTTGCTCGCTCGGGCTTCTGATCTCTCTCTACCAACCAATCCATTGACATCAACGTCAAATAGCCTCCTCACCTCGATTCCTACCACCTCTGTACCGTACACCGCCAAAGAAGACAGGCTTCGTACCTTTTTTGGACCTTTTCGTCCCCGCTTAGATATTGGTGAGGACATTGATCCCGTAGACATGGGATATATCACCCTGGATGAGGCAGATGTCCTTTTCACATAGTGAGTGTTGCCTGTTAAACCACGGGTGCAGACTTTGACTTACTAGTGACACTAGTTTCTATCAAAACCTGTCGCATACTAGATGGGGGCTTGATCCCATAATCCACACCGTTAATTTTGTTCGCAGTCGGTCAGCTTTCCTGTTTACCTCTGTCCTTGCTGCGTCGGCACTATTCATCCATTCAGCAGCTGCGTTACATAAAAGACTCTCTGTACATTGCAAATTCCTTGCGCACCATGTTATGTCAAAACGCTACCGGTCTCCCGAAATTGTTCAGGCCTTTATGGTCAATATACCGTGGATGTCACCGGGAGAGCATTGGGCAGACGACGACACATGCTCATATATGGCTATGGCTTTAACTGTTGCCGTGGATTTATCTTTAAACAAGCTTATTATTCCTCCTCCAGCCGCGTCTTATGATTCGCCCCCCCCTAATATTCCGAAATATGACTGTATCAGTGCCAGAAAAGCCCTCGATCTGGATGGATTTGATGATGTGGATCCCTCTACGGAATGGGGACAAAGACTACTTCGACGCCGAGAGAGAATCTGGCTTGCTCTTTTTGTGCTCGATAGAGGGTGAGTTGCTCATACGGGATGTTCTAAGGCGGGGGCTAACGATTCTCTAAATCTAGGGTTTGTCTTGCCAGAGGTAGAAGTTTTACAGTTCCGGTAACACCGTTGATTGAAATTTGCGACAACTGGCATAATTCACCCATGGCAGGCACCTGGGATAGCTCTATTGTTTCATCAGCTGTGCTGAGGAGAGACCTGGTAAGATTCATTTCGTCGGTCCTGCCAGAATACCTTCTAAATGGCGCACAAACTGTAGGTCACCTTAATCGAGGATATTAAGGCGAGTTGCGATGGCGAAAATATGGCAATTGCCACAGAATCTACGCTGGTCAAGTCGTATGTACCCCTCTCAGATGAAATTCAGAGTATCCATATTAACCGTTTACAGGCTGCAAGACATGATTGAAACCTACTTCGAACGTTGGTATGCCAAATGGGGGTTTTCAGTTCAAGGTAGCAAAGGTAGGCATACTCTCCTATACAGCCACTTGTGTGCATTGTGAGATATTAAGATTCAATTGTAGAACGTCAGCTCCCCCCATACGTCGAAATTCTTGTCTGCCATACAAAACTCTCGACCTACAGCAGTGTGATCAACCACCCGACTGCGCCCACTGAAGTCTCCCGCTTCTTCCGCGCGGCGGGCCTCTCCAGCGCGCTCAACGTCCTCCGTGCTGCAGTTCAGGGTGAACCACGCCTCAAGTCCATGCCAAACAACACCGCAATCATGATCTCCTTTGCTGCATGCTTCGCTATGGGGCTGAGTATGATGGCAAGTGGAAGCAAATTAAGCCTAGCTCCGAGTATCAGGATTTTAGTTGAGGAAGCAGCGGCAGTACTAGAAAGGATTGGAAGCAGTCCAGCACATCGGAATGGATCTAGCGCATTATACGGAAAGCATTTAAGGGAAGTCCTGAAAACAGCACCATCATCAAACGCAAATACGCAGCGGAGGAGTGGTGGAGTGTCCGATCAACAGGGTATTCCTAATCTATCACAGCCATCCAGATCTACCCCGACCTCCTTCATTCAGAGTCCGCCACCCGTTGGTCCTTCAGCGAATATCATCGGAATGGTTGGACCAGGTTCGGTTCCGGGACAAGTTCCGGAGCCGTTGTTATTTTCTACAATGTCCGATTATCAGATTGTAGAGGCTATTAATAATGCCGGCGATGAGCTGGAGACATGTGTACCGGATTTCCGTATGGATGATCGCACGGGTCTCGATTGGTTGGACTGGCTTGATTGGTTTAACGTGACTGGGGCTACGATGTGAGTTGCTTCGGAGTTGCGAGCGGTTGGGTACATATTTTGATTCCCGTAAGGATATGGCACGGCGAAAATTGTTTGTATGACACGCATCCGCAGTGGCGCTGCATATTGCATGGGCTAAATGGAATATCTGTTTTTTGTCACTCTTCAAACCTGTTCTCTGCTTTTTCAGCCTTGTCATGATATATACATCCAAGTCCTACAGTGACCGGAACTCCGGTGTCGACTAACGGAGAAAATCAAATGGCACAATACGCCTCTACTATTCGTCATTTCCGTCTCAGCATTTAAATATATATACCTTCTGCCTGACGCTACATGCTTCTTATATCCCATATGAATAACTGTGTTCCGAGAACGTAAAAACTCCAATCCCCCAGTCCCCTAGTTTTTGGTCTGATCTAAAGGTGGGAAGGAACCGTAACTCGCTCAACATCCATAAAGGAAGCCTGCTCCCAAACTCCTACCAAAGTAAAGAAAATAGAAAAGAAATTTAAAAAGGGTTTACATACTCGTACAATCCGCAATGTTTGTCCCAGCCATCGTCTACGCCTCGGACCACAACCCTTCGGTGCTGAGTATCCACCAATGGCGCACCATCTCTAACTCGCTCCCTTACATAAAACCCTACCTCGCCAGCTCTCCTTCGCTCAAGATCCTGGACGTGGGCTGCGGTCCGGGATCCATAACCGTTGACCTCGCAAAGCACGTCCCCGAGGGACACGTCACGGGGGTGGAATACACGCCGGAGCCTCTGGCGCAAGCGCGGGCGTTTCGCGGAGTCCCAGGGAGTTCGGAACGTGGATTTCGTGGTCGGGGATATCCACAAGCTGGAGTTTCCAGATGGCAGCTTCGACCTGGTTCACGCACACCAGGTGCTCCAGCATGTGGCGGATCCGGTGCAGGCGCTTCGGGAGATGCGCCGGGTGACGAAGAAGGGCGGCTACGTGTGTGTGCGAGAGTCTGCGCAGAAGCTGTGGTACCCGCCGTCGAAGGGGCTATCGAAGTGGAACGAGCTCGTGTATGCTGTGAGGAGGGCCAGGGGAAGTGACCCGGATCCCGGAAGTTGGATCCACGTCTGGGCTCATGAGGCTGGGTTTGAATGGGAGTCCATTGCGCGCACTGCTGGGACTTGGTGTTTCAGCACGATCGACGAGAGGAGGTGGTGGGCGGACAGCTATATTGGGCGGGTTACGGAGAGCAAGTTTAGGCAATTTGCAATTGACGGAGGGCACGCGACTGAGGAAGACCTGGATGAGATCGTGGAAGCATGGAAGGAATGGAGAGACGGGGAAGATGGTTGGTTTAGCATCTTGCATGGAGAGATTGCCTGTCAGGTTTGACAAAGATATGCACATATAAAGAAAAGTTCATTCAAATGAATGAAATTGGGCAAATTAAAAGTTGCCTTCATTTTTGTAAGAGCTAAATAGTAAAAGCCATTGCTCTATTTTCTGCCACCAGGCCCTGTTGAAATGGGTATAATGTCCTGTTGTCCCGCTCATAATCCCTTACGCCGCCAGTGGTTTTACACGGAAGTCCGGTTGATGGACCATCCCACCACTGTATGCTGTTGAAAATCACTAAACAATAACAAAGCTTTTTGTTATCCTACCCTTGCCAGAAACGCCGATGTTGAGATCGTCTCTACTGCAAGGCTCATAATACAAACCACAAAACAAAACGTTTTGAGTCAAGACGCTAAATAAGGTAGCGTTGGTGACTCTTCAATACATTAAAGCATCTATTGCTTGGAATACTTTTGACGGTAGAACTTAGCTGCGTTAACCATGTTGGTCAAAGCTGCCTTAGTCTCCTTCCATTGACGGGTCTTCAGACCGCAGTCAGGGTCAATCCAGAGTTGCTCTGGCTTGAGGTATTGCAACATCTCCTCGATTCTGTCCTTGATCTCCTGTTCGCTTGGAACACGTGGGGAGTGGATGTCGTAGACACCAGGACCGATATGGCGAGGATAAGCTTGGTCGACAAAGACCTTGAGAAGCTTAGCATCAGACTTGCTGTTCTCAATGGAGAGAACATCAGCATCAAGAGCTGCAATGGCGTGGAAGAAGTCTTGGAATTCAGAATAGCAGAAGTGAGAGTGGATCTGGGTAGAATCTCTGACGCCAGCGACAGAGAGACGGAAAGACTTCACAGCCCAGTCGAGGTAAGCCTCACGCTCCTTGCCAGCACGGAGTGGGAGACCCTCACGGAGGGCAGGCTCGTCCACCTGAATGACGGAAATACCGGCAGCTTCAAGGTCGACTACTTCGTCACGGAGAGCAAGAGCGAGCTGCTCAGCCTGAACGGATTGGTGGACATCATCACGAGGGAATGACCATCGGAGGCAAGTGATGGGGCCAGTCAACATTCCCTTCATTGGCTTCTTGGAGATAGAGACAGCGTATTTGGACTCCTTGACAGTCATTGGAGCAGGTCGGGAGATGTCACCAACGACAATGGGAGGACGAACGCAACGAGATCCGTAACTCTGGACCCAACCGTTGGTGGTGAAGGCATAGCCATCCAGACGCTCACCAAAGTACTGAACCATGTCGTTACGCTCAGGCTCACCGTGGACGTAGACATCGAGATCCAATTCTTCCTGGATCTTAACGACGTCTTGGATCTCTTTTTCAATGAACTTCTCGTATTCCTCAGGGGTGATCTCACCCTTGGTGAACTTGTTGCGCTGGATACGGATCTCCTTGGTCTGAGGGAAGGAACCAATGGTGGTGGTTGGGAAGAGAGGGAGGCCAAGATGCTTCTGTTGTTGAGCAATTCGAACTGGGAACTCAGATTGACGGTTGAACATATCTGGAGTAACCTTGGATTGGCGCTCCTTGACCTTAGGGTCATTGGTTCTCTTTGAGCTGGCGCGAGCTTGAATGGACTTGGCGTTAGCCTCAAGCTGCTCACGGACAGCTGCTGAGCCCTCAGTCACGGCCTTAGCAATGATGGTCACCTCAGTGGCCTTCTCAACAGCGAAGGAGAACCAGTCGGCAATCTCAGGGTCGAGGCTCTTCTCACTGGCGAGAGTGTGTGGGGTGTGGAGGAGAGAGCTGGAAGTAGCAACAACGACGCGGTCCTTGCCAAGCTTCTGGATAGCAGTCTCAACGGTTTCAATGGCACGCTTGAAGTTGGTTTTCCAGATGTTACGGCCGTCAACGACACCGGCTGACAGGATGGTCTTTGAGCCCAAGGCACCAATAACAGTCTCAAGTTGCTCTGGGTTTCTGACCAAATCGATGTGAACAGAGTGGACGTCCGTTGGGAGCGCGTCAATGTTATGAACAATATCACCGAAGTAGGTAGCGAAAGTGATTTGTGGGATCTTGGAGCCAAGGCTGGCAAGCTTCTCGTAGGTAGGCTTGAAGGTAGCCTTGGTCTTGGCTGGGAGATCAAAAACAAGAACGGGCTCATCGATCTGGACAGTCTCGGCACCAGCCTCCTTGAGCTTGGCGAGAAGCTCTTCATAGACTGGGAGAAGCTTGTCAAGAAGATCAATTGGATTCACAGTTTGTCCACGGTCAGGCTTGCCGAGGTGGAGGAACGAGATGGGGCCAACCAAGACGGGGCGGGTGACGATACCAGCTTCCTTGGCCTCAACGAACTCAACAACAGCCTTTGGGTTTGGGTTGAGCTTGAAGGTCTGGTTATCTTGCAGGGTGGGCTTGACATAGTGGTAGTTCGAGTCGAACCATTTCACCATCTCCAAGCTGGGAACATCAACACCCTCACGCTGGAGGCCACGACCCATGGCAAAGTATTCATCAATGGGGTTCAAGTTGTACTTGGTGTATCGCTCTGGGGTGGCCTAGCACAATATAGATCAGCTTTAGATCAAAACTCTCATATCGGCTATGAGATACTTACACCAAAGTCTTGGATGTGAGTAAGGACCTGGTCGTACAAAGCGAAGTCATTGCTGGGGATGACGTCAACGCCAGCGTTCTTCTGGATCTTCCAGTGCTCAAGACGAAGTCTCTTGGCCTCTTTGAGGAGCTCCTCTTGAGAGATCTTGCCACCCCAGTCTATTACAAGTCAGTATGAGACCAGGTACTCGATGGTTCAAGAGGGGCATACAAGCTTCAGTAGCCTTCTTCAGGTCACGGTTAACTCCCATACGGGGGAAACCGAGGATAGCTCTGCATCGATGTCAGCTTCATTCACCTATGAAGAGTCGTGTACAGGCATTAGGTACTTACGATTGGACCATCTTGGATGAATCGGTGTAGTTTCAGGAGAAAATTTGGTGTAGTGGTGGGGTAAAAGAACAAGTGGTGTGTTCAGAATCCCAGAGTGACCGATGTCGGACTTTCTGAAATAAAGCTTCCCTCCGGAGAAATGGAGAGAGGAAAGTAGAAGGAGGAGAAGTAGAGAGTGATCCTCTTTGATATCCCCTCAGTTAATCGAGAGAGAGAGAGGTTTCTAGGAGGAAGAGCGGATTGTCTTGAAGGGAAGAGAGTGAAGAGAAAGGAAGAAAAGACGGCGGTGTGGAGAGAGGATCGGGGAAAATATACGTTGGGCGATCCCTACCCCTCCATGTCGCAATTCGCTTATCAGGCCTATCGGAGAGCTTTTCATGAGGGGTAAGCCGGGCCCCGAGTCAGTCCCGATGGTGCTCTCAGATTTCGCAGGTTGGAAAACTTGCAGCGAACACTCTCGGTATCAAAATTCATGATATAAAGTCAGATACAAAGAGATCTGCGACCAGAAGCATCTCCAATGGCCCAATCAAGCTAAATGCGTGCAAGGGCTGGGAGTATTTAAGGTTTAGCACACCCGTTGGTTACAATGCTGTGGGGGTCCGGCAAAGCCCCAGATACTTATGCCGAGACCGTATTAAAAGCAGTTTTAGAGAGTGTTCCAATTAGGAAGCTTATAAGGATCCATGGAAGAAGATCAAGATCATATTGATGGCATGATTCAGTTGTAGCTTCGGTTAAAATCTCGTTCATTCGACTGTATTCGTAGCAATCAACTTTTCAAACTACAAAACAACCACCCAGGTCAGTCAACAGAGACCCTTCATCAAATCCTTATTGTCCAACCCGTAGTAGTCCCATTCAGTGCATTCCATTCCAGAACCCAAACAAAAACAACTTATACAACACAGTGTTGCCACTATTGTAGTAAGACCTTTTCCCACGTTAAACCCAATACCTAGCATACAAAATAAGGAAACATATGAAGAGAGCGTGAGCCCGTTGCAGTCTTGTCCCGCGGAGTCTTTGGTTTTATTTCGCGGAGAATGCAGACATGGAAGAAAAAAAGTTTAGGTTCAATTATGATGGTGATAGAGAATAAAGGTTGACGGAACAAAAACAAGAGCTCTCGTGATCCATTTCGTAAAACGCCATATTCGCCGTTGACAGTAAAACTCATTCGCTAAAATGCTAATCAATGGGGTATCAAAGGTCGTAAAATAGGATGATGCGGATCCGAAACCTTGGCAGGCAATTTCTGCCAAGTGGTACATAGCTTTAAGAAGCGGTGGAAACTTTTGAGTGAGTCCAGCCAAAGAGATCGAATTTGTCCTTCTGAGTGGTGAGGTTCGCCGGGGGCTCGACAGGGCTTGGTCTTAGTAGTGTTTCCCGTGGCTCCAGAAGGAGGGACTTTCGATAATATTGCGTGACATTCTCGTGGTCCGGCGAAGACTTGACTCGAACAATTTGTGCTTGAATCCACTCTTGGAGTTCAGTGACTTCTGCGAGCCTGTATGGAATTTGGAATCGTTGGAGATCGCCGATGATCTTCGCTGTTCGCATGTGTTTGTCGAAATTGATAACAGATATACCCTCACTATCTCCAACGCCTGGTAACTGTTTAGTGGCAGGATTGCCAGCATCGATAAAGGTAAGATCAGTTAGATAAAGGCCGACAAAGGGAAGACAAGGAGCGACTTGATCGTGGAGTCGTTTTCGGAGAACAGCATAGTTCTTGTCTGGCTCGACAATAGCCTGAAGATTGTTAAGCATATCCCTTCGCTTTTGCGATACATAATCCCAAGTCTTTCTTAATCGGCTTATGGTGGACGAATTAAGTGAGCAGATTATGGCCATAAGCGAATGGTAGTTGTTCAATTCCAAACACTTGCTCGCGATCTTGATCCAGTGCTTAATGGTTACCGCTCGCTTCTTAACATCGTCATGGTGAAGAATGGTATCCGCGACGAGGTTGGATAGATCAGTGGACAGCGTCGACATCGCTCGCACATTTACTGCGTTCGAGGAGCTCTTCTTCGTCCACTCGGAGCCCAACAGCTCCTCAGGCATAATCGCACAGAAAATGCTCATCTCTCTAATCGTTAATTGTCTGGCAATTTCCAAAGGATCAAAATCGGTGATCGAAGGACAAGTGCCACCCATCTTCCAATTCTTCAAAAGGCTCATTTGGCTCTTGGTGAAGACCGCCGGAGGAATGGGACTCTCGCTGGCTGCACTCGAGACACTCGCAGTATTTGTTTTTCCAATCGAGGAGACTAGTCGTGGTACTGGGGTTCCTTGTAGGGAAGATACCTTCTGCGATAACTCTTGCAGGCGCTGGGCTGCTGCTGGGAGGACTGGTTTCAATTTCACCTCTGAGAAGCTCTCGATCGTCGCGAGAGCCTCATGGTCGGACATATCGCGCCAATGGGATTCGAGCCAGCCTTTGAAAACATTGTATACACGTAATCGGACTGGGGCAGCAATGTGGGGAGACTCGGCAACGTAGTCGAAACGATCGACCAAAGCTTTTGCAAGCTCTACCGGCGTAACAAAGAGTCGGAAGGTGAGATAGAATGCGGTCACGTACATGGCATCAGGTGTGGAGTCGTGTGTGGTGAGTCTCTCTACGAGCGCCGGCAGAGTTCCACCTGTAACTTGTCCGTCTTTGTTGTGAATCAGTTCATGGGCGAAGGTCTTTTCGAGAATCTTGAATTCTCCATCGTCTTCCGTATCGGCCAGGGATGATAGGCTGGCGGTCATATTCATGCTAGAGATCGACGCTTTGTCCCTGAGGGCAGAGGAATCAGGCGTAGTAGCCCGCGTCGACGTTTGTGACAGAGCGGGCATTTCAGAGTCCTGAGCACCAGTTGTCGAGGCGCTGCTGGTTGCTGATGACTCTACAGTAGTTGCTGAGCTGAAAGAGCCTTGGAAAGGACTATTCTGGACCACAGGACCGCTAGGTTGTGTGGATCCCTCCTGAGAGGAAAGTGGAGTAGTAGTGAGCTTCGGAAGAGGTGGTAGGAGGGACGATGTCCGGGTAGGCTGCGTTGTGTTTTGGGGAACAGCAAGTTGAGAATCTATGCTCTGTGGGACATTCGAATCAGTGGCATGCACAGGGGAAGCCGGAGGGAGCTCTGGCAGAGGCTTCTCCGTATTCGAGACGACGAGGGGTGGTCTTTCTGTTTCCGTTGCTGTTACTGAGGCCGTTGCTGATGGCGTTGCAGACAGCATGCTTTCGCGTTTCGTGGAAGACAGAGCGTGGGCTTGGTCTTGGTTGCTCTGGACTCCGTTGTCGAGTATCTCAAATTCGAAATCTCCGGTACGTTCAATGACAAACTTGGATTTAGCCACGCACTCTCCAGCAGCCTTGACACAGGCAGTGGCAGCCATTAAGAGACGGCCGTTTTGGTGAGGCATGACCACATCATCTTCTTCAAATCCACCCGATTGTATGATATCCTGCGCCGAAGCCTGGAGATGGTTAAGGTGGTCATATAACACGTTCCGAGTCAGGTGTAACATTTCTGCACTCTGCTCATCATGGGCACAGATGGCTTCGACGATTCCGAGCAGGTCCGTTCCCGCAGCCACAGACTCGCGCGTTGTTGAGAGCAGACCCGCGGACGATTGGGATTGCAAATGCAGGCGGCCGATGAAGGAGCCTAAGTGGGAGAGGAAAGCATCGTGGGACGCGTTTAATTTTTCTGAAACGAGATTTTGACGTTGTGCTGCCGGCATAGTCATAGACATGCGGTGGGATATTGATTGACGTTTCACCTGCAGTGACGCGGGTCTCGAAATAGAAAAGGGCCTGGAAGAGGTAGGAATGTGGGTGTAGACGCTCATGCGCTTAGAGGAATCGATTTTCGTAGCGTCCTCGGACACTTGAGATCCAGATACTCCGCTGTCATAGCTGTAACTGGATAGCCTCCGTGATGTCACTTCGTTGAGTCTGTTAGCATGCGCAAAGGAAGTTGTATCAGCCGGAGGAGTCAACGGATTGTTGCTCTCCTCCGCCAGATTTGCTATCACCACATTGAGCGGAGCATGCGCACTCATAATATCCTCCCATGTATCGAGGAATCGGACACCTCTGACGACAAGTTTAAACGCCTTGATTATCATGTCGTCGATTATGTCATTCATCTCTTCGACATAAGCTTCAGTTGCAGTGGGCGGGACCTCGTGGAGCCGCCGCGCACTCTTGACCAGGGCTGATAGTTCAGATAAGAGTGCTTTCCTCGTCCGCTTCAACAATTCGTGATTCTGAACCATAGCAGACTCTCGCGTCAAGCAGTCGGATCGCTCCTAATCAGATGGGTTAGTATCGACCAGAGAGTCTTGTGGACCTAATATGTGCTATACTAACCAAAAGGTATCTAACACCAGCAATAACTCCTCGCATAATCTCTTGATTTCTGGCAATTTCGACTTCGGTCATCACGCCATGTCGTAACAAATCCCAGAAATTTAGAAGTGCAATGAGCAGATTCTGCATCGATTCGGGCTCATAGGCAACACAATAGTTTGTCGGGAGCCAGCCTCGGGCTCCAGAGGGCAGTAATGTACCATCAGCCCAACCATTGGTGTGTATCGAATGCACCAGGATCAGATCGCCTTCGTTCAGAGGAACGGTTACCGTAGTGTCTGAGACGGCGTAAGTCGGTCGATATGGGTAAAAGGCCCGCAAGAAGTTGTGGAAGACGGGTCGGGGAGGCTCCATGTGCCTCCGTAGGTCCTCTTGGGAGCCATTTGGGGTGGTAGGTGGCGTCATCTGAGATGACGCCGTCGTAGAGGAAGTCGTGGTGGTAAGTTCAGTACTCGTAGATGAGGTTCGCTGGTGTTTCCAGCCCCTACTGGCACTGCGAACCCTATGCTTGTGGATCGCAAGAGGGGCGACGTGGACGCTGGATCGCGCGTTATACTCGGCTGCCGTCACCATCGTGGCTCTACCAGCATAGAGCTACCATGAGCGCGATTTTCAAAGTTGTCCTCGGCGATGCTTTAGCGGTATAAGGTCCAAAACACACTCTCTCTCTCTCTCTATCTCTCTCTCTCTATTTTCTGCTTGAGATAGCTTGCTGCTAGCAACGGGATCCTCCAAAATTGTAGAGCACGACGAAAGTGCCGGATATCACCTCGTAGGCCTCCTCAGGTTTGGGACGTGTACTCGGGTGATGATGGGGAAGAATCCAGCTCCCAGATAAGGTTCGCAGCACACGGGAGCGCGGGAGTAGATATGCAATTAGTGATCTGCAGACACGATGGCAAGTCAGCACAAAAGTGTGGCGCCCCAAGTCATGTATTTCGTGAGGTATGATGGATAACAAAGATTGACGGCCAGAGAGGAGTCACCAGGGAATGTCGTGGGGAGAGCTCGAGAGGAAAGGAAAACGGCCCCATGTCACCTACCAGGCTCTTGTTATGGAATGGCCGGCCCTCTGGAGCATTGGGATCATGCACTAGCTTAGAGCTATTATCCTCAATGCCGGTGGTCTGCCGTCCGCCGATCACACTGCGAAAGCGATCTCCACTAACTCTGGGCCCCTCCCAGTGATAGCCGGGGCCGTAGCTGAAGTTACTAGTCAGGATAGCAGTAAACGGCGAACGGGCGAACGGGCTGAGGGCCTTGCGCGGACGCTGGTGGTACTCGTTTGAGGACCGTCTGGACTAGAGTTTGGCAAACAACATCAGAGCCCCTCCACGCCGGTACGTGGTGCAACGCGAGCAGGAGCAGCAGAAGACTGAGTCACCAGCGAGAAAGACGGAAAGAAACAGGGCGACAGCCGCTCTCTTTCTCGCACGATGACAGCAGTGTATGTGTGTATGCGTGTCTGTGTATGTGGATGTGTCGTTCAGGCGTGCTCAAAGTCCAGGCCAAAAAAAGGATGCTTGCGTTTGCCGTCGTGTCTCAATTCGCGATCCACTGCGGTGCTGCCGTCCGGAGGGCCTGGAGGGAGGCGACGACGTATCGAAAAAAGCCAGGGTTCGAGGGGTACTTCTGCCTCTATTCTCGTTTGAGCTTCGGCCAGATGCTTTGACCTCTTGGTTAGGTGCTGACCGAGGCACTGCGTTGACTCAATGCCAGGGGGAACCCGGCCGTGTCAGTGAGCGACGTGAACGAGAGGCAAGACCGAGGTCGGGCGAGGGGTCAACGCAAACACGCGCTGGCAAAAGAGGCACGGGCGAAAAAGTGAGATGAATACAGCCAGAGGAAGGGAAGGCGAGGAGTTTTCAGAAAAGAAAGACCAAAAGGTTTGGAGGAGAAAAGAAAACTCACCAATTCCGCCTTTGCAGAAGTTGGACGCAGCGGCCTCTGCCCTCCACAGCCAAAGCACGGGGTCGCTGCGCCCAAGTCAGTGGTGTGGGTGGCATGGAAGCAAGCCACGGGCGACGAGGCGCTTCCCTTCCTGGCCAAGGGAGCGACCGCCGTTGGGCCGTCACCCCGGGGAGCTCATTGGGCCTGGTTCGGAGGCGCACGCTACGGTTCAGGGGGGTTGGGGCGCGGGCGTCTACAGTGACCCCGACTCTCCCTATTAGTATTCTGCTCTGGCAGTCGGGCTCCTCAACCACCACCGTGATAATCCTGTGCCGCCCCCCCTCACCACTCTCTGCTCGAGTCGCGCCGCGCTACTGTACGACAAGCAATCGACTACCGTGCGACCGGCGTGGGAGCGGGCTGCGGTGCTCCAATCCACGGCGCCGGACACGTTCGCCCTAATGCCTCCAGGCTGCTGCTGTGTGTGCTTCGGGATCTGCGAGCGATGCGCGCCAGGCACCGCCAGGATGATCGGGTTCGCGCGTGTGTGTGCATGTGCAGCTCGACTCCACGCCTCGCTCTTGCCGCTACCGGTACCTCCGCCTGCAACCTCGAGCGCTCTAGGCTCTAGGCCATGCTGGGGGAGGAGGGTAGACGGTTTGTGTGTGGGTGTGTGTATGAGTGTGCCCGTTCCAGGCACGAGCATCGTAATTAACCAGAGAAGACGCATTCTGGATGCTGCTGTTGTCCTCCTTACAAATGGCTTTGCAATAATCAATGCATCTCGCAGCGGTGCATTGCGAGTCTTGGGCGCGCGAGGCCCCGGCTGGCTTCCGCTGTCACAATTGGTGGCCGCGTCGGTCGTGGCGCGGCCAGTTATCTGTCAGATACCACCTCACGTCGCCCTCGCGGTTGTGGCAGCCCTATCAACGGATGAAGCAGCTCAGTCGGGGAGATTGGCCCTCGAGCACATGATGTCGGATGGCCTCAGGGCCGTTGTCTATCACCTCTTCTACAGCCTCTGCTGATAGCTAACGGTTATATCCAATCTTCCTCAGGCGCTGCACTTTTCAGTCGCCCTACCCAATAGCACCGCGGGCATTCCACCACACCCGCAAGATGACCACCGTACTGGAATGTCACTGGCGGAGCCTCACGCTGGCGGAGCAGCTCTATCGATCAGTCGCCAAAACACTTGGTGAGTGCGTGTACACGGAGGACGGAGGTGACGGGATCTGGGTATGTTTGTCCTGTGTGCTGCTTGCTGGTGGTCCTGCGGCATGCCCCAGGACACACCGATCGCGTTCTCGGGAACAACGAGCAGCGCACAGTAACAATTATTACGCTGTACAGGACGAACTTCCACGGTCGACCGTCCAACCATGGTGCTTCCGCTTCGTAACCCGGACGGTGGGACAGGCAAGGCTCGCTATGGCCAGGTCCTACCGTAGCACTGTCGTGTACGGAGGACGGCAACTTGTTCCCGGTGGAGTTGAGATAAAGTGCCAGAGCAACGGAGGAGGCCGGACAGGGTGACAGACGCTACAAGCAGCACGGTGCACCCACAACACGCACCACTGTTCCGCGCCGCAGAGTCCCAGGAGACAACGCGAGGAAAAGGGACTACTTGACTTGACGCCTCTTGTCCGACACATGTCCCTCGAGTCGTGCCGTCTCCACTACCTCCTTCAGCGCAAAAGCCCATGTACGAGGCCTCGTACCGTTCGTGAGTAACCGTCGATGTGGTGGCTTGCCGTGCACCCGCGGAGAGCTGCTGCTCAGCACAAATGGTCACAAAAATTTTGTGTCCTCCAGGTGCATAGATCACATCTTCACCTGCATCCTCGACATCGCCATCACGCCGGCAACATGTGCTGATAGGTAACTGTTCTGCAGCACGACGTCCGTAAGATGCACTTTGCTCCCACAAGCTGTCCAGGTCACCCGCGATCGACCAATTGCGAGCCCATAGTGGTCTCCCGGGCGACGTGACTACGAAAAGGCCAACTGGGGGAGGCGGCGAAGAACACCACGACTGCTTGCGCTCCAGTGTGTTTAGCTGGCGATCCTCATCATGGTGGGCCTTGGTGCCTCAGAAAACAGTCCCCGGCAGCGTCGATCACTGCTGCAGTTACATCGTTCGCTGGCCCTGGAGTCCACAGCACACTACGATAGACACATGGCCTCCACCGCCGGGCCAGATCCTCCACAGAAGCCACCGCCATGAAGAACGCAGTGGCTAAGTGCAGCAGGTCAGAAAGAGGTCTCCTATGCGCGTACGAGGACATGTCGAAAAGTCATGCGTGCGCATTACAGAAGAATCTTAATCAATCATCCCGTCTTTCTCTATCCGTCTCCCCATCTGCCGCAGACTAGCAGCAACAGTGCGGGCCCAGACTCTGTCGCCACCGATTCAGCTGGAAAGAACCGTTTGGAGGCGGTCTCTAGCGCTGACGTTCCGTTCCTCTCCGGGTACGCGGGCGGGCGACCAAGTGTGCAAGGGCCACAGGTTCTCGAGAGATTTATCTATCGATTAGGGCTCGACAAGACTACTGTGTAGACATACGGGACAGCACGCTATCACAGTGGGGTGGCGCGAGTGGGTTGGGGAGATCTACCAATGGGTACGATGTGACGCTCGTGCTGATCGGAATGAATGATTGAAATTGGGCTGCGGGAACATGTGATGAAGAAGAGTAGCTCGACTCGCTCAAGTAGATCCAGCATTTAGGTCGTCGATCCCTCTTCTTCCTCCCCCACTCTTTCGAAGTCTGGGGAAGCTGGTCCAGATATCAGATTCCATGACAGCACAAAATGGCGACAACTAGACCCTCACTGCCAAGTCCCTCTCGCCTTGTCGTCTGGCATCACAATCACACCCAAGCCGGGCTCGGAGGGCAGGGAATTACTAGTGACGAGCACAAGCTACGGCAGCATTCTGGACACATCACCTGCTGAATCAAGCTTGAAAAGCTGCCGGTCCAGCTAATTTGCCTCGAATTTTTCATCTAACTCTGGTAGTTCAGGACTTGGAGGGAGTTCTTGCATCCCTAGCCTGGTGATGTACAATCAGATCTGGGAATCTCGGCTGCAGTATCGTCAATGCAGTAAAATCCGTATCCATGTCCACCGTACCATCCATCCTGCACAAGAGCCGAGGATTTGCACCTTTTCCGCAACTGCTAGCACCTGCAACCCATTAGGGAAACGTGCTCAGCATGCGTAGTCAGCCTCTCAATTGCGAAGAAGACACCTGCTGCTGATCTGATGGCAGCGAGACGGTCTCTTATCGACTATACTTTTATCTTGTACAGTTCAAACCTGATTGCGGATAACTAACTTGAGCAGTTGCGTAAGCTCTAGCTCGTTGCCAACAGTAAGTCCCATGAGCTCAAGGACACGGCATCCCGGGCCATCAGAGTAATGGAAGAGCTACCCTGGACTAGGTGGAAGAAGCATGCATCCAGCGTGAAGCACTCAGCAATTGTAGCCGTTCAAGTGTTATCAGGATGCCATATACAGACAGAATCTTTGATAGAGCTCCAAATTGAACCGTCGATCATCTCTGGTCGTGGCTTTGGGGTGACCACTCGGATGCAACAGCCTGCGCCTCAGGGACGGCCTCACGCAACAGCACGTCGCAAGAAAACCTCTGTGCGTCGTGAACAGCCCCACTGGCAGGAAGGGGCCTAGCCCTGACAGTCCATCCGGCCCACAAGATGCCAACCACACATCGGCAGAATGGATGAAACCCACCGAGTTAGTATTTGGATTTAGGAACGGGATGGAGCAAACCTGGTCTTTGCTGAAGATCGTAGGAAAGGGTGCCATTCCCGGTTGTCCCCAACAGGCAACATGAGCTGCGTGAAGCTAGGAAGGCACACTTTTGACGCACTGCAGGTACGGAGTACAGAGGTACCGGGCGCCCAATGGCTGCGCACCGCGGGAGCGGGCCCGATCCCCGCCTGCATTAGGCGATACCCCTTGTCCCTGCAGGATGCAGATGGCGGCGCCCGAAGCGGTAACTTGGGGAGACGGGTGGAGCCCAGGCCAGATGCCACCGTCCCTTTCAGGATGCCATGCAGCCGAGGCGTCAACGGCGCCCTGGAGTCGTACGTTGTATCTCGCCCGTCTTGAGAACCCAAAAAAGCCCCCGCTCAGACAAGCCTCCGGGGAATCCGCTCCTCGGAGTGAGATGGCGGCGAGCTGAGTTGATTAATTACAAAAAATTATCGAAAACGGCCATTTCAGCATGGATACGGTAAGTGGTCGCGGGAACTCTCTCAGAGGGACAAAATGTTCTCCCACAAACGGTGCCTGCCCCCCACCGTTTTCGCCGACCAGGACGTTGGCGATTGGCACCCTGGGACATCCTCAAACTGCAAAGACCGTGCTCTGGTCCCCTTTTTTACCTCCCTTCAATCTGCACTCTTTTCCTTGGGTAACCACACATGCGACGCGCACTCAGGTCTCCCACAAGCCATTCGCCAGTTGATTTATTTTTTTGTTGGTTTTCCTTTTCCCTTCCTGACTAACAGTACCACACAATGCAGGCGAAGAAGCAAAAGCTTTCTTTTCTGATGGAGAATAATTTAATGAGGTCCCATTACATCAATTGGCGGAACCAAAGATCGAAGTCCTCCCAAAGGCGTTCGTCCATGCGGTGGTCTCCGGATTTCATCGCACATTCATTTTTCCTACCTGACCTCACGCAATCCATGTCGCAGCATTACAATGGAAGCCTCTCCAATTGGATACGGCTCGTGTGCGGTCCTCTCTCTTTTTTGCAGGATGTAAGATGGATTTCCTCTCCGAGGAGAGCTGAAAATGGAGTAATAAATTAATCATACAAAAGTGAAGTGCGGTCCAAGAGTCAAAAGATGCAGTGCAACCGACTCCCCATAATGCCGTAATGATGCACGCGGGAACTCGGTGTTCCGGCCTCAGGCCTGACTCTGTAACGTGAAGAAAGCGTCCGAGCGCCCGCTTTCTTCTTCCTTTGTGCTCCTTCGTGGTTGTCAGATTGGTGCTGCTGCCGCTTTGCGGCCTACACGTGTTATCTGCCGAGTAGTCGGGTTCTGGGTCCTTACTTTTGCTTTTCCCGGCAGTCTCCATCCATCATCAAACTCAGCGACGGGGATGATCCTACGGAGGTATCTCAGTCTAGATGTTGTGTGATAAGGCACGGCACATAAAGGCAAGTCACGGAGTGTGGGTATCCCTTTTTAAGTTCTTAGTCTACTAGTTTCGCGATCTTCGTGCTCTAATCGTGATGATCGCGGAATGAGCAGGGAAAATCGTTCCCGCAATCACGGCATCGGGGACTCGGGGTCTTCAAAAATTCACTCATACTTTCATTCTCTCCCGTGTACGCGTGTGTCTCTTTTCCTTCACGTGTTTGTTAAGGAGGTACTTCCGTATCGCCGAATTGCGTGACTCGGAATCGATGAATCGACGATCAGTGGATTTCGGTTGCCTTTTTTTCCCCTTTTTGCAAAAGTTCCTACGCAATAATGAGCCGGTTTCGCTTTTTGTTAGGCTGTTACACTGTATCGTCTCTCGGTAGATTCCCTCGATCGTCGATGAGCGTCCGAGGCTCGAGCTTGGTGAGATCCTTTCTGTCACATCTCACATCCTGCATGCCATTGAATGGCTTCCTTGTCGATATCTCTTCTCCTTTTCCCTTCTTTTCTTATCCTCCATGCCCCGCTAGCATCCACCGTGCTCTGGCCCGAATACATGGGAAGCAACTTGATTACTATCCTGCCACGCTTGCTCGCCCTTTTTGCTTTTTGGATGTCGCAACGAGCGACATGGTGCGTGCGTGGCTTCAGGGCCGGAACACTGGCCATACTCTCCCACTAGCACACAGACAGACAATGATCTCTTGTCTGTGCACCTGGAGAGCATCGCCAATCAGCCTTGAGATGCGATCCTTTGGTATGATGTGAGCTTGGTTGTCTTCCTGGAAACCCTCCCTTCTCCAGCAACCCGGATCCTTCAGTGTCTGCCCTACGCCGGAAATGTGGGTAATTAACAGTCCGTGCAAATAACACTGGACAACACGGAGAAAGAGCCAGGGGCAAGTTTGATGATGGATTCCCTGACATATAACGGCAAGAGGATGCTTTGTGCTTTTTTTTTGTTTACCCTGAAAATTCTGCACCACAAGCCATGGAATCCTTTACACCTCCTCATCTCTACCGCCTGGATCCTGCGCTGTGACTGCGTCTGTTCAAGAGTACCTCCGAGGAGGACATGGAGCTTCAGTGCGCGCGCACTGATACTTCGCCAAATAATGCTATAAACGGTACAGGCGAAACCTCTAACCTACCACATCACAAATGATTCTGGAAATGTAATGGAAGTCGCATGAAGTGCTGCAGAACGATTTCTATCAGAAATACTTCCCCCCATAGTAAGGAATAGTGAGTCCAGTCGAGCGATGAACACAGGAAGAAATCATGCTCTCCTACTTCTGCTTTCCTTCTGAGTGACACGCTACCCTCTCCCATAGTGAATGTTTATGAGAGGTATAGCTATTTTTTTGTACCCCTCCTCAGCGTCTATCGTAGCGTTTCATCTGCCCTTATCCCCCTCCTTAAGGCTGTACACAGACCACCGCGGACAGACGTCGGTATAGGATCAGAGCTTTCCTGCAGTTGCACATTGGCCGCTTGAGTTCTTAATGCTTCAAATATTATTAGCAGGCATACGGTTCGGAACCAACAGCTCCGGTCCTACCGCTATCATGATGTCACTATTCGGCCCGCTCTCGCGCGGTATCGATTCTGTCTCCTGTGAGAGTCTGACGGCCTTTCCCATTACAGAAATTCGCACAGCGTGCCACTGATCTTTTTGCATGTTTCATACTCATGTCGATACGATTCAATAAATGCAGTTTTCACACGTCTACTGCCCAATATTGGAATCCAGACGCATATCTATTACTTCTCGCAAAGGTGATCTGAGGCAACGCTCGGATCAGCTCATACAGCTGTTGCTGGCGTATTTAATGCACAAAACTCTTGTAAGAAAACCTGGAGCGAGCAGAGGCTGGAAGGTACATCTTTATGCATTAGGTCTGTGCCCGAACAAATGGTTCGATGTCTAACCTAGTGTGGAAAGAAAATTGAACTTGAGTTTTATGTCGTGATTGAGTTAATTGCTTTTGTTGTCGCCGAGTAACCTGTGTCGTGGCGTCGGTGTTGTTGTTTTGGAATGAAGGCCCCTCCCACACGAAGGAAAAGCTCCACGGGGTGTGTATCGACGGAAAATTTGTCTCCAGCAGACTTGCTATTCCCAACGATGAGAGATGCGGTGGAATCCGGATGCGGACAAGTCCATCGATGGAGTACTAGCTCGTCCTACTTCACTGCGCCTTTTCATGGATGCAGCGAATCGGATTGCTTCAGAAGTTGCTCTAGTTCAACATAATTTGACATGACCAAGGCACTAAGTACCACTATAAACGTGTTAACGGAAGTTCCCAGTCCTTGAGACGACATAATATGTGCCGTATTGTGGACGCAATTCGCCCAAAGAGAGTATGACCGGAAAAGAAGGGAATATCTGTAAACTTCAGCGGTTTCACCATGCCTACATCGGAGAAAAAAAATTGTACCGAAATGAAGCACTCTTTCATTCAATTAGAGATCACCCGTGACATTGTGAGGAGCTCCAGATTCTAATAGACTCTCCAAAAGTAAACGGAAATTATGTACGAGTCTTTCGTAGAGGGATCTGGTTGCTCCACTGCCTGCTAAAAACTTTCAAAGTGACAAATGAAATGCTGCTGGTGCTCGCACGATGTCTCGATAATCAAGTGAGAAGTCCAATCGATCTTCGAATCCCTATTCCGTCTTAAAGAAACGTTGAGTGATGTCGAGGTTGTGTCGCCAGTGAGCCGTTTTGTTTAACTTATGAAATTGGATTTTCTAATTCTGTAGTCGCACCAGAACTTCTCAGGAACCCTGACAATATTTCCATATGGATTCGTAAAGGCATATACATACTCATTCAAACACACGGAGATGTTAGATATACGTGCATGAAATATTACAGGTGGCTGTGGCGTACACTGGAGAGTGAAAAAATATTTTTTGTGTCTTAGAGAATTTAGAAGTTTTCGTAAATTTTTATTCACCGCAAAACTGAAAGCATAATAAAAATAATCACCAAAATAAACTTAAATATAAAGCACCATATATTTTTTGCCTTCTCTTCTACGGTCTAACTGGCAAGGTGAATCTGAACTGAAATCTCGCATCTCGTCGATACCACGATAGGTGATTTGTTTCAGAACATATATTCTTCCTGGTGATGAAGTCGCTCATGACTGTGTATGATCACACCATGCTCATGGGCGGGGTAACGAATATTACAAGCCAAGTACGGCCTTCGAGACTCGAGATCTATGTATACATAAGTAAATAAACGGTTAGAAGACATTTAACTGGCATTCACACGACGACAGAATCCATATATGCCAATATATATACATATATCGAACCTTTTAAATGGTGCTCTCGTGTTGCTGGGAAATTGTCATCTACTTTCACCAATCAATATACTAGATTCAGAGTTCATGAAAAAAAGGAAATTGGTTGTATTGATATGTATAGATCGTGTTGATCCCGTCAAGGGCACAATCCGTAAAAAGATACTAAGATAAGAGAAGAAAAATAGATATGCTATAATGAAACATGTGCTACGAAGTTATTATAGTATTAAAGATAAAATCGACTCCCGCCTGAGTCCTTGAAAAAGAGAAAGTGAGTGCGTCTAGCTATGGACGTCTTTGAGATTCCAAACTTAGTTCAGTATTCCAGAAGAGAGACAGGTCCCCTCAACATCAACGGAAGGAAGGACATGGCCTTATTATGCATTACACTCTTCACCCTACCAGGATTATTCTTCCTTATCGCGTCACTGTGAAAGTGAAAGAGATTTGAACTGGGAAAGGCGGCATCATGTTTAGTTGGACGACATTTACAAGATGGAGATGCCTCCAATGGTGATCGGGATAGTGATATCGACACCGTTGGTCGATTGACAAGTTTGAGTCTGAAAGATATTGTTAGTATGAACATAGTATACCAGGGGGAGATCAAACTTACTCCTCCGTTGTTAGTACAGCAAACGCTTTCTTGATCACAAGTAGAGCCAATACCCATGACGGATTGGACAAGGCAGTCCAGGTTGAGCAAGGTTCCAGAAGCATCGCTGACAGGGTTACAGCAGTATTGCTGAGTGTTTTGTGGGCAAGAAGCGATATTTGTGGTACCACTTGAAGTGCTGTTGCTGCCAGTAGGGAAAGCAGGGGTTGTACCATTAGAACTGTTGGTCGGAGTAGTGCTTGGAGCGGCAGTAGTAGTAGTAGTCGTGGTAGTAGTGGCATTGGATGGAGCAGCGCTTGATGCGGTAGTGGTAACAGTGCTGAACGTGGTTGGAACAGAGCTAGAGCCGGAAGTAGGGGCAGAACTTGGAGCAGAGGATGCAGGAGCAGAGCTTGCTGGTGCGCTGGATGCGGGAGCAGAGCTTGCTGGAGCAGAGCTTGCTGGAGCAGAGCTTGCTGGAGCAGAGCTTGCTGGAGCAGAGCTTGCTGGAGCAGAGCTTGCTGGAGCAGAGCTTGCTGGAGCAGAGCTGGCTGGGGCGCTTGAAGCTGGGGCAGAGCTAGCAGGGGCAGAGCTGGAGGCAGCGCTGGAAGCAGCACTGGAGGCAGCACTGGAAGCCGCACTGGAAGCCGCACTAGAGGCAGCACTTGAGGCAGCTGTGGAGGCTGCACTGGATGCCGCACTGGAGCCACCGACGGGAGTGGAGCCATCGTCAGAGCCAGGGCCAGAGCCAGATGCTGTGCTAGAGGGAGCGCTTGAAGTTGCACTGGAAGAAGCACTTGAGGCAGCGCTTGAGGCAGCACTAGAAGCCGCACTTGAGGCAGCACTGGAAGCAGCACTGGAAGCAGCACTGGAAGCAGCACTGGAAGCAGCACTTGAGGCAGCACTTGAGGCAGCACTGGAAGCCGCACTTGAAGCAGCGCTAGAAGCGGGAGCAGAGCTAGCTGGCGCAGAGCTGGTAGGAGCTGAGGATGCAGGAGCAGAGCTTGCTGGTGCGCTGGATGCGGGAGCAGAGCTTGCGGGAGCAGAGCTTGCAGGAGCAGAGCTTGCTGGAGCAGAGCTTGCTGGGGCGCTTGAGGCTGGGGCCGAGCTTGCWGGAGCAGAGCTTGCTGGTGCGCTTGAGGCTGGGGCGCTTGAGGCAGCTGTGGAGGCAACTCCAGATCCGGCACTGGTGCTAGAAGCGGGAGCAGAGGATGCAGGAGCAGAGGATGCAGGAGCACTAGAAGCAGGAGCAGAGCTGGGAGAAGATCCGGTACCAGAGCCGCCGGTACCAGAGCCTCCAGTGCCAGAGCCACCTGTTCCATTACCGCCAGTTCCTGGGCTGTTTGATCCAGAGCCACCGGTACCAGAGCCTCCAGTGCCAGAGCCACCTGTTCCATTACCACCAGTACCTGGGCTGTTTGATCCAGAACCGCCAGTGCCAGAGCCGCCGGTACCTGAGCCACCGGTTCCGTTACCACCAGTACCTGGGCTGTTTGAGCCAGAACCGCCAGTACCGTTTCCACCGGTGGCATCACCACCAGTTCCAGTACCACCAGTGCCTGGGCTGTTAGCACCAGAGCCACCAGTACCAKCGCCGCCTGTGCCGGTACCTCCCGTGGCATTACCACCAGTGCCTGGGCTGTTTGAGCCAGAACCACCAGTGCCATCACCGCCAGTGGCAGAACCGCCATTTCCATCACCGCCAGTGCCTGGGCTGTTGGGACCAGAGCCACCGGTGCCATTACCGCCATTACCATCACCTCCAGTGGCATCACCACCGGTGCCTGGGCTGTTTGAGCCAGAACCACCAGTACCGTTACCACCAGTGGCATCACCACCAGTACCATTACCACCGGTACCTGGGCTTCCTGAGGAGGCAGGAGAGCTAGGGGAAGATCCTGCAGGAGTGCTTGAAGATGAGCCAGAGGCTGGGGTGGTGGGGGAAGATCCAGCTGGAGAGCTTGGGGAGGAGCCACCGACGGGAGTTGAGCCATCGTCAGAGCCTGGGCCAGAGCCAGCTGGAGAGCTTGGGCTAGAGCTTGGACCGGAGCTTGGAGAGGAGCCTGCTGGAGAGCTTGGAGATGATCCAGTGCCTCCAGTGCCATTACCGCCGGTGCCGTTACCACCAGTGCCATTGCCTCCAGTGCCATTACCGCCGGTGCCGTTACCGCCAGTACCATTGCCTCCAGTGCCGTTACCACCGGTGCCATTGCCTCCAGTGCCGTTACCACCGGTGCCATTGCCACCAGTGCCATTGCCTCCAGTACCGTTACCACCAGTGCCATTGCCTCCAGTGCCGTTACCACCGGTGCCATTGCCTCCAGTGCCGTTACCACCGGTGCCATTGCCTCCGGTGCCATTGCCTCCAGTACCGTTACCACCAGTGCCATTACCACCAGTGCCATTGCCTCCGGTGCCAGAACCGCCGGTGCCCGCACCGCCAGTTCCATCACCGCCAGTACCATTACCACCAGTGCCGTTACCACCAGTGCCATTACCACCAGTGCCGTTACCACCAGTGCCATTGCCTCCGGTACCGTTACCGCCGGTGCCATCACCACCAGTGCCGGAGCCAGCAGGAGAGCTTGGAGAGGAACCTGCTGGAGAGCTTGGGCTGGAGCTTGGAGTAGTGCTTGGCGAAGTGCTTGGCGAAGTGCTTGAGGATGCACTGGTTGGGGCGGCCGAAGCAGCGCTTGATGGCGGAGGAGCGTAGTAAGCAGGAGCAACTGCAGCCTCCTTGAACTTCTCCTCCTTTTGTGCACCAGCGGCAGGAGCAAGATTAGCTGGAGGGGCGTCCTCAACCTCAGGCTGTGGTTGGGAGCCAGTGGATGAGGCGAGCATCGCGGCCAAGGTGTCTACAAGCGTGCCCATAGGATCGATATTCTGAATTCCCAAGCCCTGAGGCTGGGGAGCGGCATAACTGCCGAGGACGGTGAAGGCCGCAGCAATAGCTGCCGTCTTCTTAAAATGCATTGTGGACTAAATTTGGGACAACCCAACGGTCCCTAAAAGGTTATATAGGAATATTAAAAACTAGGAAATTAGGAAGAAAGTGCTGAGGGGCCGCAGCGTTGCCGAGAAGCTGCCGCAGTTGCTGAAGAGCTGTCGATGATCCAGAAGATGGGGATAGGAAGAAAGTCTCTCTGGAAGATGGAGGACCCTTCTTATAGCTGACAAGGCCGATTCTGCGAGGGGAATTGTTATCCTGAGTTAGATCATAGAGTCCAAGCCCGTGTTTGTGCTCCATTTCGCTTCTGCGCCTAGTCTCCTGCAACAGTCAACGTAACCGTCGAAAAGCGGAATGGAGTTGCAGAACAGCATAGCCACGATGGGAGACAATATTCGGTAACGAAGTGTCAACAACCTGCAGCCCGTCTCTAACCAATCTGGAACCAATTATCTAATTCTCAGGATCCAAGACATTGGATATCCAAATCTCCATCCGGTTGCTGATCCGCGACTAAAAGGGGGTCAGTTGAACTGTGCTCTACGCCGCAGTAAATTAATACCCCGGAAAAAGCAGTTCTCGTACCTAAACTGAGACTACTCTAATGCTCACCTGTGCAACGGGACGCCCTGTTGAGCTCAAATCGGAGACTTTTCCTTGCATATACGTATCATATATCGCATATCAAGGCAGCGAGTGAGAAAAGCAAGAATACCCTGTTGCACTGGAAAGTGGTGATAGACTTCGGATGAACCCATTGTCTGTGTGATTCCGTGAAATCTGTGATCAAAAAAATTTTTTTGTTATAACCCTGCAGCACCTCCACGCGTCATTCGCAACAATCGTAATCCTTCACGGGCATCCTCAAATCTCCCACAGGAACAACTCCCTTCTCGTGTTCACGCCATCACGGGCCCCCTGGGGAGCAGTGTGCTCACTCTGGACGGCTTACACCACCCATACCAGGATCGCAGCGGAGGTATCCCACGCAACCCACCTGAGACGGGGGCATCAGTCAGCCCGTTAGAGGCGATGTGGTCCATCAGGTGCAGGATTCCGTGCGATCTAGGCTGAGCGGGACGGCGCTCCAGCAGACGCAACGACGCCACTCGAGTGTTTTGACAAAAACTAATACACTGGAAGGGGCAAGGCACCAGCAGCGTTCTCAGAGTAATATCACGATTATTTCCCATCCCGTGCGACGTCAGTAGTTGAGAGCAAGCGCTCGGGCCAACGGCGGCCCTTGCTCCTCTTTCTAATGCAGACGCATGTCGCGCGGTAAGGCGCTTGTGGCCCCGGCTGCGGCTGGCCCCCTTACAGCAGCTCCCGATCGGGTACAGCGGCCCTGTACAATGGTACCTCGTTCCAGTCTTTGCTTGCTTCTTTGCTCTCGGACCTGTTTTTCGTCGCTGCGCGGTAATGGCCACGCATACACAGAGGCCCGATGCACCTCCGTGAACTGTCCGTTCTGCGTGCTGCGGCACGGCTGGCGCAGGTACGGTACAGCTTTCTGTGCGCTGCACTGACTTGTCATGCCCACAGCACGATCATCGCCATCACCATCCTCCCCCTCACAGCGAGGCTGATGACAAAGGGCCTAGCAAGGCCATTGGAGCTGAACTCCGTCTTATCTAGGAATAGGGGTGCGATAGCCTCTCTCCGGGCTCTTGGAAGTACAGTACTCGATCATGAGATTCAGGAGATGGTGACCCAAGTTAGTTAGGCATGATAGCAGTACCCCTATTTCCCACGGTCCAGGAGGAATGATAATAAGACAGGTGGGCAGACTCGTGCACACAGAACCCCTTGGATCCGCGTCATCCCGGTCAGACTTGGTGAGGGATGCAGAGCGCCACATTGCAAGCCGCGTTCACCAGCTCCGGTGAGCAGCCAGGAACCGCTACTAATCGAGGGGGAGACACGTGAGTCGAACGGTCGATGTACCTCTCTAGCTCTACCTCAAGGTGTAAGCCATCCGCAAGCCCCAGAACCAGATCTCTGTCCCTCTTGGGTATCATTAGTGCCCTTGTTTTCTACTGTTCCTGACTCTCCTGAACACTCAGCAACCTTAGTGCAAAGATGGTATCCCAGATTTCTTGCAAGAACTTTTTCTTTACATGAAGCAAGATTCTCAAGATAACTCGCAGATGCCCTATCGGTGGCGATGTAAGTGCCTCTTCCAAGGGTATCTCTCATAAGGCTGGAATAAAATCCCTGCTGCAGTCTCCATCTCCCTTCAACTATCAAGTTACATGCCTGAAGACCCCGCAACAAACATAACCAGACCGTGCGGAAGATATCCAAGCTCCATAGGACAAGGCCCAGTCGCTAGAGTCTATCTGGCACTAATTGTTATATGAATCCTGTTATCAGACCCTTAATATCCCCTGTTAAGTGTTAAATGATCTAATGCCTGAGACAGGACGTTCCTATTTCTCAGAACTATCTCAGCACAAACCAAAGCACGAGCGCTGGAGAGTTTCTTGTAAATTTGATATACTAAGTGGCGAGGTTAGTCAGCGTTGGTATGGAGTCAACCTTAAACCCCGGATATCTGGTACGCGATCCCAAGGCGGCGGCTATGACAAAATAGGGATCGGCACTCTGGACTCTTATTATCGCGCCATACGAGCGCATAGCTGCTGAATTGAGTCGTACAAAGGAAAACCAGTTAGATATAAAGTTAATATAAGACGACTGCACAACCGAAGAAAGCCATGTTGAGAAAAAAGAAAGGAATGGGCTAGGGGGTAAACACTGGAACTCTGAGATCTAGTTGACCCTTTCTTTATTGCTTTGGCCTCGCTTTGAACTAAGCAGTGGCCTAAAATAAGCCCACGGAGCTGTTTGCCGAAGTAGGGCATGCTAATATATATATACCTCGTGCTCTAAGACTCCCTTTATGTCCTTTATCGCGTAAATCGTGACTCTTTCATCGCAGCCTCGTGAAGACATTCAGTCAACATTGTGTAGAATCATTACATTCGTCATGATTGTGTCCAGATTCCTTCGGGCCTCTATCGGCCGATTCCTCCAGGGGAGGACCATTACCTATGATTTACACCAGTCCCAACCATGGCTTAAATCCGAAGCACTCTTCCTGATTATCCAAACCTCACTCCTCGACTAGGATCCCAAGTTCCACCCTGCGGCGGTCTGACCTGTGATGCCGGATTCTGCGCACCAGGAGGATTACTTGCGGCGGCTGCACCAAACTTGATCCCCATCTCAGGAGACCACATCGCTGGCATAACAGATGGTGATTGCATCGGAGGCACAGCAGCTCTAGTCGGTACAGGGGCTGGCATGGGTTGATGCTGATGTTGGCCAGGGTCTTGCAGACTGTGGTGATTGTTGTATGATCCGGATGGAGGAGACGTTGGGAAGTCATTGGTAGGAGCGTGTTGGTGTAATGACAGTGACGACAATGGAGGGAGATTTATCTCTCTATAAAATTGGTCAGTCGTCTTGAAGAAATTACTGTTCTGGTATCTAGGTTGAAGAGCCCCTCCCATCTTGAGATACAAATGCTATCCAACTAACCAAAAGTAGTTGGAATATTAACAGTCACAGAAAGGAAACAAGGAACCTACGATTCAAGTGCGCTAGCCTCCCTCTGCCGCTCGTAAAGGAATGCCTTGCAATCATCTCTAAACCTGGTCACAATTTTGCTCAGATCGTTATAAAATTTCCTGCCCGCATCAAGATTGCTAACAATTTCCTTATATTTGAAATATGCGTTCTCCAGAGCCTGTAAAGCTTGCTCTCGTTCTCGAGAACTGCTATCGCCCTTCCTGGCTGCTAAGAACGAACTATTAGCATCGCGTACAGCTGTCATTAGCTGTTCTTGCTCCTCAGCATCACGTTTGACACCTTCGAGATCTTCGTTATATTTTTGGAGTCTCTGTTCAAAAAAGTCCTCGAAATGAGCAGGAACAACAGCTTGGCCTGGATAAGCTTTCTCAAGTCTCGCGGTTTCTTGCAGGATGCTGGCATTAATATCATCTTTCTTCGCTTTCTCACGCAACGCCTCGATTTTCCTCCTCCGTCGAGACTCAAACCGGCTGACGTCATTGAGGACATTTCGTAGTCGTGACACCTCCGTTTCAAGAGCAGCTGGGATCTCTATACGTCGACTGCTAGGTACAAAGTTACCGATATCACGGTCAGAGCCGGCTAGAATTCCCAAGGCCTCTTCGCACCCCTGGTACTTCTGCTGCACAAGAGCATCACTACTAGCGGCGCTTTTGAGGTATCCCTCTATTTCATTCAGTTGATTAAATAACTTCTCTGCCGCAGTTTTGGTATCAGGACGAGTCCATCTGTCTGTTCCATATCTCAATCGGAGTCTCTGATCTTCGGATTCTTCGGATTGCAAGAGAGTCCTCCCTTCATCTAATATACCACGAATAGAGACTTTCAACTTGGCCGTATCTGAAAACGACCGCTCAAGCCGCCTCATCGCATCAGCTTGCCTAATTTCCTGGGCATGTGCTAGTAGACTTGGCGGTAATCCGAGAGGCTTCTCCAGAGCTTGGAGGGCACCTGGCAGATTCAACGATTGCAACGTATCATGGATGGTTGTCGTGAGGAGTTCTAATTCATCGATGATATTGTTATTGACCAACCTGTCTCGTCGTTCTTCGTAGATGCTGGCAGCAAGATGCACAGCAAATGGTACCAACTTTTCGAATAACGGCGGTCCAAATTCCTTCCCGTTTCCAATGAATTCCGCAGGATCAGAAATCTCCTTGGGAACTTTGGCAACGGCCATATTTGCGCGATCGAGCTTTTTGAGTTCCGACTTTGGTGGCACCGGTTCTGGGATCAAATTAGCTTCGAGATAGCGTTACGAAAGTGAATGTGGCACAGTCATACGTAGATAGATCATATCGTTGTCTTTCTCTGCCCTCTTTAAATCCTCTTGTACCTTTGCCTTCAGTCCTTTCAAATCGGCTAGCACTTCCGGGTGAATGTATCCAGATTCCTGTAGCGCTTCATTGACACAAAGAAGGCTGTCTTTGAGTCTAGCGACTTCTTCCCCATATTTCCTCTTCTCCAAGCAGTCAAGAGACTGACGATACTGAGCCGCAGCAGCAAAATGGTTATGCTTTGCAGTTGCATGATGGATCCATATTGAACTGATTGCTTGGCTTTTCACCCCCCAGTCAGCCGCTTCGATGTAGAAGTCCGAAACTTTCGCTGCAAGCTTGGCAATGGACGCATCCTTATATCTATCCATGACAGCTTTTTGCCAAAAACACTCTTGGGCCTGAGCCAACATCAATTGTTCAACCGATTCAAGGGTGGTGACATCCATGTCTTCCGGTGGAGTAGTTCGGAGCTCTGGAATTATATTGGTCTTGAGATGCGATATCACCCCGGCAGCGGCACAGAAATAGTTACACGCTGTTTTTAATCCTTCTGTGGTGCTACGATTCGACGCCACGGCGAGTTGCGAGTAGAGAGCAGCAAGGTTAAAGAGGACGTTAGCTATTTCGAACTTGAGGTTGTTTTGGGAAATCGGCTGCTCAGTATTATATCCAAGGGCTGGATACCATGTAAAATCGACCCCGATCTGTAAGCAGAATTTTCTGAGCTGAAGATCATTTGTTTTGAACATATGGATAGAAGCATACGTCAATGGGAAACTTGGCACTCATCCAGGTTAACTGTCCAGCATATGCAGCTATCTTCCTAATGCCACTGACATGTGCTTCCACCACATTAATCGCATCTCTTCTCAGTGCATCGATAACCTCCATATCTTGTCTAAACATATCCGGGTGCTGGTCATATTTCCCAGATATATACTGCTTGATGGCGTCGGAGAGGGAGATATGGCTCGTCTTCCGGAACGGCAGGGCCAAGATCGTGAATCTAACGGAATCGGTATGAGCTTCTGAACGAATGTATCGGAGAGACGATATAATAATTTACCTTGCCATGTTGGCATCTTGGATTCGCTGTCTCAACATTGTGCGAGGCTGACATTAGAATGCTTTGCAAAAGGACAAGGCGGCGGGGCTGATGACGATGCGGCATATGATGTAAGGCAGCAAATCAGGCCGTACAATTATGGCCATTGTTACGGAGGATTAAAGTTGCGAGTTCGAATTCGAAGGTCTATTTGTGATTGGTCCCACTATTCCAAAGAAGATATTACGAGCGATCTAGAACTTCCTAACTCACATATGGACGCATACAAAACCGTTGCCTTGCAAAAGGCATGTCCTTTTCGCCATGTTTCTAGCTCTCGAAGGCTGGCACGTGACCAGTATTAGCTCCCGCCACATATTTCGGTGCTTGCTTAATCCGATCCGTTACAAGTGTGGCTAGGATCTTTCTCGGTGGGACTTAAAATAGAAATGCCCTAGTGTGCGGAATTTGATGCAAGCGTTTTCGTCCAGGGGTCGGCATGAGAATCTGTCTCCAATAATGAGGCCCCCTCATCTCGATCCCCATTATTGCGAATCGCATGCCGTTGCGAAGTCCTTCGTTTGCTGTTCAACTTTAGAACCTGTACTCCATAGAAAATGGCTGCTGCTTGCCGGCTACAGCTTGTGAATTTTTGTATGGAGTTAACTTCCAATCATTGCAAACCACCTTGTGCAATTGTTGCACAGAATACTGAAGCAACGGTTCCTGCCGATCCGTCTCGGTAGGTAGAGAAAGCAGGAACCCAAGGAATTATCGGACAAACTTCGTCAGGAGCCCCAGTTTTTGTACCACTGTTGTGATCTTGCTGCGTCGTCTTCTTCTTTTTTCCACCACCCTCATGCGGCCATCACACAGAGTCAAGTCCCTGGCTGTCCACATTTTCTGGCTTAGCAGCAACCGGGGGAGACCAACATAGACGAAGCGACCGTACCACCGTACTGCACCCCCAAATCTTGCGGCGATGGTGAAATCGCAGTGCCGAATGATGGGTGTGCCCCTATCTTCTTCTGCCCAGCACCCGCTGCGGACCATCAGCTTCATCAGCGCATGTGGCGTCCCAGGGGCGGAATGACGCTGCGGGAGTGAAATTTGTGAAATTTGACGAAGCAACCCACGAGGTAACCCAACCTGATTATTCATCTGTCGATCAGCAGCAAGTTAGAGCAATAATCGGGGCAGAAGCAGAAGCTTGTTACTACGACGTTGCGATATCGCCTCTGTAAACAAACAAACAAATAAGTCCGTCTTGTTCCTTGGTTCTTGGCTGGTGTGAGTGCAGCTGTTTCTCTGGGAACCGTAGGTGTTAGGCGGCCTGCCGACGTCTTGCAGGTCGATAGTGTGTACTGTGTACAGTCTTGCACGGCTGCATCTGCATGTGTGTATCCTGTTCAGCGGACTGTGATCGATCTACCTGTTGTAACTACCATAACGGGTGATCGTTCATAAACCGGAAATCCCTCCACTTTACTCAGCGGCAGGAGAAAGAGCGACCCCATGCGAACAAATTCGCCTTTGATTGGGCCCGACAGCTAGTTGCCAGGGCGCACGCCCATACCACGAGAGCAGAAATCTGGCCCCTATCTTTGTCCATTAGCTTTGATCCCGATAGCACGTTCCATCCGTTGCTTCTCCCAAACCTCTCATAATTGGACCCACGCTGGGAACTGCAATCGGCCCTCCCTGATCGCTGAATTGGAGCCCGTCAGACTGCTCCCCGGACACCGGGCCCGAGGCCGGCCGGACGAAGGAGAGCGCAGGAACGGGGAGGTGGTTGTCTGCAGAATGGGACGAAGGGCTTCCTCGCACCATCCTTTCCCAGCAGAGGGCAGCGCATGTTGATCTCGATGGAGTTTGTTTGATATGCGCGAGAGAGGGAAGGGATCGCAGGGCTTGACGCGTCCGGTTCCCCACCGAGACTGGAGATCTCGAGGCACGAGTGTCGGGGCTGGCTCCCCACCATGGCGGATGTTCCTCGCCGCTACCTGACGCGCCCGCTACCCGCACCCCTGAGCAGCGGTCGCCGATAGGAGGCAAATCACAACCACAGCAATCTCAATTTCTGTGGCCCCCATGCTCAGCCATCTCGACTATGAAGGGAGGCTGATTCTCCTGGCTTTCACCTCCATCCAGCTTTCCTTTTTTCCTCTTTTCCCTTCCACCTTCGAGTCTGCACCTGTTTTGTCTCGTTCTGCGAGCAGTCCATTCGCTTGGTCCATCCAACAATCCTAGATCGCTCCTCGGTCCCTCTTTATTTCACATCTGGTCGCACTCCCTTTCTCCTTCTCCTTACGACTTCCACGGTACCACCATCATGATCAAGCCTTCCTTGGCAGCCCACCGGCTGCTGAGCCCCAGAAATCCCCTTGGACGAGCACTGCTCTTGGCGACATTCTGTGTTGGACTGCTCATCCTGGCTCTTCGAGGACCAGCGTTGCCTGTGAAGACACTCCAGCATCAGCTGCAGAGTCTGCAGAAGTCTGCTTCGTCGAGCAGCTTGCCTGGACAAGATTGCTCGATCGATTCTTCTTTCCTTGAGAAGATCAAGACCAAATATGAGTTAGATGATCAGATCGATTATGCGAAGCGATACGTGCGCTTTCACCGACAGGACACCAGACGCAAGTCGGTCACAAAGATCGATGCCTCCCTGTTCCCCAAGGGTTTTGAGACTATCAGTATCAGCCAACCTCCCCAAGAAGCAACTTGCTTGGCTCCTTTCGAAGTCCCGGTCACCAGATCCCCTGATCCGAGTACGGCAGATGCCTCCGACTTCCTGTTCGGTATATCCACGACTTTTAAGAGATTGAATGACCCTAATATCGGACCCATAAATGAGTGGTCCCACTGGCTCACCGATGGCCATGGAAAATCAAATGGTGCTGGATTGGTTCTCCGTTTGATTGATGCCTCCGAGGAGGAGATCACTGAGACCGAGAAAAAGATGAAGGGTTTGGGAATTAACGTCAAAGTCTACCGGTCAGACAGCGAGATCCCCATGGCTCAGCGATACCTCTCTCTCTTGCCAGCTCTGTATAATGACTCGTCCCGAAGATATCGAAAGTGGTTGGTCATGTGCGACGATGATACCTTCTTCCCCAGCATGAATGCACTCATCGAAAAGATGTCGGTGTTCGACTACCAACAAGATCTCTACATTGGTACCCTCTCGGAAGATGTAAATAACGTCCAGCGACACGGATCTCAGGCTTTTGGAGGCGCAGGCGTCTTCTTCTCCGTGTCTCTGGCAACAAAGATAAATTCTCTGTACGCGCAGTGCAGCACTGACGAGAAAGTTAAAGAGTCGGATTCTGGATGGGGACCTCAAGGTGATATCATGTTACGGAAGTGCATCTACGAGCACACTGATGTCCGGCTCTCCATGATTCATGATCTCTATCAGCTTGATCTTTTTGGTGACCCATCTGGATTCTACGAAGCTGGCCTCAAGCCCTACTCTCTGCATCATTTCAAGGGAGGAATGTGGCATGTTGCCAAGCCGTACGAAATGGTGCAGGTCTCCCACGCGTGCGGTGAAGACTGCTTCCTGCAGCGCTTCCAATCTAATGATGACTACATTATCGCAAATGGCTACAGCATTGCCTATTATCCCAAGGGTATCGATTTTGATGTTCATCAGATGGAGAGGACCTTTGTTCCTGCTCCTGAAGATCATGGATGGAACTTGGACTTCAAGTTCGGACCCCAGAGAAAGAGTTTATTGAAGACCGGTAAAAAGGCTGCTTGGGAGTTGCAGGAAAGTGATTTCCTGGATGATGGTAGCCTTCGCCAAGTTTATATTCGAAAAAAGACTGATGAACGATGGAGCCAGTCACCGGAGGGTCCGAACATGTTCGAGAGAGATGGCATTATTGAAATGATTTGGATCTCCGCATGAGAGATGATACAATTTCTTACATGTTTGGAGTTCGGCTCCGGGTATCTCCCCCCCATAGACCCTGCTCCGTTTTCGTAAAATGGGATGTATTTTCGTATTGGAAGAGAGCTCGGGTATCTCTCCTCGGTGTTGCTGTATCGGTAAATCACTCACCGCGCAACCCTATTTCACAGTTCTTTTCTCTCTTACCGATTAACACACCAATGCGTGCATCGCAGCGCGCATGCATTCAGCGATAGGCGTTTTTGGAAGCTCTCTTTTCACTTTCATTTTCTCATTCTTTTGCAAAGAATCCTGGTTTTCAGGAATTGTCTCGTGTCAAGTTTGGTGGGAGTTAGATATATAGAGGAAGTCTGTACATCTTGCGTCTCTTAAGATGGTTTATGTCAAGGGAGGAGCGGGCAAAGGCCCTGGCAATGAGGGGTCAACAATGTTTTTTTGCGAGTCTAGAAGGGAACAGGTTCTGTCAAGACATGCTCAGTGAATAATGAGCGGGCATGTAGATTTGAGTCATAAAGGTTATATTGAATAGGGATAATGTTAAATGTATTGCACAATTCTCGATTTGTCTTTAAATGTGTCAGTGAGTGATTGGAGTGAGCGCCTATGCTCAATCTTAGGCTGGTTTCACGGAGTATAATCGTCGAGACCGTCTTCGGAAACCAAATTGTGCTATCCCAAAAACTGCTACAGTAGAGTTCTATACTGAAAGAAAACCCGTGAGTCTAGGTCTATGGCCCTAGCTAGATTCTTGATATTGACTAGAACTAATTTAACGCTCCTGGCCTAACACAGGCTATCGAGCACGTAGACTGATAAGATAAAGTAATGGCACCAATTGTAGATAGTATTGCTTGGCAATATGTCCGAGCACTTTCATATCCTGCAATCTTGACAGCTTGCTAACCAACCAAACTGGGGAAAATTCTCCACATCTGAATTGATATTTTGCAATTATGTACCATAGGTATGGTCGGAGGTATCTTGTCTACATTCTACATTACCACAGAAGAAAGTTGCAACACGTACGGAGGTGAGTGCTACTACCAACCTGGCGAACAACAGCCCTCAAAAAAGGTCAGGAACTCTCAGACGAGAGGTGAGATGTAACTCGCCAATGGATCCTTGTTAAGTTGCTTTCTTTTTGCGATTGACACTTCAATACCTCGATGATCTTGTCGATCGCGGCGGTGCCGAATCGATGCGCGCTTGAACTCGTTGGACCTTACGCGGAGTAGACAGTAAATATGCTGGGAATGGATGGATGCGCCCCTGTGATGTATACGGCTGTCAGGATAAACAGAGCGAGCTACATTCTTCACATGCTAGGTATACAGGGGTACGGGGAAATCAGTTATTTTTATAAGCGCAGTTTCTACCTCCGTAGAGGTAGAGAGAGAGAGAGGTAGAGAGAGAGAGAGAGAGAGAGAGAGAGAGAGAGAGAGAGAGAGAGAGAGAGAGAGAGAGAGTGTGTGTGTGTGTATTGTTGCAGCTGATTTGCGCGCTCCTGACTCCCGTTCCTCATATTTTTGGACACAGTAGCGATCTTTGCGAATTCTAAAATTTGTAATTCATCCTCGAAAACATCTGCTGTCACGGCACCGACCAAGTAGGTAAGGATCGCATGATACCGCGGGGTAGTTAGTGTTATCCTTAAAAGGTATCAGTCACTGAAATTCACATGATTGAAAGGATGGCTACATAGAATGAGAGCTTGATAGATATCGCCGGGCTACCAGACGTAGGGCAATGAGTTCGTGGTATATTTACAACTTTCCTATCGCGGAAAGTGGCGCCTGTTGAACGAAGAAAGCAACCACAAAATAATTTAAAAGGCTGAACTGGTCAGATCGGGTCCTGATGGCTCTCTAGATACCGACAGGATGTGAAGTTCTAAATCAAGCAAAGCCCTGCCGGAGGAAAAAGCAATGTTCACCCCTTCTGGAAGGATGGCAATTTTACCCAAACTGCTGGTGAAACAAAACCGGCTCGCTTATAAATGCGTCGAGACCTGGAAAGATGACGATACGAGTGTCCCGAGATCTAGTCATGCCGACAACGACGGTTTCAATTGCGCAATGGCTGCCAGCTCCGCAAAGGAATTCTTCTCCAGGTCATCTGTAGCGTGAGTTGCAAATAAGTAACATCTACGTAAGAGCAACCAAGTACAGAACATTCTCCCGTGTGCCATCACTGGCGTCAGCGATTTGTACTGTGCTGGGTCTGCTTCTGGTTGCTTCCACATCGCAGGCGCTGCTTAACAAGCTGCCCACCTCCCGCACTCGACCGGCCTGCGAAACCTTCCAAAGGGGTTCCGCCCCACTTATTTATATTATTATCATCATGATTCCCTGGGAATAACAAAGCAATTAACACTCACATATAGAGACCTCAAGGTAACCCGGGAGAGTATTCCGGTACTGCAATAATCGCAAGCCGCATACTTCCTTGGGGCGCCTTGGTGCAGGGCCGCGCCGCCACCTCGGAATTTGCGTCAACCTGAGGTCAGCCAGGGCCAGCCACTAGGTTCACTCGTCTGCTTTACTCACCCTCCTGCTCCTCTCACGCACACACGCCGCTCGCTCTTCTGACGCAGCCGACCAGCCTCCCCCCTCGTTGCTTCATAATCTCTCTATATTCCTTTCCAACTGGTCTTGTTCATCCATCTGCATTTTCTGGTCTAGGTTCATCTTTCACTCTCTCTTTCCCCGCTTCTCGGCGGCATCACACTTGCGACAGTACCGTAGATACAGAGGCACAAGACAGCGATAGACTTTCGGTCCTACACACCCTGCGAAACCACGGTTTTGACGTCAGCAGTCTCCTTATCAGTCCATCTTCTGTTGCGCTGACCCCTCCTGTTCTGCAGGCTTTCCATCATCTAATTTTGATCTCTTTATCATTCACCCCTCATTCTAACATCCTGGCTGGGACTCAATTCCCATCTGTAACAATGCGACGCGCCTCAGATGATCTCAGCGATCCAGATCGCAACCTGGCCGAGTCGACCGGCGGTGCCTCGGCAGAGATTCCAGCGGACCTGGACCTCATCACCGAAGATGAAAGTCGAATACATACCCCTCCTCCACACATCGCAGCTCGATTTTACAGGCCAGCCTTTAATAGGCGCAAGTCGTCGGCAGCCTCCTCCCGTCGCAACTCCATATCATCATCGCACTCAAACCAGTCCCACGTCTCCTCCCGACATGGAGCTCCCCAGAGCAACTATATTGCTCAACATCTCCGCCGGGCATCCATCATAGAGAGCCGCAAGGCACGGCTAGCGGATCGAGCAGCGCATGTCGAGAAGGTGCGTCTGAGAGCTGNCCCTGGCCAAGGCGCAAAGCCGAAATACGAGCAACTCAGAAGAGAGGGCCCTCGCGGCACAACAGGCCCGGGAGAAGAACCTGGCGGAGATTGTGGCCAGTTGTGCCGAAGAAGTGAAGCGGGCCAAAGCGGTGGCTGAGAGCATGAAAGAGAAGAGGGAAGCCGAAGGAAGGAGACTGCGGCAAGAGATGGAGGAGAAGCTGGCCAAGGCAGAGAGGAGAAGAGAGGAGTTCCTCCAACAGGGCATGGGAACGAGGAGAGCGAGATCAACAAGTGCACCTAGGAAGTCTCCATCCCCTCCGCGGCGGAGGACACCAATCGATGAGGCAACCGCGGCTTCGAAGATACAGCAATGCTGGAGGAGCAGCCGAAGGGCCAAGGTGCTAAAGGAATTCTCGGACTTGGGTCTCACGGTAGATAGAGTTAGAGAAACTTCTTTCCAAGATGTCGTTGACCTCCTGGCTCAAGAGCGAGTGCTGATGGCCACGGCTGGTATCCTAAGAATATGTGGCCTTAAGGAAGGTGAGAGCGGGTCGGTCAATGAAATGACGGCCGTGCGAACCTTTCTGAGCGCTTTTCTTATTCTGGGACATCCTACTCAAGTGCTGAGTAGTAAAGGGGATAATTCGGAGCAGGAGCAGGTGGGCTCTCTGCCGATGCCCCATGATGATCTAGCTAATCCACAGCTGCAGGATCTGGTGGGGAAAGCTACGGAGCTTCTGATCACTTTCGAACACGTCCTCTCCCGACTTACTGCAGCAAATAACTATACCGCGCCGCCCGCACAGTTGACTACCTTATCTGAGGCGTATGCGGCTTTCTACAACGCTTTCATTGCATGGAAGGCCAGAGATTCTAGTGCGTTGATAGATGTCATGGTAATGCAGTTCGTGGAACTGGATTCTATCTGGCAAACCGTCAAGGATAGCACTGAGGATGCGGTAATGGAGTCTTACCGCGATGGGATCAGAGAGAACCAGCTTAAGCTCATGGTGAGAATTAAGAGGCTTGCGGGTCCAACCAAAGGCAAACAACTTATAACCAATGCCATAAGAGAGGCGAGGAAGTCTCGTGCTACTAAGAAGCCTGCCGGGGATCCGCGACCCAGAGCCGCAGAGCCGGACTCGACAAATCTCCCACCGAGCCACCCACCTCCAGCAGCGGATGATTTATCGGCGGCAGCATCAGCAGTAAGCACGTCTTTAGGACGCTTGACTCCACCTCCTACACCCCCACGGGGAGCCAAGAAGACAAATGCCGATGCTCTGCGTGTTGCGAACACAGTTCTTCCAGACAATCGCACAATTGTACACGAGCTTTCTATCAACAAGGAATACCGCATCGAGAAGGAGGATATCATTAACGAACGAGGCACAATCTTCCAACTTATATTCGAGTCAATGCGAGAAGAGATACAGCGCGGTCAGAGTGACCCGTGGGTCCTTGCTATGGCAGAGAATATCAGAGGAAAACTGCAGTCCTTATTGCGCCCTGGCAATTCGATGCACACGCTTGTTGGAGAGGCTCTTGATACCAATCTTGTCGCACGGGAGCTTGCAGCGGGAACTTTCTCCTATGAGAAATTCTTTTCTTTTATGGGCTCTATCCTTCCACGGCTATGCGCTCCCGCTCGTGACGACGAAGTCAAGGACCTCATCGAGAACAAACTCCGAAATGGTGATGTAGTGGATCGACTTCAAGCGTTGATGGGATTTATAGACACTATGCAGTTGGATTACGCGAATTTTTGTCTTCAGCAGACCGCCCCTGAGCTGATCAAACACGCCATAACGTACGAGATGAAGGTGTTTGCTGAGTGGCTTGAGCAGCCTGGGAATAGCCTACAGTCAGTGACTGGAGCTTGGACAGAGGCTAAAACTAAAGTAATGGCGGAAGCAGCGCGCCGTGATCCAGAGAACATCCAGCTTCCAAGGAGTCTTCCGACACCAGATAAGATATATGCGCAGATGCTCGTCGACGTTTTCCTCTCCACGCAGGTATCCAATATTGACATCGATTCTATTCCAGAGACCCTCCGGCTGGACCTCCCACGCATCAAGCGCACCAGGGCAGATGTGCTTCGTATTGTGACCACCGGTGCGATTATTCTCCAGTGCAAAAACCTATTAAAACGCGACGTGCGCTCGCAATGGAAGACAGAGGCTTCACGGATCATTACAGTTCTCGAGTCAGCCAAAACCACCGAGCAGCGTGCCCAGGGTGTCCAAGCGGCCCTTGAATGCAGTCGTAGCATGCCTGTTGCGACGAAGAACCAGATCCGTGACCTAGTGAATCGGATCGTGGCTGCCTATACAACTGCCGAGACCGAGTCTGGTGAGGTGCGAGAGCCAGTCATGCGGCTGTTGCTCGTACGCTTGAGGGGCCATGTTTTAACGCGCCTAGCAGCTAGTACGACCAAGGAGAAGGTCAGGACCACCAGTACTGCAAGCGAAAGCCTGGCTGGCCTCGGACTGCCAGAATTCGTGGGCAAAATTGGCGGTATTGTGGAAGAGTTGGGGAAGGTCGGGGCATTGGATCGTGCAGCCCATGGAGCATGGTACGAGCAGATCGCCAACGGCCTGAATGAGAGCGAGGAGAAGAAGGATGAATAGGGGGGTTCCAGTTATTTTTCTTTTAAATTACACTCTGGGTTGTTATGGGCGTTTCTGGATTTGGACACACTGTGATAGGGCACGTTGCAGCTAAAGACTTATCAGAAGGAATGGAGGTACACGTGATATGATACGAGATAATTGGGACTGGATGGCGGATAGAGCGATGAGAGAGTGTCCGGGTTCATGGAATGGCGTTCTAAAGAGGGGTCTGGTTTTTTTGGCATTGAATATTGGGTCAGGTCACATTTTGTGGGGAATTATTTCTCATCATGAGCGGTATTGGTGTTCTCTTGGGGCTCTGGTTTTTGAGTTTCTGGCTTCGAGGGAGGAATGGTCTGCTTTCCGAGCATTCTGGTCATTTTTTTGGTTACAGGCCTGGATGAGAACATGTGTACATTTTCTTTTTTACATGGGTTATATTCCACTGGGCTTTCTGTCGAGGACTTGTACTCTTAAAAAATGCTAGTACAGGTCGATCATGGCAATTTGAGAAGACCGGATCCGTGCATCTGCATGATTTAGCGCGATCTTACCTGAATGCATATCTGTGAATGGCATTTTTGAGGCTGCAGGGTGCATGAAATTTATCAACGTGATGTGCTTCTCGCGCTTTAGTGAGCTGGATTGTGGGAGTTGAAGTTGGTGCCATGGGTTAAAGACTTGTTCGGCAAGCGCTGCCCTGAGTTTACTGATGGAAGAAGAGCACATAGTGATCACAGTAAAGAGATGTCTCGAAGACTTGACATAGAGTTTGTGATGAGTTTTTCATTTTTGTTCTTGGTAGCAGAAATGTTGGTTGATGTGATGTGACCTCGTGGTATATAGGTTCGTGTGCGAAAGAAAGAGCAAAAGGCATGAAAATAGCATATACAAATCATCTGGACCGCGTCCGAGTTTCCTCCCTCAAAAACCACACAGAGTATGGCCGACAGCCTGATTAGATTCCAAAATAAATCATTTTCCCTTTTCGTTGCTCCTTGACCCCTGAATGCATTGAAGACCCCCAAAAAATCATAATACAAATGAAAAGTGACAAGTATGATGCGTCGTTGTGATCGTAGAGTCCGGTGAGATGTGCATTTATGAGACGTGCATGTCGTGAAAGAAGATATTCCGCAAAAAGGGAAGTAATGTGTCATCATATGAAGGATTGCGAAATTGTTGTTGTAAGACAATGAAGATGCAAGTCGTTGATCGATTGCATCTCGTAAATGGCGAAGTTATCGATAGTAGGGAAGTAGAATCCGAGTGGGGCGATTGGCATGATTGATTAAAACGAAAGATATCATTGCGAGAAGCGACCACCTGGGTGCTTTCGTAAAGGTGCTTCTTAACGTCGTATTGGATTTTGACGGGATGGGAACGTTATATTTTCCCGCAAAAGGCACTTCTGTGCTACCAAATTGTGGCTTTACTCATTGACCTTCCTGTAGCCTCTTGTCCCAGGCGTACACGGTGGACAGCTATAGCCAATTAGTTAGAAAGGTTGGAGAAAGCTTGAATTGTGTAATCAACTTACCCTCTTTCATAGTTGGTCGTGCGGACTTCACCCCATACGTCGCACAGAACCATGTTTTGGCACACCAGACGGCAACCATGAGGTCCATGAGCAACGGATCCACATCGTCCACAAATGTCAGATTCGGTGGCTGCTTAACACCATAGTCCATAGCTGTTGCTCGAAGATAGTCTTTGCTCTTTATCCGGGGAAGTTCATTGTGCTCCCTGGCTATCTCTCTACCATCTTCATCCACCCACACACTGCCTTTCTGTCTCAAGACTACATGACCTTTGAATCGACATTCCCAGTACTTCCCCTTGAGGCTTCTTTTCAGGTCTAAATAAGCTGTGCCAGGGTAGGTGCTACGTCGCAAGCCTTTGATCTCAAAACTGGACAAGTTCAGCGGTGTCCGTGTAATCTCGAATAGATCCTTGTCTGTTGCATTTCTGTGTGTGCCGTCCAGCCGTGTAGAACCTGGCACGGATCTACGGAGTGTGATCTCAGAGCCAAGAGAGTCGAGAGTGTAAGAGAGTGAATAGAGTGCTTGGGAAGGCGGCACGCTGGGGTAGATGAGAGAGTTATCGAGCGTCAACGATTTATGCCCTCCTTCCGTGGATCTACTTGATGGCCGGCTTCTGCTAGACGGCTGACTCGAACTAGCGGGTCGTTGCATTGGCGGTGCCAAAGAGAAGGATCGATTGTGAGATGCAAGGCTCGACTCGGTGTAGAGAGCATCACTGAAATGGTCTCCATATAACGGAGAGGGATCTAGGGAAGTTTGGCTGCTGCACTGGCTGGCGGCGTCCGCCTTAAAGCGTGCGGCCGTATTCCCCGACATCGTGAGAGTGGTGTAATGTTCCTGGTGCGACTCTCTGCTTTCTTCCAATGTCATCGCCGGGTGAAGCAAGGCTTTCATCCTTGGATAGATATATGCCTTGGCAACAACTGGAGCAGAACGCGAAAACAGGGTGACGTTGACTCTTATGCGGGAAACGACGATCAGTGCAACGCGACCAACAGGGAGACGATCGGCCGGACACAGACTGGATGCTTTCCAACGTCGCCGGATCTCTGTGCCCAAAAAAAGTAGAAAGCATCAGTGAATGAGTCTCAGTTGGGGCATTTCAAGATCCAAACGCCAGATTACGAGGCATTACTACAGAGATCACCCGACTCGCTTGGGCACTTACCAAAGAAAAGGCCCTGGATGTCGAGAGCTTTGATGTTCGGGGCCTGTACCTCGTACCCCTCAGTGACGACCGTGGCGCTCGGGTACCTGACCTAGAGTTGCACTCACGAAAACTCTATTGTAACTGCACAACCGGGCCCAACCCTTCTTATATATCATCAAACGTCGTGACCCTGAGTTTTCTTTTTCCTTTCCTGACAAAATGCCGTCCGCGGATGATACCCGACGCAGGGCACTACTGAGCATCAGATTCTGCATCCGCTCACGCGAAAGAAGAAAAATAAGCAAAAAGCAACTGTTCACTGCCCTAAGTGGCGACGCGCTACGGCCCTTAGTAACCAGACATGCAACGAGCGTCGTGGCGATGGGGATGACTACACGTTGGCGGACGCGTCCGCAAACCTAATCGATCGGCACCGTGCATGATCTAAGACATCCTGAAAAGAACTTGAAATGCCTCCACAGGAGAAAAATATGAGCAGTCAGTTGCAGCAGCAGGTTGCAGCAGGTTGCAGGACGCGGTGAGCTGAAGGAAGCTGAATGATGTCTCATACAAAAGCATCACGACTGCAGAAAAACAACCAAGTTGTACTGCGCAGCTGCACTTGCCCAGAGTGTCCACCTTCAGAATTCATTATTATTGTTCCATTGTTTTCCAGTCTTGCTCGACTTGACCTTCCCTTCCCTCAAAATCAGGCAACCAATACAGGTCACGTGATAATACCTTGTGGTCTTCCATACCATGGTTCTCTTGTTGTCGAAAGCGGAGCTAATTCTTAAGTTCTTTGTTCCCATTGGCACAATATAGTCAGAATTGTGAAGCTATACCCAATTCAGGTGTCAATTGCACAGTGACTCCTTTTGGCTTTGTGGGTGGCTGGGAAAGTAAGTATCGCCGGTACAGTGAATATCTCCAACTCTGTCTATTCCATCATGTTCGTGAAATTCCTACATGCATACTATATGATTTACTATATTTCAATATCTATGTGTCTGCTTGCTGTTTGATTTAGCTACGTCCTGTTACTTGGTAGATGTAGTCTTGATGTTCNTCGATTCTCGGTGTCGAGACATGCGGTGTTGATACCGCCATTGGGCATCGTGAGGTGTGGTGCTTCAATGATGTAACCACTGTTGATAGATACAAAATGAACCAAAGAATTCCACCATTCAGAGGACAGAATGGAAGAAGTAACGTACGTAAATACCTCTTTGGCATTTCGATGGGCTACCAAACATTGGATACTATGAAGCTGTCACTCGGGATGGGCATTATATATTAGGACGCTCTTCTTCTCAAGCTGCCACCTATCGCTCTTTCTTCACTGTTATTATTTCTTTTAAAGGATAGCTCAACCTATTCTCCTCACTCTCTTGTGCGATTAATACGCTACTATCAATACGGAGTTTCTAATACCTATATCGAAGTTGGTTATTTTCATGCTAATCACTAAGCCTTATCCTAATTTCTTATACCCGGATACCCCTATTCTTTACCAGGTTGCACTTTCCTCCCAGAGGGACCCCCAAGAGCGTTCGTTCTAACGGACCTTGGACGATATGGAAAAGGAAACTGCTACCCGTGTGGTAGTTGAGAATGGACCTCTCAAAATGGATGATGCACGCCCGGGGGTGATGGCTAAATTACTGGCTCGAAAATTCTGCAATGGTTTAACCCTCCATTGCGTACGTCCATCTTGTCCTTGCAATGGTAGAATTCTCAGCAAAGGAGGTTATAACCATTTCGTCATCATCATTTCGACCAAATATAGGGCTGTAGAACTCGTCTGTTCCGCTGCAATTGTAAGCTTTTCCCCCAGTAATTCTTGAAAGCGTTGTTTCTCACACATGTTCTCCTAGGTTACTTCCATAGGAAGTATGCCCCTTGAAGAATACCTGGCCGACTATGACTATTACAAAAGCTTGATGGTCCCGATAAGCCATGGAGATCACCTTGAAAGCAAGAGTACGCTATTACGTCTTGCAAACAACATGAACATGGCCAAGCAATCATTCGTCCAAATCGACCACGTATACGAGATCCCAATTTCTTGCCTCCAAGAGGCATACCTCTCTGGGAAGGCACAAGGCATGCTCTATCTTGAGCAACAGAGTCTAGACTACCTTAAGAGCCGATTAGGCTTTGATCCTGGACGCAAAGCCCAGACTCCCAAGAAAGCGGAGAAAGCGCAGAGTCCTACGAGGTGGAATCAAAACCGTGCACCGCAACGAAAACGGTCCAAAGAAAGGCTTGATCAAGTAAGCACAACGGAGCAGTATAAGATATGCAGCCCGGATCCACCGCAATCTATCCATCAAGATTGTCTCTACAGCGGACATGGCAATTACGACTGCCTCATATCAAAAGTATCGATGCCTCAAACCGACTACTCCGATTGCAAGTATTACGCTTACTACGACAATGATCGTATGATAGGCAGTTTCTGGTATCCCAGGCCTCCTCCGTCATTGAGAACCCCCGCTGTGCAGTCCTTTGCCGCGTCGTTGCAACCGTACTATATTACTTGCAACTGAGAAGAGTTGTGAGACAGATCGTGGAAAAGCGCAATGAACTGCACCAATTACCGAAGCTATGGAAAAATACTCATGTGGGATACCAAAATTGATAGGGACTACGGAAATACTTAAACTTGGGAATATGAATTTTATGGAGATGGATACCGTTGGAGCATACTATGCATTAAAGGGCTAGCTCTTGTGTCGGATTTTACAGAGCAGGATTATGGGATCGAAAGCCGCAAATAAACGGGATATGGGGATCGGGACTTTTGGAAGATTACGGCGGAAGAGTTTTCTTTTTGAAGAATGGGAATTATTCTTGGAGTTTTGGCAGATACCCAGGGTTTTGGAGTTCGAAGGATTGGAAAGATACCCATCATCAATTGATCAAGGCATTAAAAGTTGGAAATCGGAATATTTCCAAGTGACCCATCCATTGAATCAATGTGATCATGTTTCTGTCATTTGGTGTTTGCTAGTAACCATCAAGGTGAGATATCATTGCACTTGTTGCAGTCAATCCACGTAGCCCAAAACACAAACATGTTGATGCCTTTCAAGATTTATAACCATGCTGGATCATATATCGATACTCAATTTTTCTTTGCTCCTGCAACAACCACCTCTTCATCTTTTGGGAAGATATGAGGAATCGGGCCTTTAGGGACAACACCCTGTTTAGGAAAGGTCAGCAAGGCTTCGAGGAATTGGCGTATGTTATAGTGTTGAGGCTTGAACATTTTTGAGGCATGCAATATTAACAATAAACAGACCAACTGACCTCCGGATTAATCAGTCTTAGACTTTCCCAATAATGCTGCTTTATTTGGTCAAAGACAGTGTCCTGCTGAAACGCCGGAATATCCCAGTACAGATGTCGAAGCCACTTATAAATAGCCGGATACCCGCTCCGGAGGTCCTTGATGTTGCATTTGAAGAGTGACACATAGACGGGATCAAACCGAATGGCCGTAACGTATAGTCTAACGTCGACCTCGGTAAGTGTGTTTCCAAAATAATATGGTCCAGAAGAGGATGCGAGCTGAGCCTCGACTTCATCAAGAGACTCAAAAAGGGCCGTTACAGCGGTCTCGTAAACTTCCTGGGTTCTAAGTGTGTTTTTGATTAGTTATATATTTCTGCGAAGGCGGGATGAATCAAGTAAAGAGATTGGGGAGATATATTACTTTGCAATTCCACACTTGCTGTTAGCAAAGAGTCAGCAAATCAACGTCTTCTTCCTCAAGTGGGTAAATGATATAATTGTCAGACTCACTAAACACCATTATTGATATTGTTATAATGCCAATCGTTAACTTCATCAATGTTCTTTTGAAGATCCGGCGGATATATGTCCACCTTCGCATACTTCTCAGGCAGGAGAGAGTTAAACTCCGTGTTAAGCATGCGGATTATCTCGGAACTTTCGTTATTGACAATGGTCTGCAGCTTCTCGTCCCAGAGCACAGGGACACTAAAGCGACCCTCATATTCTGGGTTGGCCTTGAAATACAAGTCCCGTGCTTCCTCGACGTCATCATGCAGGGGATCAGGCGTGCAGAATTCTCCAGGTTCTTTTTCATCTGCCTTCACAAATCGCCATCCTGCGAGACAGTTCAGTTACGGGAGAGGGGCAAATTTTGAGAGATCTGAAAATGAGAAAAGAAGATGGATATATATTTACCCTTTTTCATATCAAACAGGTGGTGGACACTAGTTACGGATATAAACTCTTCTAAGCCTTTCAATCTCCTAACGATCAAAGTACGATGAGCTAACCATTGGAGAAAAATGAATTAGATTATCAGCAAGATTTGAGCAGAGTATCAGAAGGAAGGGGGAAAAAGAAACTGAATATCATATTAGACTAACCCCAAGGACAGGCATAGGAGACATAGAGATGGTATCGCCCTTTTTCGGGTGCATGCTTTGAGCCAGGTGTGGAGGATATAAAGGAGCGGAACTGCGCCTCGGGTCGCACAAAAGCTCCCTTCTTATCAATAACATTATTGATGGACGGACTTTCTCTGAAGTCCAAAAACGGTAAGTCAATGTGATTTAATTGAAAAGCAGAAAGAACCAGGCGGGTCCCAACTTTGGGTGCGGATCAGCTATTTACCGTTTGTCCATTTTAGCAGCCGCCATTTTCTTGAAAAAGGAAAGGTGATTCGAGTTCACAAAATCTAGCAGGGAATACTAGATGACACAAAGCTTTCAACGGTTGAAAGAAATTTTACTGGAGTGTCTGTGGCTTGGTGGGCAGTAAGCTTATTATACCTATTACCGTATTAGGAAGCAAGGAATTGGTATTCAATGGTAATAATCTAAGGAGCTACCCCACATCTATTACTAACTCCGAAGGGTGTCCCACCAGTTCCAGGCTGCTGATTAGCGGACACCTCATCAAATATGTAAGCTGTTGCATGTGCTGACGAAGCAAGGCTAGGAACGAGGCTGGAAAAGGGGGTTATATTTCTCGGCCTCATTTGAGTATATGGATACTGTTGATAACAGTTACAGCTGCGTATATACAAGTTTTTCTTTAGTCCCACAAGCTCGATTGATAGCTTACTTCCACCCTCTGCCTAAATCCCGACCTGGCACTTGGCATCCTGGCTGATTATTTGCCTTTATAGTGGCAAAGCCAACTGCGTATTTTTACCCAGTATTTTGACTTCAATACAACTTGAACCTCCAGTTTGATCCATGTTCTGTCGATCGACCAGTATCTATTCATTTCACAGCTTCTGTGACGTCCTAGTAAGTCTCGGTTATCCCACTGCTTTCACTGTGGCATAGTTTGTGGGAGCCTGATATAGATATTAGGCTCATGGTATTTCGAAGAAAAGTAGGAAGATCTCACCAAGGTAGCTCTGACGCATCTTGCATGAAAAGCGAGTCATCATACATGACTCTATCTGATTGAGGTGCAAAATTTGCTAAATCCAACATCAAATCGTCTGTGAACCTCAGATTCGGATCACTGCTGAAGGCGGCTCCTGCCCTATTTGCCTCTGTTAACTGGATATTGGGACTGATGCAATTTCTGCCTTGATGCTCCCTACTCCAACTGGCATCCACTTTTAGTCGCAAGTCGACCAATAGTTGCCAGAGAGGACTCGTGCCAATTGAGCGTTCGGGAGTCTCATATCTCCTGAATGCAATCTCTATTTGTTTCTGAGCGCGATCAATATCCGGTTGGCGCGTTAGTTTCGGTGTGTATGTAAGAACAATCGCAATTGCAAGCCATGGGACAGTTATCTCGAAGACCCAACCCCAATTCATTGGAGAAAAGGTACTGATATGATAATCGTATGCTTCAAGTAATTCAATTGCTGCAACAAACACACTTTCAAATCAATCAGTCAGCATGTGAAATCAAGATATACGTGCCCAGAGGATTGTATTTACCGGTACATTTCCCTATCTTTTGTGGCCACATCTGCCTCCATAGTCTTCCGATGCCGGTTGACAAGCTTCAGGTTGGAAATGCTAACTTCAACAAAAGCAGCCACCACCGTCTGCGAAGGGTTGCTACTATCGAGATTTTTCAAATACTTCGCGTTGAGATTCACCTCTGTTTGGCGGATGAGACTTTCCTTTTCCTTCAGGTCACGAATTTCTAGCTTTGCAATTTCCCGTGCTAGATCTCCAATTTCACGGTGGACCAAAGCAAATGTCATTCCCTTGAAGCCAGCTGTGTCACTAGGCACCGAAGACGGTAACGCAAATCGGCTCGCATGCCACTCTTCGTCATTTGCATTCCGCGGAGGCGTGGTGTCTGCTGTCATGGGCATGTGGGATTCAGTACCGAAGCTGCTCAGGGCCAATGCGTCGAGAACAGAAAGATGGTTGAACATTCTCCTGCGAATTTCACATACCCAGGGCGACAATGGGAACTTCTCCGGATCGCGATGGAGGCCCATGTTCATCGCTACTCGCCAAGCAATAGTCAACATTGCCTGTGCATCCTGGTATTGATTTTGGAGGCTTTGTTGGAAAAGGAACGTCTGGAAAGCGATTAACGTCAAACGAGACCAAAAAATTGGGCAATAGAAAGTGGGAGATTATCAATGTTACGCTCTCTACCAAATGAATATGGTGCTTACAACGTAATGCAGCAAAGCTTGCATGGTTGCGACATTTTCACACGTCACAAAATTGACTCTTGTTAGTGCAATCTGTGTGGCACGGTTAAATTGCTCTACCAAAACAGATTTGGTAACTGAGAATGTATTTTGGACCATTTGTGGGCTCATATTATTTGCTGCAAGGGTGTATATGGCGAAGAGAAGCCCTTCAAACTCGAGCGGCATGAAGAAAGTACCACGTCGATACTGGTCTAGCTCTTTTCCGAAATGCGATAGATGCATTATTCGGAGAAACGGGTTTACATCTCTGAAAAAGAACTGAAGCAGCTTGTTGCTCTCATCCAAAGTTGGATGCATGGTAGCAAGGCCAAGGCCATCTTGAGGTAGCTGTAAGCCCAAAGCAGAGAGTGAAATCCACGCCGAAGTTTCCTTGGACGTGTTTGGAACATTGAAAAGACTCCTAAGTTCCTCAACCTATGCATTATCATGAGATCCCTGTTCTGGGAGGAATGTATGCATAACATTCAACTTACCTCACTAACCAACCCAGGCCAGAAATCCGAGTCAAAATACCGGGAGCTGCCTTCTTGGAAAATCTTCAAACCTACGGGGTAATGCTTTGCTGCATTGCCGCAAGTGCAATTGCTGCCATGAGCTCCCCCCACCTCTGCTCCGGTTGGAGTGCCTCCCACGAACTTCACCGATGTGTTCGGGAGGCGAGTTTGCGGATTCCCCGAGTATGGCTGGCCGTTCTCCACCTGGCTATGAGCACTTGATGGGCTGGAATGGTTACTCTCGCGAGACATCATGGTCGCCATTAAAGCCTCTAAGCGGGCCACGCGCTCTCGAATGTCATCATTGCCCACCGAGGGGTTCATCTCCTGGGCGGTGGCCAGCGAGTCGCCTGTGTCGTAGGTGCATAGCTGCTTCAGCCTGTGACAATTCGAACAAGGCCGCGCTTTATCGCATTTTACCTTTCGCTTGCGGCAGCTCACGCAAGGCTTGCTGTGCGAGGAGACAGGCCCAGCGCCCACCTCTGAATTCTCTGCGTGGTTCATCTTGCTCGCGCGGTCCTCGAGTGCGAAAGTGGGACACGTGAGCCACCATCAACTGCAGTTATAGTTTGTACATTGTATGATCCACGACACCTCCAGGACAAAGAGCTTTGGCCGCCTCGACCGCCAACAAACTAATAAGTGTGCAGCTGGAGAGCAAGAAGAGCACGTCGTGAAGCACGAGGCTGTAGAATAGTGCTAGATGTTAGTAAGCATTTGCCGCACCCCACCAGGATGACAAAGACCCGCGGAAGTTTTAAGCTCAGATAACTCTAAACTCGCGATCTGTGCATCGCATTGGAGGAACACTCCCCGCGCCATTCCCGGCCCGGCTAGACTCCATAGGACCCTGCAGTTTGTTCGTATGGCTGTAGAGACCCGATCGATTGACACTCCTACATCTCTGCGCACGCCATATACTCTAAACTTGATTGGGCCAGCTGGAGCATCCCACAACCGTACTGGGAGATACTATCGGGTCCACTGCTGTGTTCTGATAGCGAATAATCCCAATGTACCTCTTCACTTGTTGACAGTGCTAAACCTCATTGTGCAATCTTCTTTGCATACCTATGTACGGTACGTGCCTACACTACAACAGTAACTGTAGAAAAGACTCTGGAATCTTAGTTGCAATTATGCAGCACTATAAAGGCACATGTTCCCCCTGAACCATCTATAAAGAATTAAAAAATATTATTTAGAAGCTATCGGCGTAAAAAATTGTCCAATCCTAGACCATCTATAACCCAAGGTTTTGAGAAACTTGTGCCGTTTCGGATTTGATAGATCGCTCTCATTTGTTAGAGCTGGGGTTGCTTCCTGGATTTGTTCGGATGCTCTTTCAGATTGCGTAATACCTTTGTTATTAAGAACAACTGGTTTGCTCCTATATCTTTGATATCGATCCATTATCAGCCCTCTTGATACTGCTACTTCCCTAGATATAGATTTAGCGAGAGCGCAACAAAAGCAGCAAGGAGTATTACGGTTCTTCCAGTAAAAGGACTCTGAGAGAACGTTGATAACGTTCTTCTATCTTGTATTGTATATACGGAGTACTCCCGAAGCTACCTGAAAGAACAAGATAGTTCTAGACTGTTAGGTCAATGTTTAAATAATTTAATCTTTACAAACTTACCACTGATTCTTGGGAATATTTATCTTGTAATTGTGCTAATTGCTTATCGATGAGAGCAGTTATTTTCTCAGTGATATTCCTGAAAAGTTCGTCAGATTCACTCCTAGCTTTGCTTTAGTTAAATGTCACATATCAAATGTCGTACAAGGTTTGTTCATGTTTCTTACCTTTTAACCCACAGCCTCCCTCTTTTTATACCCGCAGCCTCGCAAGTAATACTTTGGTCATCATATATTCGAAAACTAAGCTCTGCAATGTCGTCATATGCTGAATCTCCAAAAATATTTTTTTCAATATGAAATATTGGCCCGCTCGCGTCACTAAGGAGCGATAACTTCAGCGTTTTCAATTCCCTTGAGGAGTTGAACCGTATCCCCTTTGACATCGCTAACTCCTTCTTTGATTCGTCTGGAATCCTCGAGTGGTACAGTGGTGTCATTTTTTCATGGCCTGAGTTAACATCCTACAGAGGTATTCATCAACTTTTGCTAACATAAAGGAAAACCGAGAAAAATCATACGGGGAGGATACGTTAACACCTAGCTGTAGAGTTTTAATGTGCGCTGCCAGCTGCGCATTAAGGGCAATCACTTTATCTTTACCAAACAACACCCATTGCATTCGCTTTGAATCGTATTTGGTTACGAGTTGGTCGAGGTCACCTATGATTTTGTTACAGTTTTCAAGTACCGATTGTATCTGCACAGCCATGGATGACACCGCCGGTAATTGAACTAATACCGTTTCACTGTTATAATCATACTGCATGAACTCCAATACTGTACGTAAGTCATTTAACTCCCGCGATGTTGAAGCCAGCTCTTGGCGAGCATCTCGCACTGACTGAGCGAACTTGGTGACAGTAATGGAGGTGTTGACGACAGCACCAATAAGGGCGACAACTGAAGTCGAGATAGAGAGGGGATCCATGAGCCAGAAGCACCGACCGTCATTCCTTGCAAGATGTTTAACAACGCATTTGAGGGCTCTACAAACACTGGCGCGGGGAAACGACGAGGCTGAGTTCTGGCATTTCCATATCCACGCCAAAAGCCCACGAGGCAGGTCGCAGTACTTACCAATATTCACCTGCTAACCAGACATCCCCCTCAACCAGACGCTATATAAACGCGTCGAACCTAAATTAGGTTGGCACCGAATTTACAGAAGATTGTGGCCACGTCAGCTGATTGATATACCTTACTATGCAACGACCCGACATCAAACGCTCAAATCCGAAAGTATTCTGAATCGTGCAATGATTCCCTGTTTAGGAATAGCTAACCTCGTGATATCTTTTGAGGCTCCGCTGGGCCTTTGGAGGGCCATTGCCATGGAGGCCGATCTTTTTGAGACCCCTCAAATGTTAAAAGTGTTCAGAAGTGTCAAAATTATTAATCTAAGTTGAGATGTAAAAATATCTTCTCTGATCTGGGCGTTTTGTAATACGAAATGCCGAGCATTATATTGCCTCAGAAGCTATAAGCAGGTGAGTGAGGTGGGCTCTGCTGTTTCTCAGTGCAAGGCTCTCTTTTTAATGAACCCATTATCCTCTGTAGATCAACGTGACTACAGTTTCAAATTTTGATTCTGAAGTTTCGGGTTGCCTGGGGTTCTTTCGGACTAATCCAATGACCTCCCAAAGAGGTTGGTAAATGAAGAGAATGAATTCCTGATTTATGGATACTTTAGAGTCAATTACTCATTTTGAGTCTACCCTTATTATTATACATATATACATTGGCCATATGTCAGAGGACTGAGGGAGTTTGGTGTCTGGGAAGCCACGGCATGGTCTTGGCGGATGAGCTTCCTGGTTCCTTAGGAAGCGGACCATTTTACGTCGTGGCAATAACGTAAGAAAAGTAACAGAATCATGATGCGAGCTGGTAAGAAAAATAGATACTGCCAAGATGATATGATCTATGATCATAAAGAATGTACAATCCCATTTTGAAATACGCCTTATTGTTTTCAAATTATATACATCACTTAAAATCTGGCCTCAACCTTCTGCTCGGTATCTGCCAGAGCCCACTCGCTGGTCTTTGTTCGGCTTCTCACGCTAGCAGCCTGTGCGGCGGTGAAGCCCTTAGCCTCAACGGCGGGGTTATATCCAAGCTTGTTCTTCTTTCCGACGGTGGCACTATCGACGGGGTCATTGCTCTTGCCATCAGCACGCTTATAAACGCTCACAACGACGGCACCACCAAGTCCAAGATTGTGCTGTAAGGCAACTTTTGTGTCCTTGACCAGACGGTTGTTGGCCCATCCTCGCAAGTGCCAGACGAGTTCGGCACACTGAGCAATGCCAGTAGCACCGAGTGGGTGGCCCTTAGAGATCAGACCGCCGGAGGGATTGATGACCATCTTGCCACCGTAGGTGATATCACCATTGCGGACCATCTCATGTGCCTTTCCTGGTGGGCAGAGACCAAGAGCATCAATGGTGACCATCTCGTTTGCGGAGAAGCAATCGTGCAGTTCGCAGACCTTGACATCTGCAGGGGTGATACCGGCCTCAGCCATGGCGGTTTGAGCTGCGAATTTGGTCATCTCGTAACCAACCAGGTCGATGGAGCTGGTAGAGAAGAGGCTGGGGGCGTCGGTAGCAAGGCACTGGCCTGCAATCAAGATTGCTTGCTCCTTGAGATGGGGACGGGCATCGAGGAAGTCCTGAGAGACGAGGACGGCAGCAGCACCACCGTCTGAGGTTGGGCAGCACTGAAGCTTGGTGAGAGGCTCGAATACCATGTTGGATTTCATAATCTGTTCGAGGGTATAGACGTCTTTGAACTGAGAATATGGGTTTCGCTGCGAGTGCTCGTGGTTTATCCTGGCGATTTCACCGAAATCTTCGGGTTTGGCACCGTATCTGAATTCTATTATTAGCCACCANACTTNTCACTTGGAACATGCTCGGTCTGCTCACTTCTCCATATACTCTATTCCTGCATTACCAAAAGTCTGAGCAGCGCCTGGTGCATTGGTGACGCCTCTTGTCTCCATCATCATCTGTCCGGATCTGGAAGTCGGGCCACTTCGGTCATTCCAGTGGCTCTGAAGACTGCCGGGCGCCATCTTCTCGAAGCCGATGACGAGGATACAATCGGCACCGCCATGGCTGATGAGCTTTCTCGCCATATGCAGACCAGTGGAGCCGGTCGAGCAATTGTTATTGACATTGTAGATGGGGATCTGGGTCATGCCGAATTGATAGAACACACGCTGGCCACAGGTGGAATCGCCGTAGCAATAGCACGCGACGCCCTGGTCTACATCGTCGTAGTTGATTTGCGCATCCAGCATAGCCTTGATGCCGGCCTACAAACGCTATTGCGTTAGGTAAAAATCCATGAGGTGAGGACTGGATCAAAAACATACCTCGAAACCAAGCTCAGGATAGTCGACCTTGCCTCTCGGCTTGATGAACTTGGTCATCCCGACGCCGAGGACGTAGACTGGCTGAGTCTTTTTGGCAACCATGTTTACTTGCTTGGACACTGTGAGAAATCAAAGTAAAAGGGGTATATCCACAGGTTGAAAGATACAATAATTATTGTTATACAGAATGAAGACAGTGCTACCCCGGGTATGTTGCAACACACCACTCGGTCTTTTTAAAGTCTGGAGATGTGCGGGGCGGGATGCCAAGGGCCGCGCATATGAAGCTGGACTTCAGTTACCCGTTGCCTCGGCTGAAGCTTGCGACCGTGCGAGTTGCCGAGACTCCCACATGTGGCAGCCTGGCGTGCCCACCGAGCGCCCAGGAGCAAGCTACGAGGGTACAAGCACAGTACCAGCCACCGCACACGAAATGAAACGTGGCGGGCCTGGGAGATGGGACCCTCCAGGCCGTTATTTGCCACACTGCCATACTACCGCGGGAGGTTTGTCGGAGCCTCATGGACAAGGCCGCAACAAGTCCAGTATTCTAAATCATGAATTGTAATCAGGTTGCCGTCAGGTTTCTCGTGTCAGAACTCCCTTATTCGCTGTGATATTTTGGACAATCTTCAAACGGCGTATCTTCGCACGTGGACTTACACGACCGCCATCTGAGCCACTTGATTTCTGATTCGAAATTCTAATAAATTGAGGCTATCAGCCGATTAAGTTCAGTATGGATTAGTGAGACACGGTAGTTTAGTCATCCGTATTAATAGCCAACATTATTAACTACATTGAATACCTGTCCTTTTTCTCTCCATGAATATTTAGCACTTATATAATAATCGTCGGGCCTCAGGCACGACGATTAGCCTTTTAGAAGTTCTCTCTGAGTAGAACCATCCACCTGCTAGAAACCGAAAATCATACATACTCCCTGCCAATACCCTGGTTGGCCGACCCCGTGAGGAAAACCAATTTTGTGCGTCGTGAAAAGGACTTTGCTCATTAATAAGTCTTATTCCCAAATTACTAGAAGAGGAAGTTTGGATTGTCCACGTCTAGCAGGGTGTAATCTGTCGACAGACCCATATCAAAAGTGCCCATGCCGGTATCGACCAGCAGATCATCTGAGTCGCTTGCATTCCCGTTGACAGTATTATTCTGCGTTGCAAAATTCCACGTCGCCCCCAAATCCAGCCAGGAAAATGTTCCCGGAGCATTCGATGGCACTTCAGCGTTATTTGCATGATTTTTTGCAAGAGCACCGTTGTTGAAATTACTCGCGGCAAATGCAGTTGCACCAGAACCATTGGTATGATACGACACCTTTGGTTGAGTATCACGATTCTGAGAAGGCGGGGGATCCCGTAATTTGTTGTATTTGGGTGTCTTGCGCCATAACAGCTGGAGAAGGCGGGCGTAACGGCTGCCCATATGATTCATACCGGCAGAAGCTTTCTGAAGTCTTTCTATCGTAAGATGTATCATACGTTGAACGCCGCTACGCTCTTCGTCGTTCATAGTGGTGGTCGATCGCGCCTGCTAAGATTTAGAAGTGATCACTACAGACGCAGTTCCGAGGACTACATACCTTGTAGAGAAATACAGCGCTATAAATGATATACAGATAGTAAGATGAGGGCATGTACCGCAATGTCCCAGGCTCAACGAAATTGTTAAAGGTAGAAAGTAGAGATTTCGCCGCGTCCAGGGCTTCATAGATAAATCTCGCATCTGGTGCAGACGCATGGATTTGCGGAACTGGTCGATTGGGAGTATGTTGGCTATCCCTCTTATACGTCATAGCTCTAGATATCGTTGCTTGATATGCAAACGCATTGACATATAGACGAAGGTAGTCATAGGAAAGGAGTAAACTCGTCTTTAAACGCGAAGAACCTGAAGGAGGTAAGCTCGACTTATCTCACCAGTGGAGTATGAGTGACTTACATATCAAAGTACCCCAGACATCATTCCACGCCCTTATACTATAACGGAAATCGTCAAGATATTTTGCATATCTCCCTTCTAGCATTTCTTTCCACCCATGTCCTTTTGATGAATACAAAACATCGTGAACATTCGAGAATATCTGTGTTAACTCCAGGTTTGCTTGGAAAATCAGTGCCCAATTGTCGCCATTAGGCTCTGTTGGCTGCAGAGTAGGAAAGTCCGTGGATTTGAGTCCGGAGAGTGGACCCGGTCCTCTGGCCCAAAAACCCTTCCCTAATCTTACAGACACTTGACGGTCACATATATAGCAAGCTGTCCATACTAATCTCTTGCGGTTGAATACTGCAGGATCTTCTGGAGAGTCGTTTCTGAAAGAGGTCCGATCAAGGCCTAGAAAGTACCCTAGCCTCAATGCGGTACCTATATACATCCAGGCGACTCTGTCTTCTTCACCTCGGCCAACAGGAATCTGGGCTTGTGGTCGGTGAGAAACCCACTGAGAAAGTAGAAGCAGCGCTTCCACCGCCTCGGTGTCCGCGTCTGCTCCTGCAAGTAGCATAGAAATAAGTTGCTGCATATGGTCGTAGCATATCTGGTGGACGTGTTCATTATCCTTCGATGCGATTGTAAGAATGGCGGAAAAGAGGTGATGTTCATTGCGAGATATCCAGGGTAGCCTTGAAGGATCAAAAGTCTCGCGCGGAATAACTGGGAAGTATGGGTGAAAGTTTTGTTCGTAACTTGAAGATATCAGGCAGTGCATTAGAAGAGCGACGCAAAGAACTTACGTTGAGAACAAACTATAGGCTGTTTCTGCGCTGATTAACCCATCCTGTATCGGTTTATAATCGATTTTATCATCTGAACTAGAAGAGATACTCTTCTGATTCGCCGACATAAATTCCACCCGCCTTGTCGAAATAGTAGACTCTTGCATTTCGTCACTTCTGGGTGAATCCGCTCCTTCAGCTCTATCAGCCACCTGTGCCAATATTTCGAGGGCATCGGATGGATTTTGTAGGTCGACGGAAGCTATATTATCATTCAGTGTATCCCGATCTCCTAGTTTCGATCCTGTTAACTGCTTGGACCTGGTGCTGTGATAAGACTGACGTGGAGAAAACTGAGACTCTGATTCTGGAAGCTATTGAAATTGTTAATTTCGCCATCCAAGGCTTCAAAGCTCAAAGGAAGTCAAGTATCACTTCCTTGTGTTAAGGAGCTGATAAAAGTATGGGAATAACCAAACTTACATTTGCAGGCGACGTGATCCCAGTCTGAGGCGGCGCTTCAGAACCTCCATTCAATCCCGGTGTATTTAACCATGGTAAAGGCGCCCGTTGATCAAAACCATTGGAGTAAACGTTCGGAGCCTGATTCTCTCCTACCCCGACAGAAAGAGGTTGTTGGTTACCATTTTTCGTTTGCTTGGGAAGATCAGTCGTAGGAGTCAGAGTAATTTCTGGATGCTCGTCTGCAAGCTTGAACTTCTTCCTAATTCGACGGCCACCACGATTGCTTCCGCCAAGGACACATTCACGTAGTTCTCTCTGGCACCTCCTGCACGGCTACAGTTCATAGGTCAGCTCACATAACTTTAACATGAATTATATTGTTCACTGCAAACAACTTAAATGAATGATGTCCTTCGAGATTTGTAATGAGGGCCTGGTTCAAATCATAAATCTGATCGCCGGTTTGCGAATCCCAAGGGATACAGATTCCCAAGTGGACTAGTAACATACTTCCTACATCCCAACCCTGCAGGTAGGAGGAGTAAGTGAACAACTCAACTCACTGGACGGCCACCATTGATTGCTAAATCGCACTTGCACTTTCTAGTCCTGCAATGGAGGCAGGCTCGATATGCTCGCATGGCATCCAGAGGGAGCGGAGCGGAGCGTGTTGAAGTACCAGAGCGTGATTCGGCGTCTGACGCCTGCCCTGGTGAAGCCATTGATTTGCCCGAGGTTGAGGAAGGCATTTGACGGTGTCAAGAAAGGTTATTGCTGGTGTGGAGCTATGTTTGTAATGCCACGGGGTATTTGTAGGATGCGGAATTCAAAAGAAGACCTCAACCGATCAACCGACAAGTTAAAGGGTTAAACAGAGGCCGCTTCACTCACGATCAGAATACCAAACTAAATTGCCGGCTGGCATCGAGAAGCCAGGGCATCGATATATTGTCTGGGCTCTGGTGTATTCGGTCGGGTTTTGCAGGCGACTGAGTCTCCTCGCTAATCGTGATTCACCCCGCAATGAAAACGCCAAAGCGCCATAATTGATTGTATGGGATGTCCGATGAATTGTGGGAAGTCTGGATGGCGTCGCTCAGACTAATCTACAATTCATTGAATCTGATTTGTTTTCTATATATAAATTTACCCTGGTAACCAGAGCGACTACTTTGCGGGAAACTATATGTGCTCGTTGAGTTTGCTGCTCAGCCGACGGCGATTGACGGCGCTTGGCAACATACCGAAACCTAGATTCTGGGGTAAATTCCGGGGTTGGCAACATATATGGTGGCATATATTCGTGGTATAAGATATTCATCCACTTGTGCTAGTGGTGGTTCCACTATCATAAGCCAATATTATTCCCATTGACTGAATGTGTGAGTACAGAGATTCTTGGCGCTACTGTACAAAATCACAAATACACCTGTGCAAGATTCTGATGAGGCAGGATACTGTTGTACAGAATGCTCAGCACCTTAGCGCCAGCTGAGTCTGGATTTTAGTCCCTGCGACTGGAAATCGTGAAGATAAAGCTACCTATTAATTTCAGAATTTCATATTTAAAGTACTAAGTCTAGTTGCGAGCATCCTTCCACTTATTTAAAGATTCTCCGAAATCTCTGTCAGAGACACCACACTCACGACCTATGGAATCAATATCGACCTGGCCAAGTCCAAGCAATGGAACCATAGAAGGCCGACCATGAGCACATTGAAAAGGGAATGCACACTCCGCCAGACGATGGATGAGATATTCACATTCCTTTTTTGATAGTCTATCATTGAACATAATAGCACCTAGAAATAGTCAGAGAGTCTAATTGGATACTGAGTTCAGAGGACCTACTTCTGCACGATCTTGAGTTCAAGACATCCATTAGACCTTGAGGGCAGTCATGAATAAGTCTAACCCAGGTATGTCTGGGCTCAACTTCCGAGAGAGCAGTCCTTGTTCTTCCGAGTGCGGCTGATCCGATTCGTTCTTGATTCTTCTTCCAGACTTCCGAGCGGATATGATTGATCAAAAGCGCCGGATCCAGTGCGTACCTTTCCATAACACATGGCGGTAGACTACGCACGATGAGTCTTGTATCCTGTTCTTCTTCATCAACTGACTGTCCACATTGGATGTCGTATTGTATGCCCCAATCAGCAAAGTGCTGCCGTTGTGAGCGCAACATTTCCACCTCGTTCGGTGCTATTTCGAAAATTAGCGGCCGATCAAGAATCATGCGAACAATGCCGATTTCTTTGTCATAACGTTGTGCGCAAAGCTCAGCCATAAGTTCTTCAATTCGGACTCGTTCATCTGCGGCATGCTGGTCCACAATTACAAGAATAGGATCGCGCGCAACCGTAGCCAAGTCCGCTTCGGGATCTGTGGGCTGCATTTTGAGTAATATAAACTTGTCATCCACCTGAGCCACTACCTCCGCGGAAAGGAGAGATTCTTTAGAAATCCTCCCCTGTATTGCGGAAGCGCTTTGTTGAAAGGCTTGTTCGATATCCACATCAGAGTACTTCGTACAACCAGCTTCTCGAACAGATTGCGTGGTTAGGTTAGGGATTCTCTTCCAATCATCTGTGGCTTGACTTCTTGAAGGCACAAATGTGGGATTCTCCCAGGCATTTAAAATATCATTGATCCACGGACTCGACGGCCTCTTTGGATATGGCATAGTTGACTGCGGGCGGTTAGAGGGATTTATAACTCCCGCTTTGTTCCGCGAAAATGGCCCGCTACCTGTTCTCTTTTCTTTACTAGATATAGTGCATCCTGTTCTTCGATTGACCATTGATTCCAATTTACTAACAGGATCAAGCCACGATTCAATCTCGTCGCCTTGAGCATCCGTATGGTCATTATCGTCCGGTTTCCGAAGACTTACCAATTCATTCTGCAACTGACTATTGTCGAATGGGGGCCGTAAGACTTTTCCAGACTTGCATATAAGGGGGTTTGATGTTCCAGCTTCGGGTTTCGATGGCACGATTTCTCTATCGTGTGCGGAAGATACCCTCAAGGTGCGCGATCGAGCTGAGCCACTTTCTGTGGTCTCAACCAGGTCTTTCCATACAGGAGAGCCACTTTTGACTCTAGACCATGCATCGAACGGAGAGTGAGACTTGGCGCCCTGGGAAAGGCTCGGAAGCTGCACATTTCCCTTGAGAGAGTCAAATGGCCCCTTGGTAGGGGAGATATTCAGGTTATCAGTCGATAATTGCTCATTCGCCGTAGCTTTGCTCTTTAGCCCCTTATAGGTAGCTGAGAATGTATCGCAAGATTCTTCAGCCCTTCGATCAGCAGAGGTCTCGACAGAGACTAAAACTGGTTCCTTCGCAAACGATCTCGACTGGAAATGATGCTTTGACAAAAATTCTGAGATCGTGGCTCTCAGAAGCTCCAAAATATTTTCGACGGCAGCTCCACCGTCATCCAACACACTATCTATCTTGGGTTTTTCTCGGTTTCTGGGATTGCCTAGGACATCAATCTTTAGGTAAAACATTGGCCACCGGTCCACCCCTTTCCTGTTGCTGCGTAGTTCTCTCTTGGTGTATTTTGGCTGCTCACAGTATTCTTCCGTCCGCCGGCCTTGTCTCAGGTCGACAGCTCTCAAATTCGCTTCTTCATCACCAAAGGAAGATTCCAAAAACAATCGGTTTATTTCGTCATATAGAACATCTTGGCTGTGAAAAGAAGTCAACGGCTCAATTCCGATTGACAGAAACTGGACCTTTCTAGATGGACTCGGTCGCAGCGATATTGCTCCAGTAATGTTTAAATTTGACGTTGAAGCAGCAACCGCTACCCACGATCCTCTTTCCGTGTTGTTAACGTACCGGGCTTGGAAGAGAATGCTATGGATATTTTGCATATCGATCTCTCTGGCTGATAAAGATCCAGGTAGCTGATTTGCTATCGAGGGCCTGATTACGATCTTCTGGCCTGATTCCACGTCTCTGATAGTAAGAGCTACATGGTCAGGCCATGACAGTAACAGTCCTACCACTCCTCTTTTGAGTTCATCCCAAGATTTGGCATTTCCGTTGTGCTTCTCGGCCTCTATTGCTCTCTGTTTCACACGGACTGGCATATTACCAAAAAGATCTCGAACAGTTATGCGTGTTCCATGCTTTAGATATGGAAAATGATGATCGACTGGAGCTGGAGTATGGCGGGAGACCACGCGTGACCTGCTCATTTGGATAGAATTGTACGAACGATACAGGTGATGATGAGATGTGATAGATAACAAAGCAAGAGCCGAAAGAGAGAATAAAAATACACCATTGCATCCATACAATTGTCTCTGGTCGTAGAACTTTGATGAATCTTGTATAACAGTTAGTTTGTGCCTTTTTATTGTACCTCATGGCTCACGATAAGGTTTTCCCAATCCTCCGTTCTCGTCAAACTCAAATGGAGATATCCCCAAGCCGTCATCTTCGATAATGCATCCGCCACGCACGTAATCAACAGAAACATCAATTCTCTGACATTGAGCGTCTAGAGAGTTCTTTACAAGCTCGATGATAACGCCATTAAGACTTGTAATGGTCGAAGAAGATTTTATTTGGGCTACAACATCGGATGGAAGAGGTCGGATAGACATGTTGTCTAAGTGTATGTAGAGCAGGTGGCTGTATCCAGCTTTCAATCCAATTCAAATAGCCCCAAGTGCCAAAAGTTCGGAGCCTGACCTGCTCCTTCCCAAGATCATTAGAGTCTTGGGTGCCATTGCTAATTGGCTATGCATGGATAGAATTCCGCTGGAAGTGTGTGATATTATGAATATCAATAGAATATATCATCAACAGTATCTTAAATGTTTCATCACTTGCAGTGTGTGAGATGAACTTGTGATTTCTCTTTCGAGAGCACACAACGAGATGTTCGAATCCTGAAATGGGAATTCGTAGGAGCCTTGCATAAATCACGTGATCAGGGACTTGTACACAGAGGGCACGTGTGGTATCGACACCTCAGGTCGAAATATCGCAGCCTTGCGCCATCAGGGACGGCCGAGATGAGATGACGGCACACAACGTGGAAGCTTTTCGAAACTAAGGGTCTCTTGAAGGTGTTTGCTATTGTCTGATAATATTTGGAATATCAAACCAGACACCCCACAGCATCGATATACCTGTTTCCGTGGCTTCCGTATGCGTGCCACGACCCCTAAACATATATGATGACTTCGAAGGAGTCAGCGCAATACACAACAGGTATGGCACTGCTAGACCCACGTTCTGCTCCGTTGTTTACTACCCTCATCACCGATAGAGTTACAGTAACTTCTTTATGTCTTTGATTTTCTCGATCTCTGTTTCAGTATGTTATTGCCGGAGACTCACTAACACATATCACCAGATCGCAGAGATCGTTCAAACCGCCGACGACCGTTCTCAAACTGGGTGAGGAAATTAGCAAATTTGAAAAATGGTTCTTCTACGGGTGTAGGAAGCTATCCGGCTGGGGGGAAGCGCAGTGCATATCACACAAATGGCAATTCAAAGAGGGCCACCTTAAAGAACAACCCATACCCGGCATCAGGCTATGTGAATGGTAACTCCGCTGCCCATACCAATGGCCACCTCTCCTTCTCGACGGCACCCACGCGGCGCAGTACGAGTGCATCCTCATTAGATCCACCTGGCGGGTCTATACTGTCATCCGAAGATGGACAACCGCCGCCAACAATTGGGAACAAGTCCATGACCGCGACTGTCTCCACAGATGTTGCTCGTTCTGAAGCCGCGGAATCTCATGCAGCATCAACTGGCGATGCAACAACGGCCACTGCTGGTTATGGAACAAGCACAGGGCGCGGAGCAGGAAGCACATTTTCGTCACCCGCACCATCAGTTAGATCGTTGACTACGACTTTAACTACTATACAATCTACTGCTCCTACCGCTCATCATGCACATAATGCAGGCCACAGTGGTTCAATAAATGGCAACAACCAGAGCGCTCAGTTTACCCACCAATTTCCCACATCACCTATTCCGAATGCCCTTCCTGCGCATTTGACACCACAAGGAAGCAGTGGCCACCCTACAACCTACCATACGGTCACTGCAAACAATCTACTTACAGACAATGCCTCGATACTCACTCTGGCTTCTTCATCAAAAAGGCACCGGAGGAGATCCATGGACACCGACGCTTCCGTTCGTGCCCTAGCTCCCTCGTCTCTGTTTGGAGGCAGTCGTGAAAGTCTGCCTCTGAGCGTCCTAAGCGCCAATATCGAAACAAGCACAATTGGAACGGCTGCCAGCTTACATCAGACCCGTACAAATGTTGGGGGACCAAGCGAAAGAGCTAGCGTCTACTCATCGACTGGCATTGCACCTGCTTTACCAAGTGATAGAAATAGCTATTATGCTGGGAAGCAGTCGATTCTTGGTGATGGAGGCAGTATGCGAAGCGGCTTATATGGACATGGCAGGCAAGATAGTGTTAATGGGAGCATTGGAGGCATTGTGGCCACGGGAAGTCCTCTTGCTAGCCCACGTGAGGCTCCATCAGGTGGCATATTATCTCGAAGCAACTCAGGCTGGGGTGAGGCTGGCGAGTTTGCAGAAAATGAAAATGAGAACGAAAAGGCTCTTCACGAAACAGATGAATATCCTGATTCAGAAGACGATAAAGCGCGAACACCATAGATCAAGGAAGTCCAGGGTGCTTCAGGCCTATTATTCCTCGTTATGGAACATGAGTTACTGTTTTGGGTTGGCTCATAAGGAAATTTTCTTGAATTGCATTAATTGCATGGTCCGTGATAGGATACTACTGGCATAGTAGTCTCGGGAGCGAGACTTTTTATAGATACCCGATGATAATGCATTCTGTTTCTATTTTATGTTTGAAAAGTGTTAAATGGGTTTACCTCTAGCAGGTCCATGGCTCGTTAAAGGTTAGAGTTTACTAATCCGGTCGTGAGGTATATAGTCATAAATAAACGCAAATTGAGGATCCTGCATCCAAGTCATTTTCCTCGCCGGGTGTCGTGCAATTTTATAGGAAAAGAGCTTCATTTTCCTATCTGAATGGAGCGCTCAGTGCTTTTAATGACCGCTTTACTGAACGCTGCCCTCACCCGATCTTCTTCTAGAGACAGTAATCCTGCGATGGTCGTTCCTCTGGGAGAAGCAGCCTTTTCCCTTATCATTGCAGGATGCTCGTCATTTTCCAAGAGCGCTGCGAGGCCACGGAGGTTCTGTGCTAGCATCCTTCTCGCATCGAGCCTCTTGAGCCCTTGGTTAACTGCACCATCAAGCAGGCCATCCAGTGCAACAGTTAAAAATGGTGATGTTGTTCCAACCATCACACCACCTACATCGTAGAGGTCAGGTGTTACATGAGCAATCTTGCCTACTTGGACAAAGATCCAATCAACCAAGGTCTCGTATCCCGCTGCAAGGGAATTCTTTTCTATAACCGTCATAGATTCGCCAAATGCGGCCGCCATGTTCATCATTGCCCTGACAATATGATACTCCCTCTGTTCAAAGGGCTGCATCATGTACTCCTCGTCAACTTTACCCGTAAGCCCGTAATAGAGTCGGGCAAGAGGTGTTCCTACGAGTACACTAATTACTAGTCTACCCTTTAGAGCATCCTTCACTCCAGGCTGGCGAAGCACCGAGTTGACCATGTAAGGTTTGATGGCCAATATGACGATATCAGAGCTCTTCATGGCTTCTGCATTGCCAGACGAACGGACTTGCAAATGAGCTTCATGGTCAGAGAAACGTGTTCTGAGCTTCTCTGCCGAGCTGTCACTGGAAACCGTGAGAATAAACTTAGATATCACGGGTTTTTGACCCGATGACACGGCTGCCGTGTATGATCGCAGTACCCCAGTCAAGATACTCGTGCCGATGTTTCCTGTTGTGGCTGAGTCAGGCTCGTTCAGGTTTTGGGAAATTGCCAGTACAAACCACAGCCAATTATGGCAAGTGTTAAGTCTTTCTCTTGAGGGACAATATTTTCCGCCATTGTTATTTTGGAATTTCTCTGGATCACTTTTAGGGCACAGCACCTTTTAGTCCAAGCAATAAATAGCACATTCTACTTTACATCCGAAGGTGGGAGGCCTGAGTGCCTTGCATACTGCCACCCGATCACAATACCCCTGCACCCGCATTCAACCTCGATATACGGAGTACTGTTTTTCTATTCCTTTGTAGGACACATCATGAATATTCCCAGAATCTACGTCAAATACGGCCAACACTGGCTTTCCTAGTTCTAGACTTTTGCAAAATTGTACGTGGTATTACATTAGTAGCACCCTGACTTTTGGAGCCCGTCAAGGACTAGTGCGCATTCTTGGCGTTACTAATTGAGGAAATATGTGGGCACACGTGTATCTCAGTTCGTTATCTCGTCCCGTAAAGAGCACCATCATTTTATGCATAGTTACTCTTTAAATACAAGCAGGGACCCAGTGGTATGTTTGAACCCTCGTTTCGGGTTCGAAGCATGAAATTAACCAGGACTGCGGCCAATCTGGGCGCACTGCCAGCTCACTACGACGTGACGTGAAACTCTAGGGCAAGCTGCCTTTGCCGAAACAGCAAGGGGTCTTTAAGCTTCTAGACCTCGAAACAACAACGGTCCTATCAGCATCACCACTTATTGAGTAGGGGTTCAAGATAATGTTGCATTGCGCGCTGCCATCGTCTGGAATCCGCATTTACGTAGCCACCTCGCTGCGCCTTCATTTCTTGCTCAGTCCTCGCTTGGACACAAGGGGTCCGGTGGGCAGCGTTTTCGTGCTTCTAAACTTATCGTATGCGACATTGATGTCAACGCCGAGAGATAGCTGAATCAAGTGGCCTATGGTTTTGCTGTTTCAAAGCAGTGGAGATGGTAACATAAGTATAACCGCGTTTGCTGTTTCCTTCTTCACGCTCCTTTTCCAATCTTTCATTCTTTCTGTCGTCCGACAATTCCAGAACCAGCATCTTGAAGATACTGGGTTCGTGCCTCTCGTTTAATTTCTCAGCCATGAAGCCTTCTTCGAGAGAACTTTATGTGCTTTCCTTTCTTCTAAACCTCTTTTGCAGTACTCTTGCACTTCCACAATTTTCTAGAAGATCTACTGCCTCAGCTACTGCGTTGGCATTCGCTGGCGAGTCACAGCAGGCTATAACGCAGCTGCAGACATGGTATAATACAACAACTGGACTTTGGGCCAACGACTGGTGGAACAGTGCCAATGTGGTAACAATGCTGGCGGACATACAAGAATACTTTCCCAACGAAGTCCAAGACATCACGGCCACCGTATTTCCTAATACTCTCGCCAAAGCTCCAAGCGCCTTTGGGTTTTCGGGGTTCCTGAACGGCTTTTATGACGATGAATTATGGTGGACCTTAGCTTGGATCAAAGTCTACGATGTTACTGGCGATTCACAGTATCTCGACGTTGCATCCTCTATATTTGAAGATGCCAAAGCCGCTTGGGGGACCACACCGTGCGGCGGGCTTTGGTAAGTGTTGTCGTTGAAAGCCATTCCTTGAATCTTTTCTGATCGTAATATCACTAGGTGGGACAAAGCACATACAGCCGTCGTAGCAATTGCAAATAGCCTTTATCTTACAGCTGCTGCTAAACTCGCCAATCGAAAACCTTCCACTCCATCCGGGGGATATTATTTGAACGAAGCCATCAAAGCTTACAACTGGATCGTCGGGTCTGGATTAATTAACTCCCAAAATGTCCTCAATGACGGTCTTGATATTGCAACATGTGAAAATAACAACGGACCGGTTTTCACCTATAATCAAGGTGCACCACTTGCCGGATTAGCGGAATTAACGTGGGCAACTGGCGACTCGAAATATAATGACCTTGCCAACACCATTGCAAGCGCAGCCTTAGATCAACTGACAGATACAAGCGGTATTCTCCACGAGGTATGCGAACCATTTGCGTGTGATGGAGACGAGGGCCAGTTCAAAGGTGTTTTGGCACGAAATATCCAGTTCCTGTACAACCGCGCCAATATCCTTCCTCAGGATACGAGGTCAAAATTCTTCAGTTTCTTCCAGGTAAACGCAAATGCGGTATGGGCGAATCGAGGACCTGATAATTCATTTGGATTAGTTTGGGATGGGCCATTTCAGCCTGCAGACGTGCAGACCCAGAGTTCTGCTCTCGATGTTCTGGTTGGCGCCGCATGCGTTTCATGAAAACGGTTCGTCATGAACCATTTATTTTTCTTACAGATTCTTCGTTTCTAGCGATTGCTCTGCGAGCATAATTGGGCAAATTGTAGAGCTATAGAATTAGAGCCCTAGAATGATACCCCTAGTATTAAGAGATTAATCTATGACTTGCCACATGAGATCGTCAAACATGAACCACGTGTTCTCAAGTTACGTTCGAGCCAGACATTGCCATTGTAATGTGTCCCAAGCTCCGTACTACTGCAGCAAGTCTCGTGCTCCAACGGCTTGATCGACAGAGCTCATAACGTAAAAGGTAAGCCGATGGAGGGGTAGGCGGGGGAGTGGCACAGGCCACAGCTTATTTTCAAGGGATCTGCCCACCTCCCGATGCCAGAGCTCATCCTATTTACAACTTAGGTGGCACTTCTGTGTTCCCGAATTAAAAGCAGATACTACTCNTGCGTATAACATTAGCATATTTTGTTTCAAGGTATTGATATTCACAATGCCGGAGATTCTCCGCTTGGCAGTTTCCCAATCCCATACGCTGTCAACAACAGCCGCTACTCTCGCCGCACTAGAGCAAACAGTTCGCCGTGCAGCAACCCAATCTATTGATCTTATCCTTTTTCCAGAAGCATATCTTGGTGGATACCCACGTACCGCAACATTTGGGTCTGCAGTTGGAAGCCGAGAACAGCATGGGCGAGATCAGTTTCTCCACTATTTTAAGGATGCTGTTGACCTTGGCGACACTCCAGAGGGGGCGGGCTTGAAGTGGGTAAGGAGAGAGTTAGAGGTAGGTGAAAGTGGTATTCGTGGTGATGGTACTAGGGAAGAGCTCGAGAGGATCGCGAAGGAGACTGGCGTCTTTATCGTTACAGGGCTAGTGGAGAGATGCGCTGGAACACTCTATTGCACTGTGGTATATGTCTGCCCTAAACTTGGGATACTTGGAAAAAGGAGGAAGGTGATGCCGGTTCGTATCTTACTTTACAGCATGAGAATTAGCTCTCCACTAAACGTTTCTTCAGACGGGAAGTGAACGTATAATATGGGGCCAGGGCCAGCCATCATCGCTACGTGCCGTGACCACCACCATTCGTGGAGTAAAACTGACAATAGGGTCTGCCATATGCTGGGAAAATTATATGCCCCTGCTACGGCAGTCACTTTACAGCCAGAACGTCAACTTGTATCTTGCTCCGACTGCTGATGGGAGGGACACTTGGCTTCCCCTTATGAGGACTGTGGCAAGTGAAGGTCGTTGCGTAGTGCTGAGTGCAAACCAATGCATATCAAGAGATGATCTCCCAGAGTGGATCCGTGGGAATTATAAAGATGTGCCACAAAGGCCTAAAACTGGTGGCAACTTCGGAGCTGATATTACACATCATTCGGAACCGAGGCTCTCACATACCGCGGAAGGTTCAAGGCCGGGCTCTAGCCATGGAACCAGGAGAAAATCAATCATTATTGAAGATGGAAATGAGGTAATATTACCAGATATCCCCAATGGGCATGGAAAACACCATGGAGACCAGCATTTGTACATTCCCAACCGGCCGAGCTCTAGTCATTCCGCTGCTGTTGTTGAAGAGGAAGATCCGGTCTCCTCAGATATCCATCCTCATGATGGAAACACCAGATCTGGTCTTCCTACAAGAAGAAGGTCGGTGGTGACAACCGATGGTAATGAGATTGCTCTGCCAGGCCATGGAGGCAATATTTCAACAACCAAGTCAGGAATCGAGAATGGAAGGAGTGTCTCGTCTGATTTGATATCACGAGGGGGTTCTTGCATTATATCTCCATCTGGAGAGGTTAAAGCAGGGCCCCTTTGGGATGACAAAGACGGATTACTAGTGGTTGACATGGATTTTGAGGACTGCTTGAGAGGCCGATTAGATCTTGATGTTGCCGGGAGTTATTCTAGGTATGCGTGTAGTGATCATCAGATCCGTATCAGTATTGACATTTCCAAGGAACGATGCATTCAAGCTTATCGTCGAAGGTTTGGATCTCAATCCTCCGCCTTAAAGAACTATCAGCTTCTATCATGGTAGTTCAGAACTTTGGCAACAAGCGGAGCAATGCCTATGAAACTTTAAGAACTACTATAGCAACAGCCCCAGTGGCTATTAATTTACATGTTGGAGAGCTTGAGCATTGGATTCATCGAAGTGGATGGTCTCCCATGGTACTCTTATCCAAGAATAGTCACCCGACCAAAGCATTTCCGTTGACAATGGTGGAGCTAAGCAAGGACGACTGGATCTGGATTAATGAGCTAACATAAGTGTTCCAAACAAACCTCAAGGTACGTCATATGAGCAGAGGGATAGATACCATTGTATCCGCGTTGCAGTATGGAATGAATATGATCAAATATTTGCCTCATGAATTGCTACGCATTGATATCTCATCATGCTTGTAGCCCTTTAATTTTCCGAGTATTACAGAAGTTACATTATCGTATGCCAAGTCAGTTACAAATATATGTTGTTTGGAAGCTCTTATTGCAATATTTTTAGCTTTTACGTTTGCCCTCCAGCGATATGGTAAGTTCTTTAAACCTCATATAAACACAACATGGATGATGCTCTCTCCCTTGGCGTTTCACTTGTTTAAGAGACATTCGTATGTCTGATAATTTGAAACAAAGTCCACAGGTACAGAGCCTGGAAGTAGTACGGGAACATCCTCGTCCGCGTCTGCTCTTCTTTCCACTTTGATCCCGGTTGCCGCGTTGGCTGGTGGATATGCATTAGCTTTCCTAGTCCTCCGAAAGCGATACCCTCGTGTCTATGCACCACGAAGTTACCTGGGCACACTTTCAGAGCAGTATGCCTTACCCTTCGAAATTATCCAAGAATCAGGTTTGACGTCTTAACTTTAGTGAAAGGACAGCTTCAGTTCCCAATACCTCCCTGAGTTGGCTCGGTCCTTTCTGGAGGTTGGATGACTCGGATGCTATATATCATCAGTCTCTGGATGGCTACTTATATCTCAGATTTCTCAAACTATTGAGCCTTATCTGCCTTGTGGGATGCGTTCTTACCTGGCCGATCCTAATTCCGGTCAACGCAACTGGGAGAGGTGGCCAGCACCAACTGGATACTGTATCATATAGTATGATTGGAAACAAGAACAGGAATCGATATTATGCGCATACCTTTGTTGGATGGATGTTTTTCAGTAAGTAAACAGAGATATACGTGCAGAGAATTGCTAATTTCGTGAAGGCTTCGTTTTGTTTATGATCTTCCGGGAAACTATTTACTTTATAAATCTTCGGCATGCGTATCTTCTTTCTCCAACGAACGCAGAGAGAATCTCCTCACGAACGGTGCTCCTCACCTCACTTCCTAGAGAGTCTCTAAATAACGAGAGAATAAGGTCAATGTTCTATCCATACTTCAAGAGACACTGGTTTATAATGGACTGTAAGGATCTAGAAGATAATGTTGAATCTCGGGAGCAAGCTGCCCTCAAGCTGGAAACCGGAGAAACAGGGCTTATAAAAACAGCAAATAAAAAGCGTTTAAAAGCCGAGAAAGAGCGGAAATCCAGCGTAACTGACAGCATCACATCGGTGAACAGAAACAAGGAAGTCAATAATGGAGATACTACCCTCGAGATGGAATCAGGGAATACATGGACGCGCTGGATTAGTAGGAAAGACCGGCCTACACATAGATTAAAACTATGGAATGTCCCATATATTGGCAAGAAAGTGGATACAATTGACTGGGGAAGAGAACAGCTACGAAGATTAAATCCTCAGATAGAGAGTCAACAACATGAATATCTGCATGTTTCCACCGGTAAAGGAGGTTACCAGAAGCTCCTCCAGGCAATATTCGTTCAATTCCATTCTATGGATGCTGCCCAGCAGGTATACAGAACGACGAACCCTTTGAAGCCGCCATATATGAAAGCTCAAGCCATTGGAGTCCCTCCTGACCAGATTATATGGCAGAATCTTCGTATAGGTAGATCTGAACGTCTAGGAAGGAGGTTTCTCGCCTCAGCCTTTCTTGTTGTCTTGATTATTTTCTGGGCTATACCAGTTGCATTTGTTGGTGCCATCAGCAACATTAACTACTTGACGAACCGTGAGTTCCCTGAAGCTCCCCTGATGAAGATGCTTTTTTAACAGTTGAAAGGGGTCCATTTTCTGCGATTTATCAACAACATACCTGGAGTGATCTTGGGTGTCGTTACAGGGTTGCTACCCGCGCTCCTCCTTAGTCTTCTCATGTCCCTTGTCCCACCAATCTGCCGTTGTAAGTATACCTGGGTTAAACCATCAGATGTACCATTTTCTTACGCAATTACAATAGGGGTGATGAAGCAGTCTGGAGCAGTCACAGAGCCAGAAGTGGAACTCAAGACTCAATCTTGGTACTTTTCATTTCAAGTAATCCAAGTCTTTCTTGTTACCACGTTCGCTTCAGCAGCTACAGCGGTGACTACACAGATAATCCAAAATCCATCATCAGTAACAAGTTTACTAGCAGAGAATCTACCCAAAGCATCTAATTTCTATATCGCTTATATCATCGTTCAAGGACTTGGGATTTCTTCTGATCTCTTGTTAAATTCAATGGGATGGCTCAAAGCTACTTTCCTGTACAGATTTCTGGACAGAACTCCAAGGAAAATGTTCAAGCGTCATACAACCCTTGACACCCTTGATTGGGCCGAAGTATATCCTCAGTTTGGCAACCTTGGGGTTATTGGTAAGACTTCGTTGGCCTCAAATGGTGAATTACAGAATCTAACTAATACTCATAGCTATCGTGTATGCTTGCATTGCTCCCCTAGTGCTTGGATTTGCAGCAATTGGTCTCACGCTCATCTACATAGCTTACAGATACAACATTTTCCTTGTCCTCGACAACGGCATAGATATGCAGGGTGCATCATATGCTTTAGCAATCAAACAATTGATGACGGGCGTCTATCTCGCAGAGATCTGTCTCATCGGCCTGTTCGCAATTAATGTTGCTCCGGGACCCGTGATCCTCATGGCCATATTCCTAGGAGCAACTGCGATATTCCATGCAATAATGGATCACGCCTTAGAGCCTCTCAAGCGGTATGTTCCACCTGACATGGATGATGACAATCAATGGAATTTGTATCGTCTGCGGAGAGAAAACAGCGTTGTTCGGCCCAACGTGCAAAGCCATCTTATGCATCGCGTGTGGGATAAAAAAGATGACTTCTTAGGTATGGTCTTCAATCCAAGAAGGTACAAGTCCCACCAGACAGCGCAGCAGATCGGCCGAATGAACCCTGACCCTCCTCCTTCATATGAGGAAGCCATTGAGCAAAGTGCATACGCGAATCCTGCTGTTCATGCTGAAACGCCTGCACTGTGGATCCCGAAAGATGAAATGGGCCTCAGCAAAAAGGAGATACAGGAGTCAAGTGACGTGTGTCGTATGACTGATGACTACGCGTGGCTCAACCAGAAGGGGAACATTGAGTGGGATGCTCATGACCTGACACAGATCCCGGTATACGAAAAGAAGATTGCATATTGAATATCTGAATCTGGAGTACAGATGTACCATTGGGCATGTCTATTACATCATATGTGGTCGAATTTGCAGTGTCTTTTGCAGATTGAAGGAGAAAGCTTCTTAAGGTCCTTTATTCTTTAAACTTGTTTATTCGCCACCTTTACTTGATTCTCTTTTTTTGATTAGTCATTCTATTATGTATCCAAGATATCTGTGAGGATGAATTATTGAACATGCAGTACTATATACAAGCGCATTTATGCGTATTACCAAAACCAGAACCCAAATACCTTTTTATCTATAATGCGAGCAATGAATCCTCCAATAACAGCATTATAATTCGTACCCTTCCAGCTCCTTCTCCGTCCAATCCCACAGCCTCCGTGCCAGCGCCTCATCACGAGTATGCCAACTTCCGTTTCCTGGAACTCCAACGGGAGTATAGTACTCACCACTCACCACCGTTCCGAGCTCCTGCTTGTTGGTCGATTTCGGAGCCACCGCAGCCCATATCTGGCCCTTTGCACCTTCCTCAACAGGGGACCATAGTAGCCCCATCATGGCGTTACCAGCCATGCGTATGATCCAATGCTGGTTCCACGCCGCCTCGTACAGGTTGGTGGAGATCATCCCTGGATGCACTGATACGCTCGTGATCTCTGGGTAGCGTCGCGCGAGCTCCTTCGCGAACAGGATGTTAGCCAGCTTGGACTGAGCGTATCGCGCCCAGGTGCTCATGCTGCGGCCATCAGTACGGAGCGACGGGAAGGAGATGCCACTCCAGGGCGCATAGAGATGACCAAAGGAAGCCAGGCTGATGACTCGGACGTCAGCACTTGGGGAGGACTTGGCAGTTTTCAGCAGAGTTGGGAGAAGTAGCTTCGTCAACAAGGCGTGGCCGACGTGGTTGGTGCCAAATTGCACTTCGTAGCCTTGCTGGGTTGTGCCAGCAGGCAGGGCCATAACGCCAGCGTTGAGACAGAGGATATCGAGGCGCGAGGAAAGAGACGTGAACGTGCGGGCAGCCTGCTGAACCGAGGAAAGCGAGGATAGGTCGCATTCGAGGAAGGTGATCTTGGCCGAGGGGTTCTCCCGCTTGATGTCTTCGATTGCAGCCGCGGCTTTGGTCTTTGACCGTGCGGCTAAGAATATCTGGGCGGGATTGTGCTTCGAGAGTTGCAGGACAGTTTCTTTGCCCAAACCAACGTTCCCTTGCACAAAAGTCAGCTCAGCTCATGCTTTGGAACATGGTATTTTAAAATTAATTGAAAACTTTTGGAGCTTGTCAAGGTTCAAGGAAGTATTTGGGGGCAAAGGACAGAAAACACTGTTCAGCCTTACCTCCAGTGATAAGAATAACCTTGCCGGAGAGGTCAGGGATGTCTGTGGAGGGATTGAAGGGCTTGCCGCCCTTAATGAGTCCATATAAATACATCTTAAAGGAATAATGATAAACGCCAATGGCTGTAGGCTTTCCAATTGTCAGTTGTGGTGCGAATTGGCATAAATCGCGCCAGAAGGCTGAAGCGTTATTATTGTTGCGGTGACGCGGGGCTGCGGTGGAATCGTTTTTCCGGAACACGCACACTCCAGGTAGCTGGGACTCAGGTTTGTTTCAGCCATGGGACGAACAACGCCGCCTGAGGCCAATCCGACCAAAGCCCCTTACAAACGGGATGAGTCAAGGCAGTGGAAGGGTTCATCACGGCTAGGCAGGCATGTCCATTGAATACCACGAAATATGTCTCATTTCTCATACGAATGCACAAAGGACGAGATTAACTGGTTATACGTGTTTATTGTAGAATTGAGTCTTTTTGTCTTTTTTCTTTCTTTACGTGGTTACCGTAAATACATTAACCGTGTCAGATATCGATATTCTCGAAATGACGTTAAATCATAATGCCAAACTCCTTGGGACAGCAGACCACCGCCTCCATATGCCCTGTATGTATATAATCTAAGAAAACATGGCAGGCGCCACCGCGATTAAGTGTTGCCGAGCGTCGCGGATACCAGTATCAGTATCCCAAATACCGCCTCATCCAAGCTCAATCACAGTTCGTTGCCACAATCGATCATCACGCCTAGGCAGAAGTAGCAGCTGTTCCGACGCCGTCTTTGCGTTCAGCCTTTATCCGGTCGCTGCTCTCTTGGCTATACTTTTTCCACAGCGCCGCAATGTCTTCTTTGCTCTCGTTCTTCTCAGTGATCAGGCTCTTGAGCCACTTATTCTCCGTCTCCAGCTGGTTGATGCGGCCTTCGAGGGCAGCTACTTTGTCGCTCATCTCCTTGGCGGACTTCTCGAGAGCTTGCTCACGCTGCTTCTTCTTGATGCGGAAGCGAGCACTGGCGGCTGTGTTGCGGCGGCGCTTGTCCTCCTCGGCGGCGAGACGGGAGGCCTCCTCGAAGTCAGGAGTACCCGATGCATCAGACTTGCGCTTCTCTCCAGCCTTGGGATTCTTCTGGGAGGTGCTGCCGTTTGGAGGAGAGGTCACGGGCGTGCTGGCTCCGTACAGCGAAGAAGTGGGGGGCCGTGAGCCAGCGGGGGCCCCGTGCGAAATGCTATCGTAGATGGGTGCATGCTGTTGGGCAAAAGTATCGAATTCAGGAAAGCTGAAGTCGCCTGGAATCGCCATCACGTCGTTAGCATAGTTGCACTTGGCTAATCTGGGTGTTTGTAGCAAAGCAGACAGAAAGAGCAGCAGATTGAAGAAGCCCCGGGGAAAAAGCAAAGTGACGGTGAGGACCGTCAGGAGACACCCGCAATCCTGTCGTCTTCTGGCAGACTGTTTAAATGGCAGACCTGCTGGACCACTGGGACCTGGGGGAACTGCTGCGACCGCCCGCGAACGCCCTGGACACCGCGTATTGCTACAATGTCACGTGACATGTCGCCATTCATCCTGGGGAATGAGCAAGAAGACGTCATCTGAAACCGGCCAATCAACATCGCGGGATCCGCCCTCGCATCGGCGCCCCCTCTGGCTCATAGGCTCCGCAGACGAGAGCGAGCCCGATTGACCCATGGGACCGATGGAGGAGCGATGAGGCCTTTCCCTCCACAGCTTTGAGGAGGCACGACCGCCCAGCTGCGACGCCAGACGGCGCTGGCACCCAATGATGACCCGCGGAAATACGTGCGCAAGAAATTTTCAAGGCAATACCGAAGGAGATACCGAAAGCGGAGGCCTCATGAGGCATTGCGAGGTCGAAGGGGGAGCTGAGAGGCCAGAACGCCCACGTGTGCAGGGTCCCGACCACGGAACACCCTTCACCCATTCACAGCCATGCCACCCCTCCTGTCTAGCGGGAGGGAGCTCTTCGGTGCCAAAAATGCATCTCGTGCAGCTGTCTCCCACAGGATGCGCGGGGTTGGTATGCCCACAAGAGCGTGGGATGGATGGATGCGATGGATGCCAGGTAGGCTGCCTCTGCGAGTTGCAGGGTCTACGAGAGGACTCTCTCGATGAAGATCAGGAGGGGAAGGGATGGACCTTTGGTCGGGATAGTATGATAACGCAGGTAGAACACCACGTGTATGATAAATAGAAGATAGGAAATTTTGATCTGCCAGAGGATAAGGAGGGGAGAAGGCAATACGGTCTGTTGCAAACTATTGCAGCATGGCCGATGGCGTCGTGAAACAATCGATCGAATGAGTGACGAGAGACAAAATCGATGTAGCAAACAAGAAAAACAGAAAAGCCATCACTCACTCTGTAGGAAGTCCATGGACTTCATCTCAAGTCCCTCCGAGTTGCTTCCAGCATTGGGCCTCTCGTAGGTGGTGGATGGTGCCTGGAGATCAGCATCGTGGCCGAGATCAAAGTCGAAGAACTGCGTGTTCGTGAACATTGCCAGATCCTCTTCGAGGTTGAAGCTGTTCTCCTGGTTGGCGATTTCCTGGGCCGAAGGAATAGCATTCAGATTGGCGATGTATTCCGACACGTTAGGGCCGGTGCGACCGCTGTAGCCCGACATCGTTCCTCTGATGCTGATGCCGGTGGACGTGGTGACACGAAGGTTGTAGAGAGTAGATGAGACCCTCGAAGCCTCCGTTCGCGGTGTTCACTTTTCTTCGCCGCCGTGCAATGCTGGGATATCTGATGTCGAACGCTTCGTTGAGCGATGGTAATATGGCCTGTTGCGGCTTGCACTCACTTCCCGATCGCGCAATAGATTTCTTTCTGCCCTGATCGCAACAATAAATATCTCTTTCAATTCTTGATATCCTTCCTGCACGCTCACTCACTCGATCTCTTCGGTTTTCTCGCGTCGTCTGCGCTCTGGCTTCCGACCGATGCTCACGGGTGATGACTCGATGCCCGCGATCAATCGCTGGCGGCGAGGTCAAATGGGTCCGGCGTTCGAGACCTCTCGTTCCTGACTATCGATGGCGGAGGAGAAAAAGGATGATGGGGAGCGGGAGAGGGGAGGATATTAGCAGCTGGTGGTTCCTGGTCGGAAGTGGTCTGGTGGGCGGGCCCTTCAAAGTTGAGGAATCGTGTGGCAGAGACCCCCACTAATGTGCGTCGTTTTCGTGGGCGCCGAAGGTGAAGATTACTAAAATCACACAGCGATGAAAACCCTGAGTCGCACTCACTGTGCGCCGTACCGCGGGCCCAGCCAAANGCCCACCACCACCAGCCCAGCCAGCACCGACGCACTGTGGTGGCCGACGGATGAACCCTTTGCAGCGTAGCTTCGTAGCACCACTACCACATGCAAGTGGTACCACCAACGACCTGCTCGGCGTGGCGATGGGGTTGGATGTCTGAAATCGGAGAGGGCGGGGCTTCAGCGAGCGCAAATTCCCGCAATGCCCGTATAAATTCTTTAGAGTTGGCTATTAGGGTCCTGGAGCAAGTCTTGTGCGTTGTGATATGGATTGAGGGAGATCGTGTCGGTCCACCCTGAAGCTTTATTTTGAGACGGGCTGTCAATCAGGGAAAGAACGAGCCACTCGTTGATGTATGATGGCGATCTGATATCATGTCCGATCATCACCCAGGCCCTGATCTTGCAGTTCATGTACGCCCTTGGGCCTTCTTCGCCATCCCTTCCGAGATACTTTCGCTGCCCTCGGCACTTAAAACGGCGGCATCGGAGAGATCCCACAGTCATGGCGCCTGGCTGATTGGCCTTGAGCCTAAGCACGGGCATGGGACCATTTAGGCAATTGACTCCCAGAGCGTTGGCTCCTGGGTGGTTATTGGGCCAGCGTGCAGATTATTGAGCAGGTGGCAATTCTGTCGGATTTAGGGCGCGGGTTGACAATTACTTATTACAGATGGGTAAATGTAACTCACACTACTCTGTGGACTGAGGCAGCCACTATTAGCACCTGTTCTCGTTCATGTCATCTGTTATTATAGCCTTAGGCATGATAACTGATATAGGCAGCAATATGACTTCACGTGACACAGAGTTCCGTCCGTGTTTGACGTCGACGCGCTCAATCGGGAAATCAAACATTGGAGCGTAAAAACACCACAGATAGATGGTTCCTCGACGCCGCCTTGGCTGTTGTTTTTGCACCCTGTTAGTCCTAGATAGATGATGAAGCGCCTCTCATCTGCTGCATATAACCGTGATCACAATGGCCTCTCTATCCGTTCCCACTACCTCGACTCTCGACCCAGCGCAACGGATACCCTCTGGTGACCCTGCCGTCTCTAAGATTCTCAACCGGTTGTCGCGAGCTTCTTTACTTTCTCTGGCACTCGACTGGCTCGATGACCGGAATCAGGAAATTACTGCACCATATCTCGCAATGGAGGACGAAGAGCTTGACCCTCAAGATCTTTATCCTCCTGCGCAATCACTGGAAGAACTACGTGAGATCTATGCCGAGATGCAAGAGAGGAAAGGTGGCAAACGAGATGTTCTTGATCGAATAATTGAAGGTGATTGGCGTGATGGCATCAGCTTGTACCAGGTTGCCATGGCGGATATGCAATACCTCTACGACCATCCCACCTCGCAGAAATGGACGGCGCTGAAGGTAGTTCAGTTGGCCACGGAGGACGGGGCAGATGACGACACATCTTCTCGGCCGGTGTTAGAGGATAAGCCAGTAAACGTCCCGCGCTTTCATCCTTCAACTTTTCTACAAAACCTTCAATCAGAATCTCTTCCTGACGTCAAAGCCCATTACAACCTCGACCGACATCCGCGCCTCCCGCTCCTGATTCTGAGGGTTTTTATTCTCGATTCACCATATAATACGTCTCTCAGCCTCCAATCAGCTACTCTTTCCCGGCAGCAGAACCAAGCTGCAACCTTTGACTCCACCAGAACATTCTATATTGCTTTCCCGGATGCCTCTCCGTTCATCTACGTCAGCCTCACCACATCTTCCACCTCCGTCTCCAACACGTCTAATCCTCCGCCGGCTAAAGGATTGGACACCAGAAGTCTGCGCAAGTTAACTCTTGATAGCATACCCAAAGCATTTTCTCGGCCCCGACAACGATATGCGCTAGCAAGTACGAATCTGTCGGCGCGGAATTTGGAGGCGTTGATCGAACGTAGAGGCGCCGGAAGAACTAATTCTGCGGGTGGAGGATGGAGCCTCTATGCTGGAGAGAATAAGAAAGATTCCCCTTTGAATATTATTCCTGACGCCTATTTGCCTACACCCGAAGCGAGTACAGGCGAGGAGGAAGAGGAGGGTGTCGCCTTGCGAAAGACTACACTCGAAAGAGGATTAAAAAGGGCAATAGAAGATGATGCAGCCAACGTTAAACGGAGGAAGAGGATTGCGGAAGGGAGGTTTGGCAGCTCTGCAAAGTCGGATGATGGCAAGGGTATTGAGCGAGTCGAAGTCAGGATTGATGATCGTTACTCAGGTTCTGCAAATGATGCGGAGGAAAACGATGACGCTGACCTGGACTTCAAACCTAACGTCAGAGTGATATTTCATGGAGCACATGTGTTTGCTGGAATTCGAGAACTCGTTGAAACTGGTGTCATCGATGGCACTAAGATGCCAGGCTGGATGACGGGTGAAGAAGGTGTGAGCATAGGTGCTGTCCAGGACGGACGAATTCGAGGGTTCAAGGGGAGTGGGGTCTAAGCAGCATGAGTCTCATGTCTTTTACATTCATATGATTTCACGGCATGGCATACACGGTCTAACTGGTCGTTTTTTGGCATTGCAGGAAAGGCGTTTAGGTGAATGCTACTTTTTTTCTGGACGGGATATGCTTGCTTTTGGGAGATATCCAGCTTGGCTACCAGGCATGTTTACGGGGAGTTTAGGTCTACGTGTATCATGACTCAAACGAGCCTTTTTACTTTTAGAATCAGGACGGTTCTCATATAATACAGAGCTTCTCTATTTAGGTTTAAAAGGTTCTTTTCTTTCCAATATCTATCTACATCCCAGGGTGCCCGCAATCCTTTTTAGTGGAGTACGATATAACAATTTAGAAACGGCATGAGCAAAAGCTCAAATGGACATACGAACCCAGTGCGAGAGAGAGTCACAAAATAAATAGCAATGGTTACCTGTTGCAATTCCCTGCGGAGTCTATCACACTAAAACAATCAGGCTTACAACTAAGCGTACATACAACGTGCGGGTATCTCTCTAATGCGATGATGATGAGTGTAAAGAAACTAGCCTCTGCATCACCTGAATCCAGCCCTTGGCAAATTCCTCTTCCGTAAACCGCTTTGCAGACAACCGGGCTCTCAGTCTCATGGCGAGCTTGTCTTCCAGCGACAGTGCATCTTCGTAGCCTTTGGCGAACTCGGCCGTCGTGCTCGCATGGAAACCTGTGGTATTTCAATGAGCACCTGTGTAAATTCTGAAGACTCGGTATAAATAGGATCGGCGTGTTTAACTTACCAGTTGGGCCGCCATCAACAGAGGTTACAATGTCGATTTTTGGTCCTCCACTGTCGTGGACCACCGAGATGAGGCCTGCGGCTTGATACTCGACAACACCTATGCCGAAATGCTCATTCCACATGCCGTTAACCCCCACGGATGCTATCCGGAGCCAGTCTAAAATTTCAGGCCACGAAGCGTCGAGATGGAACTCAACTGTATCCTTGACATGAAGTTCATTTGCTAATAATCGGAGCTCGTAAACACGTTTTGAGTCAGCATCATCCCGGACGCTGCCTATAAGAACGAGCTTGGTGTTTTTGGTTGCTGCTGTTTTGGTAGCCATGAACTCAGAAAAGGCCGTGAGAATAAGCTTATGATTCTTCTCTGGTCGGAATTGAGCAATGTAGAGCAAGATATTCTGCCTGTTCTTTTCACTCGCTTCCGAGACTTCAACCTCCCTCTCTAATTCTTCGACCGCTACGGGTGGATAGAGAACGCCGATGCGAGATTTATTGAACTCTCTCCTCCATGGACCCCATAACGATTGGAGGTGATTCTTCGTCCAGGTGGAGTTGGCAACGACAACATCGATAGTGCAACCAACAAAACTATACAGCTTCGCGAACAAATCCCAGTAAAGCTTCTTAACTGCGCCTCTTGTTCCCGAGCCCTTTCCTGCATTGACTCCTTTGTCGCCCAGCGGAGAAGTTGCGTCCAATGAACCTAGCATATCGGTGGAGATTGTCGGGTAGTGTACGTACGAGCCCGTAGGCATGTCTGGGAACAAGAACTTGCTGAGTCCCGACGCGAAAGCATAACCCATTGTATCAACGAATATATCCGGTTTGAGGAGCGAGAATGCGTCCCAAGCAAGAATTAGCGACCCTATTGATTGCCCAAGTAGTGTGAAACGTGGCCATGTTGAAGCAAGAACCCAATGTCTGGTTGTTAGGAAGAGGAAAGTTATAGTGGGAGGGTGTAGTTGGATGTTGAAACGGTTCTGTAGGGAGCCTGTTAGAACTTGAGCATGAAATGACGATTGATATTCGTACCTCGACCCGTGACAGTATGGCAGCTTTATCCACATCTCGATCCCCTGTATAGACTACTACTTTTGCGTTCGGCCAACGCATTTGGGTAGCTCTGATTGCAGCCCAGAGGACACGTTCTCCACCACCTCCTGCATTGCTGTAGCCGACCCGCGTTAGAGACTCAGACCTGTTACTTCTGTCACAATGAAATATCTCACCAGAAAGGATGGAAAAATCCAACTATGCCCTGCCACTCCTCCTCAGCCTTGTCGCCGTTCTTCGCAGACCCAGTAGCGTACGATTCCACATTCTCCCAATCGTCACTATTCCTCCTCTTTTCCGAGGTCGCGGTGAAAGCCCTCTCATCTTCCTCAACTTTCTTTAAAATCTCGTCTTTTCTTGTGGATGCTTTCTTCTCAAGAGAGGATCCGAGACTTCGGCCAAGGTACCCGAATAGCTTGGGACCAACCAGGAGGACAAAGAGGGGTGTGACTCCAATAACGAGAGCAAGTAGGATTGCAGACCGTTTCGATCCCAATCCAAAGAAGTTGATGGTAAACATTTCCTCACCCCCGGGAGCTTTGCAAGTGTCCGCCATGGCGTACGTTGCTGTTCTGTGGCCAGGTGTCAATCGTCCATAAATTCGGGGTGGGTATTCTTATCGACCTGATGATCGTCGGCTATCTGCAATTGCTTACACAGGGACCCACGCCCGCGCCAGGCATCAATGTTAAGCTTCAGGCAAAGCTTCCCTTGCAGATTACCAACTCCGAGATGCCTGAATCGCAGACGAATATCTGGTGATTTTCCAGCATCGGGGGTCCATGGGAAGTACTACCTGACATTCAATTGGGGTTGGTATCCAGCTGCAGCTTCACTGGGAGCTGCGAGGCTACACCGCCATGGCTGTCTTACTACGTTCAAGTCTTTCATTCCGGCCATCAGTCGCATCAAGCTCACGAAATGTTACAAGATCCATTCCGCAACTACCAATTACCCGCCGTGGCTTCCACGCCTCACCACGACCTCAATTCCTCGATGCTGCTATGACTGCTACTCACACAATCTTTGAAGGCCTGCATTCTTTTTCTGGTCTCCCCTGGGCTGCTACTATCCCCCTCGCTGCGCTCGTCATCCGAACCACATTTGTCCTCCCGATTTCGATATACTCCCGACGCCAGAATCAAAAACAGGCCGAGCTAAGCCCTCTTATTGCTAGCTGGCAGCATAATCTTCAGAGAGAAACAATGAGACAAGTCGGGCATCTGGGACCGCAGGCGGCTCAACGCGAGATGTTGAAGAAACTCCGGGCAAAGCGAAAGGAAATTTACAATCGATGGGACTGTCAACTGTGGAAGAGCTTTTTGCCAATTTTGCAACTGCCAGTTTGGCTCGTCGCCATTGAAACCATACGAAAGATGTGTGGGACACGGACGGGTCTGCTAGGTATGATCGCTGAACGATTCTCTAGCAATGCTGGAGACAAAATTCCGGATATTGTAGGAGGTGTTAGCTTTGGCATGGAAGAATCGTTTGCAACAGAAGGAGCATTGTGGTTTCAGAATCTGTTAGTGCCAGATCCGCAGTTAATACTGCCTTTCATGCTCTCAGGTGTCATTTTTCTCAATCTCAGCGGTACAGCTAGAGTCAATCAATCTCGCTGGCAAAAGAGGTTGACAACTTCCCTGAAGATCGTAGCATTGGCTATTGGACCGCTTACGCTCCAGATTCCCAGCGGGATGCTCTTATATTGGATTTCATCGACTTCTTTCGCGTACATTCAGGCACGCATCTTGGATATTGTCATGCCTGTAAAGTCACCAGTTGTTCCTTGCCGGCCTCAGAGATATCTTCCGAACGGACAACCTCTAAATAGCCAGGATGATCCGGAGCAGAAAACATGAGCCTAGATGCCAAGTCGGGGCAATACACCTTCGTGTAAGGGGCGCCTTGGTCACTTCAACCCACCGAATGCTCCATCACCATGTCCTCAGGAGCTCAAAACTATCATTTCAGCAGTTGTCAGGACTTGCCGCTGTAGCAGGTCCTCTGGTGGCATGCGTACTGGAACCGGCTGAGGCTAAGTAAGGCGTTGGCTTAGCCTTTGAATCATATGAGCTTTTCTACGTGATTTGAGGGGGCATACCTCATGAACATTCGCCTCGTGTGAGAGTCACTAGTTCATTCACACCTAGACTAGACTCAGATGTCCTGTCATGGATGGTGCGGTTTTGGTGATCTCGACATGTTGGTCGAGCAGAAATCCAATTATCCATAGAAATGTACAGTTATATTACACCACATGTACCAATATGAGCGAACTAATAGACAATTAATCTCACGAGTAATTGATCAACCGTGCATTGGTAATCTTCCTGGCTTTGACAACGTCAAAACACGACTTTACTTAATTCAGAAGGCTGGTCGTGCGTGTTGCCCATGACATCAGGCAGCAGGTGGGTTAAAGTGTTTTTCAGGCGCGTCGAACCGCGCTAGCTGACCAACCGCCCTTGAACCGAGTCGCGCTACGCGTAAAGTACCTGATATTTTAATAATTGTCAACACCTCCATTTCTCTCCTGCAACATCCTCTCCTCAACCCACTCAACAAGCCTCCTCTCCACTATCCTGATTGATCCTGTCGAGAACTTAGATAGAAACTCGAACAGATACGATCATTCACGAGAGAGAGCCTTAATTCTTCTGTTTTCATATCTCTTATCACTTTTTGCCATCGCCGTCAGTCACCCTCGCCTCTTGACGGACTCGTCCCCCCTCCCGCAAGGATGTATGTCTTCAAACGCGGTAAGTACCATATATCCTCCATACTGCATTAGCATTATCTTATGAGGACCTAGATGGACGCAAGGAACGCGTCCAGTTCGACAAGATCACGGCTCGCGTCTCACGGTTGTGTTACGGATTAGACCCAGAACACGTTGATGCCGCGGCTATAACACAGAAGGTCATCTCTGGTGTATACCAAGGTGTCACCACCGTAGAATTGGATAATCTGGTACGTTGTTGAATATCGACCCCGGATACGCGTCTTTCCTAAGCTAACATGCGTGTTTAGGCTGCCGAAACTGCTGCTTATATGACAGTTACGCATCCAGATTATGCCATTCTCGCGGCTCGTATCGCCGTTTCCAATCTCCACAAGCAGACCAAGAAGCAATTCTCGTCCGTCATCTCAGATCTCTACCATTATGTTAACCCACGCAATGGCAAGCCATCGCCCATGATCTCTCAACAGACATACGAATGTGTCATGAAACACGAGGCAGAGCTCAATTCAGCGATTGTCTACGATCGTGATTTCAACTACCAATATTTTGGATTCAAGACATTGGAGCGTTCATACCTCCTCCGTCTTAATAACGCCGTGGTTGAGCGCCCACAACACATGATCATGCGTGTGGCTGTTGGTATCCATGGCGAAGATATTGAATCCGCAATCGAGACATACAACTTGATGTCGAACAAGTACTTCACACATGCTTCTCCTACACNTCTTCAGTGCTGGAACCCCTCAGGCTCAGATGTCATCATGCTTCCTCGTAGATATGAAGGAAGACAGCATTGATGGTATCTATGATACCCTGAAGACATGTGCTATGATTTCGAAGAATGCCGGTGGCATTGGTCTCAATATCCACAGAATCCGAGCTACTGGCTCCTACATTTCCGGCACCAACGGTTTCTCGAATGGTATTGTGCCAATGCTGCGTGTTTTCAACAACACAGCCAGATATGTTGATCAAGGTGGTAACAAGCGTCCTGGTGCCTTTGCTATCTACCTTGAGCCATGGCACGCTGATGTCTTCGAGTTCCTCGATCTCAGAAAGAATCATGGTAAGGAGGAAGTTCGTGCACGCGATCTCTTCTATGCCTTGTGGATTCCCGATCTCTTCATGAAGAGGGTTGAGAAAAACGGAGAGTGGACCCTGATGTGTCCAAATGAGTGTCCTGGTCTAGCAGATGTCTACGGAGATGAGTTTGAAGCTTTGTACGAGAAGTATGAGCGCGAGGGCAAGGGCCGAAAGACCGTAAAGGCTCAAAAGCTCTGGTATTCCATCCTTGAAGCACAAACCGAGACTGGAAACCCATTCATGCTCTACAAGGATGCGTGCAACCGCAAGAGCAACCAGAAGAACCTGGGAACTATCCGTAGCTCCAACTTGTGCACAGAGATTGTCGAATACTCATCTGCGGATGAGGTTGCTGTCTGCAACTTGGCCTCTATTGCACTTCCCACCTTTGTGGATATGAACAATGGGACTTATGACTTCCAGAAGCTTCACGAAGTCGTCCAAGTTGTTACCAAGAACTTGAACAAGATCATCGATGTTAACTACTACCCCGTCCCAGAGGCAAGGAAGAGCAACTTCCGTCATCGTCCCATTGCAGTTGGTGTACAGGGATTGGCGGATGCTTTCTTGGCTCTGCGTGTTCCTTTTGACTCACCTGAGGCAAAGCATCTCAATATTCAAATCTTCGAGACTATCTACCACGGTGCTCTTACTGCTTCCGTAGAGCTTGCCAAGATTAATGGCCCGTATGAGACATATGAAGGATCCCCTGCGTCGAAAGGAGAGCTTCAATATGATATGTGGGGAGTCACTCCTACAGATCTCTGGGATTGGGATAGCTTGAAGCAGCAGATCAAGCAACATGGCATCCGCAACAGTCTTCTGGTTGCTCCTATGCCAACTGCCAGCACTAGCCAGATCCTTGGTTTCAACGAGTGCTTTGAGCCATACACCTCCAACATTTACTCCCGCCGTGTGCTTGCAGGAGAGTTCCAGGTGGTGAACCCTTGGCTTCTCAAGGATCTTGTCGATATGGGACTCTGGTCTGACAACATGAAGAACCGCATTATCGCTGATGGTGGTTCCATCCAGAATATTCCCAACATCCCATCAGATATTAAGGCTCTCTACAAGACCGTCTGGGAGATTTCTCAGCGTAACATTGTGCAGATGGCTGCTGACCGTGGTGCTTTCATTGATCAGTCCCAGTCAATGAACATTCACATGAAGGACCCCACCATGGGCAAGATCACAAGCATGCATTTCACTGGCTGGAAGCTTGGCTTGAAGACCGGCATGTATTATCTCCGCACAATGGCCGCCAGTGCGCCTATTCAATTCACTGTCGACCAAGAAGCTCTCCGTGTGGAGGATACCAATGTGGCGCGTGAGCGGGTTATCAAGAAGAGACCTACCAATGCTTCTGGTTTTGTAGCTCCATCCACACCAATCCAACGCCCTATGTATGCCAAGACCCAGACTCAACCAACAAGCACACAGAATGGAGTGCCAACACCAACCACCACCCCACCCCCGGGGACTGAGGCTAAGAGGATCACGTCTGGTATTGTCTCGGCACCCACCTTCAAGGCTGATGTCGCAGAGGGTGACAGCCCAAAGTCTCTTGCTACGGAGCCAAGCAGCCAGCCACCAAAGGAGGAGGAGCTGCCTGACCCAGCCGTCAGCAGCAAGAAGCAGGAGGAGGACAAGGACGAAGACAGCAATGAGCGGGAACACGACATCTATGCAGATGCCGTATTGGCATGTAAGTCCAGACACTCACCCTTCGTCCATAAGAGCCCATACTGACTTGCAACCAGGCTCAATTGAGAACAAAGAAGCCTGCCTCATGTGCAGCGGATAGATGAGATTTTTGTTGACAGCATGAATTTGCATCTGGAGAACAAAGAATGGTTGCTTACGCTCACGGTTTCATTGAATATTTAATTTTCCTTGGTTCGGATCATGTATATGTTGGCGCTCGTCTGATAATGATTGTTTGGGGCTGTAATATGGTTTGATGAAAGCCTTTGCTTTTTGGCAAGGCAAGCATGGCTGTCTGTACTGTACCTTGGTTGTAGGCTGGATCCCATAATTCTGGTAGATCATAAAATTATTCTATATCATCCAATTGATTAGACCATGCGTTCGATGCGCACCATGCACTGGTGACAGCAGAATATCAACGCATGAGCATATTTTTGATATCCTAAGTTGTCATTGCGTGCGGAGGATCAAGCTTTAGCTTGCAGTTGAGCATGTGTTTTTAATGTCCCTCACGGAATTTGGTTTAATATTTCACACAAAAGCAGCAGGCCAATTGAAGGGAAGAGAGTGAGAAAATGCACAATCAATTAAAGAACGGAGTCCAAAGCTGCAACCCAACTCCCGATCAGAAGTGAGAATGGACGACAGCGAAAGCAAAGAGCAGCCAACCAAAAACAATTGAGGCTATGACGCACAGGGGGTGAAAATGAATGATATCATTTCCCCAGAACACGTGCACCGCTGACAGTAGTAACTAAGGGTAGCTCAATTTCCTGCTTGGTCGAAAATTACTCGTACTATCTCATCCCATCTTTCCCTTGTGATCGGCAAAAAAGGCGCGCGTGCAAACATGAGGGTCTTTGGGGGAAGTGAAGTTTGAGGGCGATTTAGCATCAGTTTAGGCTTAGCGCATGGCGCTTTGGTGTGCACCCCTGACGACCTGAACCGTGGTTGAGAACTGTTAAGATTAGATTGGTGATCACGGAAAAATAAAGAACAGTAGTCTGGGGGTGGTGGTTGCTGTGTGGTGTGTGTGTGGGGCCCGATGCACACACACACACGGGCACGCAAACAAACTCAAAAAGTCTACTGGAGGAACGCCGCAAAAAGCCTATCTGATTTGGCCCCCCCTTCCCCCTCCGCTCCCCCTGCCCTATGCGACGCATCAGCCACAGCTGGGTAGCTGCGCACCCACGTACAGCGCAGTTAAGCTCACAGCATGCCGAGGCACAGGACGTGCGCTCTGCTCGGGTTGAATGAAGGAGTGATTGTCGCTGCTCTCGGGTGGTTTCTGGTAAATTACCTCGCTTGACGACGGTCACTACTGTAGCTACGGTATCCATACTGTAGGTAGAACGGTTGTTAGTGGCATGATAGTGTCGAGTCCAGGTTGAACACTGCAGATGGGCGATTTTCCGGGTGAGAGCCAGTGGTATTCAATGTTTGGGTGAGCACGATTGTGCGCGGGAGTGGCAAGAAAGCCCCCAAAGAACGGGTGACCGTTACTGTGTTTGCGCTTTCCGATCATTAAAGCAAGACAATTACCATGTCGGAGAGTACATTTTCGATGTGTTCTTGTTTTTGGGGCCACACACAGATGCTGTCTCTCTCAGCCACAGCGCTGGTCGAGCTCAGCCCGCAATTACATCACCTCGGGGTTGGTGGTGCCGAACTCTCCTTTAAAGTCTGCCTTGGGGGTGAGGAGATCGTGACTCGATCGTTAGGGATCTTCAGCAGGCCTGGGTTATTATCTTCAAGGTACGGTAGTATTGCGCGTAAACGAGTACATCGAGGAGGGGGCCAATGTTTGCCAGGATCGGGATGTCCACCGAGATCTACGATCCCAATGCAACAGCGGCACGCCTATCGGTGTTCGCACGGAAGATGGATCCGTGGAGAACATCGAAACGAGCAATCCATTAGTTCAGGGTACTGTCGTAGGTATTAGTTTCCTCTTTTTGTCCGCTCTCCGTCTCGACCCAGCGTTTTTGGTGATACTGGTCCAGAGGTCGCTCTGGTTTGGAATTGGATGGAAAAGTAAAATTAAAAGGAATACAGTATAATTACAGTACCCACCACGAGGTGAGACCCCAAGCGTGGGCTACAAAGGGCAAAGCTGCCTTACCTTCAGGTACCCGCGTCTCTGGATTTGGGGCAGCGCGAGGAAGAAGAAGCGCTTCCAGCGTCGGCGTCGCGATCGCTTGAACGCTTGTCTTCAGCGAGGAAAGGCCCCTCGCTTGGGTGCCCGTTTTGGCTAGTGCCTTCATTTCTTTCAGTTCCTTTGTGTCTCTCGTCAACGGTCACGGATGGCAAGGTTTCATTTGCTTCGGCATCTTCTTTAGTCATGCATAGCTGCTGCAAGGCTTGGGAACGGCCCACGTGTAGCTAGCACCGCGCACCCAGTGTGTATTTTGGGGCCAAACCTGAGGAACTGCGCTGCCAAAATGGGCGAAGGCCCAATGCAGGGCGGTGATCCTTCTCTCACTTGTCTCACTCCTAGCAAAAGACACACTGGAACAAAAGCTTCTATTTACAAAAAGAATAATTTCCATTCGGCCGATGATTGGATGACAGTGTACCCGAGCTTGTCTCGTCTGCGCAGAAATCCTAACATGAGACGAAAGCCGGTATCTATCAGGCGTGGAGGGTCCTGGATGAAGGGAAGCTAGGTCCTCCCTTCTATGTGTATGTTGTACGACAGTAGGATGCGAGTGGTATGTGTACGCAGAATATGACAGTACAGCATCAGTCAGTACAGTAGTTTTGCTTTCCCCTGGGAAGAGCACGAGGCCTAGATTCTGGCCTGAGTCGATCCGTCTGCCCGCACCGTGACAGAACTGGTTCTTCGGTGCTGCACCATACGACAGAAACCGTTCATTGTCATGCCTGAATGATGTCAGGTGTTTGGCCGTAACCGGGCCTGGGGAAGGATGTTGCCGGGTTTTTTTGCTGAAAGCACCCTCCAGCATCCACCAGCGCAGACCAGCGGGCGGCAATGCAGCGAGGGCGCGGAAACAAGTGACGATGGCGGGTCAATGCAATGCAGCCACAGTCATCGGAGCTAGCCACGATTCGCCGGGGAGTAGACTGCTGTGTTGGGCAAGGCAGAGCCAAGAGGGACGCACTCCGGGCACCAGGACGAGAAGAGTCGCTGATCGTCGAAGCTCTGGGGCAAATTGACATTGACCTGTTTTGCGGGCGGCTCATCTCTCATTTCTCACATCTGGCACACATGACGATGCCCGCTTGACCAACTCCACGAAGACGTGGTTTGAGGCAAGAGCGGGCGATTCGGGATGACTGGTTCTCTGTCATGGCGCTCCCAGATCGAGCGGTTGCCATCGTCGACCAGCACCGAGATCCAGAGTCCCATCTCTTGCTTTTTTGCAGATGGGGTTACATCACAGCTGCCAGCAAATCAGACACGCTTGGGGGCGCGGACCCCTTCCCAGCTGTACGCCTTCCCTGCTTCGATCCCAGGACCAGGGGGTTGAAGCGCGCGACGGACAGGGGCCCAGCAGCCAGCGCGCAAGGGACACGACCAGGGGGAGCTCCAACCAAGCTCCACGCGCAAACGCGCTCGCACACACGAAGGTACCAGTCGGTGCTCGTCCACAACATCCACCACCACAGCACTGCCTATCGTGACGATGCCTGGTTTGCGATACACGGGAGGGCGTCGGGGCCAACCAGCTGCGTGCTTTTGCTTTTGCCCCGTGATGGGCCGCAGCAATTGGCCCATGACGCAGACGCATCTCGGGGGAGGTTTCAACGCCTCAAGGAGGCCTGCTCCGGCGACTCTCCTCCTGCCCTGTCGCTCCAGCCACGATCGCTGGGCTGATCGGCATTACAGCTGTATTTGCGCTGGTGGGCGCAGAGCGTGCGGGAAGGTTAATGCGCCAGCAGCAAAAAACCGCCGGTTGCGCAGTGGCTTGATCGGTGCAAGGGCCGTGGACCCACGCCCCAGCTCCCCCAGGGCCAGCTCCATGGCTCCGTCAGTTGGACCAGGGAGATGAGGAAGGCGAGATGACATACTGGCTCCTGCACTACGGCCGCACTCCAGCTTAGACATCACCAGTGCAGCGAGCACCTGCGGGTTCAAAAGCCAGAGCTCCCTCCACCTTTCTTCCTCTGCCCGTGCTCGTTGTAAACCATCTTCCTTGCCTCGCCTCTACTTAATTAATATAAACACCCGCCTCCAACCCTTCGAGACTTCCATCGAACATCACTTCCACCTCTTCTCGCAATCCTCATACCAAACACCACACACACACACACACATCAATCAAAATGAAGTACTCTCTCATCTTCTCTGCCGGCCTTCTCGTCGCCTCCGCTGCTGCCCAGGCCCCAAGCATCTCCAGCCTGCCACAATGCGGTGTAAGTGCTTCACTATTCGCCCTTCGACATGGCTACCGTCAGATCAATTGGCTAACATGATCCCCTCGTGCAGCAAATGTGTGTCAACAACATGCTTGGCAAGGCCAGCTCCCTTGGCTGCTCTTCCTCCGACGTTGCCTGCCTTTGCAAGAACCAGGACTTCGGCTTTGGTATCCGTGACTGCGCTCAACAAGCTTGCGGTGCCAGCGTTGCTGAGCAGCTAGTTGGCTTCGCTGCCAGCTACTGCGGCAGTAAGTTCCCCTTCCCGCCTCTCTTAACCTGGGAATCACGGTCGTGTGTTTCCCGTAGATTACATGGCTGACTGAACTCTACTAGGCTCTGGTTCCGGAGCTGGTACTACTGGCGGTAGCGGATCTGGTACTACTGGTGGTGCTGCTGGCTCCACTGGAGGTGCTGGTGGTGCTGGCGGTGCTGGCTCTACCGGAGGTGCTGGTGCTGGCGGTGCTCAGACTACTGGAGGTGCTGGCGGTTCTGGCGCCAGCGGTGCCAACGGTGCTTCCCCAACTAGCGGTGCTCCAGCTCAGTCCACTGGAGGCTCTGGTGGCTCAGGCGGCGGTGTTGTTGCTGGTGGTGCTGCTGGTGGCTCTGGATCTGGCTCTGGCTCTTCCGGCGCTGCTGCAGGTACCACTGGTGGTGCTGGTGGTGCCCCAACCAGCGGTGCCAGCGGTGCTCAGACTACTGGGGGTGCTGGTGCTACCAGCGGTGGTTCTGCCGGTGCTGGAGGTGCTAAATCCACTGGAGGCGCTGGCGGTGCTGGTGGTGCTAGCGGTGCCCCAACCAGCGGTGCCAGCGGTGCTCAAACTACTGGAGCCCCTGCTTCTTCCGGCGGTGCTGGTGGTGCTGGTGGTGCTTCCTCCACTGGTGGTAACGGTGGCAACGGTGGTTCTTCCAGCTCTGGTTCAGGAGGCGTAAGCATCATCTCCCTTGAAATGTAAAAAGTACACTCGCTAACGCTTCTCACAGGTTGCTTCTTCCCTCAAGTCTGAGGCTGGTAAGGCTACTTCTGCCGCCGGCAGCGCTGCCTCCTCTGCTACTTCCAAGGCTGGTGGTGCCATCCAGACTGCTGCCCCAGGTCTGCTCGCTGCTGCCGGTCTTGCCGCCCTTCTCTTGTAAGATCGCTTACCCGTTGGGATCCCACATTGGTACCCTATTCTAAACAGGTATGAATGTGAGCGAGGAGTGGAGAAGAGAACCTAGGTGGGATGGCTTCGGCGTCTCATCTAAGGTACAGGGGTCGTGGTTCAGATCATTCAATGCTCATCGCATCGCCCGATACCCTTTGCTTTTTGTATCCATGAAAGACTTGTCAACGGATATTGTTATTGTTGCGGTTGCTTGCTTTATAATTACTTTATGACGAACCTCGATGACCTAATCGAACCGCAGGGGGAGAGACCAGGCAACTGGAAGTAATTGATGAATGTACTTAATACACACTAGCACAGCGCTCATTTTGCAGAAGCAATCAAAATTGTTAATAATTAGTATTTAAATGTTTATAAAATATGTGAATGTGTGGTTTGTGATGAGAGAAGTGACAAGATGAGATGCCAACTCCTCCCTGTAGGTTGCTAGGCTTGTCGCTCTACTGTAACTGTACACTTTTATGTTACGCCTGACACTAACAACTTAAAATAACTATGGCATGGAGCCTTTCTGTCTGGCATGATGGGTGGGACGAAAAGAATTATAACTAGTCATGGTATGTAGCCTTTATGGGTTGGAGTTAAAATGGTGCTCCAGTTTGCAAAGGCGTGAGGTACCCGAATGTGCAAAATCTTGTCGCAAACGAACCCCGTTAATGTTTTTCCAATTGCTAGATAGAGAACTTTGTTTCGTCAGCCAAGATCCGGAATGATAAGAATTATCCTTGCTTTACGAATATTTCTAATGTGAATTGCATTACGGCATAGCAGAATAAGGGTCACTATAACTGTCACGTATTGGGGATTTTCAAGTCCAAAAAAAATAAATTTGCTGTGGAAAATTAAAATTCTTTGATTTTTGATTTCAGGTTTTTAATACTTTCTTGTTAAAAACTTTTTTGATAAAAGAACAAAAGGAAAAAGTGATTAAATCTACAAGAGCACTATCAGTATACCATAAATTTATTGAATTCTCAAGCTGCTTGCAGGAGGGAGTGAATGTTTTTTCCTTTTTGCTTTTTGTGGACGCGGAGAATTTCCTTAGTTAGCCGGTCCGCTTCGTTCCGCTGCTGATGGTGGTTGACGAACGTGGGGACTTGCAGTTAGATGGGCAACTAAAAAGTGTTAGGTATAACGGTCGGCTGTAAGGTTGTTTCTGCTTCTGCTTCTGTTGGCATAGGTCAATTTCATAGATTCTAATCGCAAGTCACATCTGAGATGTAGAGTTTCGAACTGGGCTATTCCCATCGTTACAGTTTGTCCGGTGGGGTCTCTATGACGTTGGAGTGCTCCATCCTCAGCGTCATAGCAGCTGTCATCGCAGACTTGGAAATCAGATCCTCGAGCGGGAGTCCAGCCACAGAACTGGAATTGGAACCCAAATACCTTCAGAGATTGTGTCGCAAAACAGTAACTTATGCAATATTTGTGTTTTTCGCTCGTCACATATGATGTTTGAGGATTTTGAGGCCCTTGCAGTGAAATTTTGAGGTTCCCCACGATGCGCTCCGCTGACATAGACAGACGTGCAACAAAATCTTTGGGTCGCAATGTGGGGACGCTAATCACGAGACGTGACTTCCATGATATCATCGATAGCGAGAGATAATTGACTTGAGCCTTGTCGAGTCATTCAATGTCCGACCGCAAGGAAGTGTCGTGCTCTTGAGCAAAAGCCTGTAGAGAAGGACGGATAGTGAAATCTGGCAGCCACGGCAGCAAGCCAAGGGAGAGGATTGACATTCGTTCGATACGTAAGTTGGTTCTAGAAAGACTAGTACAGTATTGTACCCTTACATGCCCTGTTAAGACAAGGTTTGGAGGGTTGGATGAGCTCATAGTTTGCACGTGAGAGTGGCAGAGTGGCTTGTTCCTTCCAAGTCTCTAGACTGCCCGGCCCTATTTCCCTTACACGCATACGCTGGTCGCAATGAGAGAGCCGTGTAAAACACATTGGCAGTTTTTCCTGGCATGTAGAGGACTCTTATCGCATTGAGTGTTGGCTACTAACTCTGTAGGGATAATTGCTGTAAGCCTTGATTTAAGGAAGGGAATTGACTCACTATCGCTATCTGGCAGCGACATAAGAGGAGCCTCTAATGTCGGATGGCATGTATCCCTATATGATACTCTTAACCCTACCGTTTCCCTTTTGTGTCTTTCATTTTGTTTGCTGCTATTTCAACACGAACACCTTAATGGCCCTTCGGAGTCCCAAAGCCGTCTTTTAGGGTTTGAGCTCTGGGAGGCTTTGTTGCCTTAACAAACTAAGGAGATACTAAGGATACCTAATGATAGCGACTGTTAGTCTGTGTGCTTCTTCAATACGACAGCAGCAATCTTATAAATATAGAAGCCTTAGTATGCCCCACATATACAATGGCTTGACGTTTGGTGATCGCAAGTGTCCTTGGAGAAGTATAAGAAATACTTTAAGCATAAAACGTATTGCCATGAATAGCCTAACGCATGCCGTGCTCTCACATACTTAGCCAATGGATAATAACATTTGCCACATGACCCTTCATGTGAAGAGGTATTGAGCGTGTGTTCTCCGGAACACGAAGTTGAAGATGCTGATGTTTCATATTTGGCTGACCCCCATGCATGAATGCAACCCCCGCTACCTTCAACGAGTACCACCAGCCACGACCCTACGATAATCACCGAGAAACTGGGCGTGACAGTTGGAGTATTTACTCATTAACCGATTATGGTAGTCGATAATACCAATCGGATGCTTAAGGCTGCACGTATCTACTGACATTAACTATGCAGGAAAGAATAATCCAGCAGACGATATATCCGAGAATCATCCCGGGTTCGGAATCTATACGCGAGTGGAGATTGAAAAATGCATCCAGTAGGCAGAGAGACGAATTTGATTCTGCCGGTATAAAGGTTAAGAATGGTAAATGAGTTTCTTGGCTTTACAGTGATAACAAGTAGGTGGCCAATTATGGTTACGCGGAAGTTCAAGGTGCGGCCGACTCCAGGCTTGCTCCCTAAAGTACTATATCGACCAGGTTCTCATGGTCCGATGTTTAAGCCACAAAAGCGCGATGCTAATGCAGCCGTACACACGTTGATTAAACCCAACGGTGACTTGTTGTCTTGAAGCTAAATTCACCTCTAATGGTGGACTCGTTAACTTTAATTGGCATTGCAACGGAGTTATAATATTATCCCCTAACGCTGCTGGAAAACTACTAACCATACGAGGCCAGCGTAAAGTTTAAAGGGAACAATGCCCACTCTTGGAATTCGGCATGAGATAGGACGAACTGAGCACTTTGGCGGGGTATCCAGGTTGCATCTGCATCTCAGGGATATTAATAAATTAATTGCCTTGCGGGGTTCGATCATGGTTCTTGCTGATGCCGTTTGCCTTTCTCTCTATTCCTCCAGGAGCTCTACATGATGTAATGCCTGTAATCCGATGTGTGGATTCTTGTACCTGACAAGACCGGATAAAAACGAGTCTCACCCCGTATTCACAGATTGTTTTATCCATGCCGTCCAATAATTCCCAGGATGCTTGATCGGAAACGGCACGTTCGGCACATTTAGTGACGCCAAACTGCCAAACGGGCCGAGGCTGGACGCCAGTGGCTCTTAGCCAGGCGCGGAACGATCATTAGCCCAGCCACTACAACTCTTAACTGTACGACATTGATGGACTTTTCCCTCCAGGCAGCTTTCACCATCGTGCAGGTGGCTAGAGCAGCTGGGTGTTGGGATGGGGAAAAGATGTGCAGTATCTTGAACGCGGGGTAAGCTCTGCTACCCGGTGCCTACAGCAAAGCTTCATGCGCGGTCCACGGTCGTGATTCGGATTCAACGTAGGTTTGGCAATTTTCTCCGACCATTCAACTCAATTGAACCACACCAGCACTTCCAGAGCATCTGCGGGGATAATATGCCGGTTAATTTGATCGTTGTCGAGTTTTCCTCGCCCTCATTCGAAGACCAAAATGTGCAGGGGAGGTGCCGTTCAAGGTTGTTTTCTATGCAATTCATGAGATGCAGAGCTAGCTAATAGAATAATATATAAAGCCTCGTATTCTCATCTGAGAGGATCACAGCTTCAAAGCATCAGCTAGAGTCGAGATGACGTTCTCACAGTACGCGGCGCTTTGTGCCGCTCTCCCTTTTCTCGTCTCGGCAGTGAGCATCCCAAGACAAGCTTCAACATGCCTTCCACCGTACACTGCCCAGATCTCAGGTTATCTAGGTTGCTACTCGGATCCTGTTACTCCTCGTCCTCTGGACGGTTTGTCTCTTAGTCCCGGACAAGCCAATGATCCGCAATACTGCGCGACACTTTGTGGAAATGCTGGATTCACCTTGGCGGGGGTTGAGTACACTGTGTATGTCTGCACATCACTCTGCAGTTAAGCCTCTGATAGTGTATGATGCTAATATTGATCTCAAACTAGACAATGCTTCTGCGGTAATTCCATTGGGCCCGCTGGAATTAAGTCTGCCGAAAGCTCATGCTCATCGCCCTGCCCGGCCAACGCCTCGGTGAGCTGTGGTGCTGCCAACTTGTAAGACACCCCTTTTGTGGCATAACCCAGCATATAAATAAAAGCAACGCTGAAAAGTTTTCTAGTATGAATGTTTACCAAATCTCCAACCCGAATCCGAACCCGGTGAAAGCGTTTCTCCCAGACTGCACTCATGACCCTCTTTGCTCAAACCCCGTCTGCGATACTTCACTATCCATGGAGGAACGTGCAGCAGGCCTCATTAACTCCTTTACGCTGGACGAGAAGGTTGCTAATGTTCAGAACTCTGCTGCTGGCTCATCTCGTCTAGGCCTCCCGCCATATCAATGGTGGAGTGAAGCCCTACACGGTGTTGCAAGCAGCCCCGGCGTCACGTTTCAGCCTGCTGGACAGAATTTCAGCTATGCTTCAAGCTTTCCTATGCCGATCCTCACATCTGCTGCGTTTGATGATCCGCTTGTTCTCGCTATTGGACAAACCGTGGGCAAGGAGGGACGAGCATTTGGAAATAACGGCAACTCTGGATTCGACTTTTGGACTCCAAACATCAATCCTTTCCGTGATCCAAGATGGGGCAGAGGAATGGAGACACCTGGAGAGGACCCGTTTCACATCCAGAACTATGTCTACAACTTGGTTACCGGATTGCAGGGAGGGGTTGATCCTGAGGAGAAGCAGGTCATCTCAACTTGTAAACACTACGCCGGTTATGACATCGAAACGGGACGCAATGGAAATGATTTAGACCCTTCTCAACAAGACCTAGCAGACTATTACTTGAGGCCATTCAAATCCTGTGTCCGTGAAGCGAAGGGCGGAAGTATTATGTGCTCCTACAATGCCGTGGATGGAAAGCCGTCTTGCGCTAACGAGTATCTACTGCAAACCGTTCTACGCGAGCAATGGAACTTCACTGCACCATACAATTGGGTAGTGTCTGACTGTGATGCTGTTGGAGACGTCTATAATAATCATCACTACACTGACAGTCTCGCCGCAGGGGCTGCAGTATCTCTGAATGCAGGTACAGATCTTGACTGTGGAACAACTTATGCTTCACTATCTACCGCAATCCAGTATAATATGACTACAGAGGCCACCTTGGACCAGGCCTTGCTGAGACTTTATTCATCACTTATCCAGCTTGGGTGGTTCGAGGCCACGTCAGAATATAGCTCCCTTGGTTGGAGCGACGTCAATACCCCAGCTGCCCAGTCACTTGCGTACCAGGCGGCTATTGAAGGCATTGCTATGCTTAAAAATGATGGAAACCTTCCGCTTCAACACATAAGAGATCATGCGACCATAGCATTGATTGGCCCCTGGGCTAATGCAACTACTCAGATGCAAGGGAATTATCAAGGAGTCGCACCATTCCTTATCAGCCCTGTTGCTGCGTGGCAAAATGATTTCGAGAATGTTATTTATGTTGAAGGAACTGCGATCAACAGCCAAAATACGTCCGGCTTTGCTGCCGCCATTGATGCTGCGAAGAAGGCTGACTACACCATCTATTTGGGCGGGATTGATGTCACTATTGAGGCCGAGGGGATGGACAGGACTACCATTGTATGGCCTGGTAACCAGCTTGATCTCATTGCCCAACTGGCTGAGGTAGGCAAGCATTTTACTGTTGTTCAATTTGGCGGTGGTCAGCTGGACGACAGTGCCTTACTCAGCAATCCCAATGTCCATTCCATCATCTGGGCTGGATATCCAGGACAAGCAGGCGGTCAGGCAGTGTACGACATTATCAGAGGCAACACAGCTGTAGCTGGACGTCTTCCAATAACCCAGTATCCGGCAAATTACACTGACGTCTCAATTTATGATATGAATCTAAGACCCAGTGCCGGATTCCCGGGACGGACCTACAAGTGGTATGACGAAGCTCCTATACTTCCATTCGGATATGGCTTGCACTACACCGACTGGACACTCTCGTGGGCATCTGCTCCCAAAGCATCATATTCCATCCAAGACCTGGTTAAAAGCGCACCTGGACCCTACAAAGAGTTGGCTCCTTTCACTAATGTTGAAGTCAATATCAAGAACTCCGGTCCACAATCTGCTATAGCGTCCGACTATGTAGCATTGCTTTTCATCTCTACCAAGGATGCTGGGCCAGCCCCGTATCCTAATAAGGATCTTGTTGCCTACGCCAGAGCCCACGATATCACCGTCAGAGCCACAAAGAGCGTTACGCTTCCACTAACACTAGCTTCTATTGCCCGGGTTGATACTGATGGTAACAAGTATATTTACCCTGGGACTTACACGCTTGCGGTGGATATAGACTCGAAAATCGCGACTACGTTTACATTGACGGGTACCGCCGAGTTAATTGAAGCTCTTCCCGCAAACCCTGTCAACGGAACTGCATTTGAATATCTCGGCTGCTACGGTGATGATGGTTCGTTCATAGGAAAAACAATCAAACTCGGCGCATTAAACTATCCTCAGCTCTGCGTCGACCAATGCAAGCAGGCTGGATTCAACTACTCTGCAGTCCAGGAATCGTGCGTACCACGTTCTCAATGCTCTGAATGAAACACTAAAGTATTATAGGAACTGTTTCTGCAACACCGACCTTTCTTCCGGAATTTCGCTAGCAAGTCCCTCAAGCTGCAGCAGCCTTTGTCCTGGTGATACTTATGAGGCTTGTGGAGCCTCTAAATTGTGAGTCCTCAAGCCGTCCATCATGGATTGGATAAGGTTCAGTGATTAACATCCCTTTTAGCCTTAACGTCTACAACGCGACGTTGCCTGTGCACATTCAACCTCCAACAAACCCGCCGCCATCCTAGCGGATTGCAGTCAGATAGTTAGGACGAAGTCAACTGGTGTGTTTGTAGATGATCTGCTGATTTTGATGTGCATTGGTTGCTGAATGGGCCTCTCGCTCAAGAATAACGAGTTTAGCACTTTAGCTACAAGTAACAAGATAAAATCTAAACGTATGTTGCTTAAAATTTTATTCGTATGGTCAAATGACCCGTCAAATTGCCGATTTATATAAGCTGTCTAAAGCTTTGAGTATTCGAAATAAGTCGAAATATGCCCCGCGGAAACTGAGCGCATCTATCACGAGTAAGGAGTACAAATAGCCGTAAGAATGAAGCTTACCCCCTCATTTATGGACTAGAGGGGCAGTAAGCGCAGGATGATAAGCCATCGAAATGCCACCTCGACATTCCATCTTTTCAGGACAAAAATATTAAAATCAAATCCATAACTTATATTCACAACCGTTGTTTGTAACCCATTAGTCTACAGCCTTCAAGAATGGCCGAAATCACAGAAGTCAAGACCAAGAACGCCCCAGCTCCACTGCCAGTTTTCTCTCAGGCGATCAAAGCCAATGGGTTCGTCTTCCTGTCTGGTAACATCGGCATGGACAAAGATACATGGAAGCTCGTAGACGGAGGAATCAAGGCCCAAACTGTAAATCCTCTTTCCATTTAGCCCTTGATAGTTTCTCCCTTCATCTGTCCAAGCATAAACAACAAGTGAATCACGCCGCTAACACAGGGTTTAAAAGGAGCAAGCGCTTAACAACATCAAGGCCATCCTGGAAGCTTCTGGCTCGGGTCTGAATCGCATTGTGAAACTGAATATATACATCAGGAAGTTCGAAGATTTCGCGCCCTTGAATGAGGTGTACGATAAATTCTTCGGCACACCCAAGCCGGTAAGTGAAAGAATCTCACAACTCATGCTCTCTTTTGGCCGGGACACATCTTCTGTTTTGCATGAAATTGTTGTACATCTTGTGTGGAGGCTTTAGCTAATTATTCCTAGGCAAGGACCTGTGTTGCCGTTTTTGACCTTCCATTTGGCGCTCTAGTAGAGATGGAATGTACGGCACTTTGTGATTAGGGGGATCAAAGCAGATACAAACCGTGAATAGCAAAGTTCAAACGCACTCTTTTCTTTATTTGCCTTATGAGCACGAAACTTGGAAGAGAGAAAGTAACGTTCCGGCGGCATTAAGTCAGCGAGTAGAGTTTGTTTTGTGTTGTATGAAGCCCATCTTACCTTTCAAATGCGAACAGGTACTAGCCAGTATGAAAAGGTTTTACAATGCCTTCTCAGTATTAATTATTGAGTTATGCCCACTGATACGAAACGAGGGTGAAAACAAGTTTATTAAATATGAAGAGTATCTATAGTTTTCTAATAAAGGAACCTCTTGCTTTGGACCTTCCGAGGCTAAGAATTGGATATGAGCCGGAACCATTGGGTCACGTCGGTAATCTAATGTTAAAAACCTATCTTAGGAAACGGTCTGCCGTAGCCGTTATAATCTAGCGCGTGGAAGGAAGATAAAGACCCACCCAAGGTATTAATTTGAACTAAAATTACGGATGTATGGGCAGGCTAGTTTAACTGCTTCGAAGATAAAATTGCGGAACCTGCGGCTCCGGCGGTACGTGGATGATTGATAATACCCACTTCAGTTCTGGACTTACCGAACTCTTATCGAATTTGAACATACTTACAAATCCGTATAGAAAGCACCGGCATCTGCGGAGAGCGAGTTGGGGGTTTGCAAGCATCACGGGTGAAACAGCTAATGCCGCTTTTAATTCTCACATGTGGGTGCCAATTCTTTTTCACTTTTATGATCAGAGGCAAACAAGATTATGAATGGAGTAGCGCCAAAACGTGAATTCAGGTGTCAGATGATCTCAAGAGTAGATTTCTTCCCTATGCTGTAGTACAGGAATGTACATTTCCTTCCAAAACCCATGCCGCCATATTCCCATCCCACCCTTTTTGGTTGGTGCAAGAAGAGCTTTGAGAAATCACAATAGAGAAGATGTTATAAAGAAAAGGAGAATGTGACAAAAACAAAAGGGATGCCACCCTTTATTCCCAATAAATCCTACAAGGTTGCCACCCATTTGTGATTTGATGATCCCGCTCCATTCCCATGCCTATATTATACGCCGTGCTTAAAACGAGGAATGAACAAAATTGTAGAGGAGGGGGTTATGTGTGCCATCCCGTGGTATCATATGTAGATGGGATGGATGATATTTCGTCATGCCATTACGTGTATCATGCGCATTATTCGTGTATGAAAGCCGAGTGTGGATCCATGAAAAACAAAGTCATGGAAGGATGCGATGCCTTAGTTCTGATGCCGTGATGCCCGCATGCGTCTTTAAAGTGTCTCCAATGCTGTGAGTGTAGCTTAAAAACAATGCAGATGCTGCGAGATCAGAAGTCCTCCGATGGAAAAAATTTTATATAAGAAAGCGGGCAATTCATATTTCCAAGTCTTGAAGTTGATCACCCCTGGAGATCAACTGCCACCTTCTTTGCCGTATCTGTGCTTCCAACTGAAGCATTTGTGTCACGACGGAGTTTTGTAGCACTCTTAGTTCTCGATTTCTTCCGTGTAATCATTAGTCCTTCATCGCTATCCGAGTCATCATCAGCTTCCGTGGCCGATGGAGCCTCGCCATCGCCGTTGTAGGCGTCATTATCCAGATCAGCTTCGAGAGGGATCGAATCTGGTTCCAAAGTTGCGATTTCTGTCTCTGTCTCAATTGACGTCTGCTTGGATAGCTCTGCAGGCGCAGCCGCCTCGGATGGGCTCTCAAGATGGACATTTCCAGGAAGCTGGAGGAATTCCCCTTCGGTATCAGCGGAGATGGATGACGCACCGGAGATCAGCGCGGGGAGAGAGGGAACTGATTGGAAGGTCTGGCATTGTGAGCCTAGATGATCGGACGAGACTGATGATTGTATATCTGATGGAGAGGTGATGGGTGAAACTGGTGTCAGGCCTACCGAATTAACTGAACTAGATGATTTTGCTCGTGGAGAATCCCGAGCCTCTTGCAGCCCATTTTCTGGTGACGGGGGACATTCCACATCCTCTGGTCGGATTGTGTCCATGATTTCTTCATGGAAAGGTTTCTTGCGTTCGGCTGCCGGTACTTTCTCTTCCTTTGCATGACCCTCAGATTGCGACATTCGTTTGCTTGGTTCAAATGTGTTGGTGATATCTCTTGACGGTCGCCTTTCGGGGAAATTCCAGTGACCCGAGGACGGGTCAGACGGGTTCGGCGTACCTGTCGTAGAACGACCATCTTGGTAGGCCTGCATCACGGAGGGATGGAAAAACATGGGAGATGGCAGTGGCTTGTCATAAGTATCATCGTCAGATTTTACCTCCATAGATCTGACAGGACGCGGATGCTTCAAGGTGGGAGGTGTGTGAACAGTGCCCGAAACCATGGCAGGACTGAGCGCAACACTTGGCTCCGAATGCTTGTCTTCTGACTCAAACAGGGCACGGTCAACAGACTTGGCTCGTTGATAGTCGTCATTGGCTCCGACACCAGAAAGTGCATTTCGTCCTCTAGGGCTCCACAGTCCAGACTTGGAGAGAACATTCCCAGAATGATCTGTGAAATACGCTGGAGTCTGGGGGTCGCTAGCTGGGATATGGTGTGCCAGCGGAGTGTTGTTCAAGGACCGTGAGTGGTGGTGGCCACCGTGAAAGAACGTCTGAATCGAAGCCGGTGTCGAGGTACGCTCCCCAAACCCTAGTCTCGAATCAAAATCCGCACCCTTATCGGTTGAGGCTGAGTGAGAGTGTGCTCCTACCAATCCTGGAAGTTTAGCTACCCCGGCAGCGAAGGGGTCCTGCTCCTCCACCTGCTTCAGAGGGCTGGCTGTAACGCTTTGAGCAAGAGGATGCTCGTATGCGTATGCCTGGCGGTGATCATGAATGTCGTTCATGGACGCATAGTGGTGTTCATCGCCCCTCAAACTAGGACGCCGAGCTTCACGTAGATATGGAGTGGGTGGCTGGGAGTAACTCTCTGGGCCAGGGCTTGTAGCGTTGCTTATAGCTCGTCTCCTGGACCCGTCACTCTTTTCATTCCTGCCAACTCCGATGACCCTGCCCACAGCCTTCTTGACAACCGATCGAGCACGCTCGAGGAAGGTGAGTGGTATGACTGCACGCTCCAATTCTCGGTCATCGACCTGGATCCTTCTACCAGCAGTCCGTCGTGATGGATCAGTGTCGTCCAACCAGCCAATAACATTATCAATACCCTTGAGGGTCCATGGATGACGCTTAACTTCCTTTAACTTGATTCGCTTAGTAGGGTCTTTGATAAGCATTCTCCGTATCAGGTCGATCAACAGATCATCTACCTCTTCATACACGAGGTCGTTCTCGTCACGGTAGAGCCCTTGAGTAGCGGTGAAGCGTTTGATCAGGTTGGGTTGGTGCGTTGCAGGATCAACAGGCTTGAGCCGCTTCGTGGGGATATAGACTTCTTCTTTTGCGATGACTCGGAAGAGCTGATACTCATCTTCGGCCAAGAATGGTATTCTAGCATAGATCATGCAGTAAAGGGTGATGCCCAAGGACCACACGTCGATCTGCTCGGTGATTTTGGGCTGCTTTCCATCGAGGTCCGTATAGCAAAGCTCCGGAGCAAAGAACGCTGGCGTACCAACGGTCTTAGCAAGCTCGAGGTCGTCATCAAAGTCCATCGCGTCGGATTCGGAGACATATTCGTCCGGTTCACCTTCGCGAATCGGTCTGCNCAAAGTAGGATACTCCAAAATCCGAGATCTTGACGCGGTGATCCTTGGTCCACAAAAGATTGGCGGGCTTGATGTCTCTATGTACAATGCCTTGGTAATGTAGGTACTCCAAGCCCAGGACAGTATCTCGGAAAGCATTCCGGGCCTGATCCATGGTGAAGCATGGAACGTAGGAGTAGTCATCCTCGAAGGCATCGTGCTGAATAATGTCATCGACTGAGGACATGTGCGAGATGATGCTGTCAGCCATGCTTGGCGACCGACCGCGGATGACTGGGTCGTCGTAAGGCCCGTACATGGAGCCTTCAAGCAAGCCCCAGGAGCCGTAATGTGAAGGGATGGAGGGAAGCGGGCCGGGATTCTCGTCCTCGTTGTCACTGTCGACAGGAGGTATGTCAATCTCGGTGGGAAGAGGTGTACGGGCGCGCGAGCTCGTCCGCGAAGGTGCTCGAGAGGTTCCTCGGGAATGGATTCTCGATCCTGGGTTCGAACGAGCAGAGCGGTAAGATCGCGAGAGACCCGCTGAGGAATCGTGCGTCGACTGCCGTGTGAGCGAGCCTGAATCGCCATCGTCTTCATCCTCCTCATCGTCGCCGTGCTCCAAGCTCCAGTGTTCAGCGTGAGCTTGCGAGCGTTGGTATAGTCGAGCTCGCTTCAACTCGTTGCGTTGCCGCTTCCTCTCAAGCAGCCTGAAATATTTCTCTTCGTCGATGATCTCCTTCTCCCCTCGCATTTCTCGTTCGATTCGGCGGCGCTCGAACACGCATACTTGTGGCACGCCCTTCTTGCGCCATACAATCTCGCCTAGCTCGACGTGCTCAAGCACCATATAAATCTTCTTTAATTCAGGGTCGTCGATGACCTCCAAGAGGCCGACAATGTTGGGGTGCCGGATCTTCTTCAGAATGGCAATCTCTCGCTTGGTTTTATCTTCCGGCGAGACGGTGACTCGGCCCAGCCGTCGGCGTTTGGAGAAGCGCTGGATGATCTTGATGGCCACATATTCGCCGGTCTCGAGGTTGCGGGCCAACTTCACCTTGCCGTAAACGCCACGACCAATTTCATTGATCACTTCATACTGATTGATCACTTTTCTTCCCGTCATGGAATCTTGTTCGACTTGGGCTTTGTGTGTTCTGCATATTGTTAGCGTTGCAAAGCGGTGACACGTCATGGGCAAATTTGCCCCCCTTAGCGACAGCGATATCGCCAACACCCTCGCACCTATCAAGTCTCGCACGCCGCCATTTCAGGAGCTCGGAGCTGCATCAAGTGTCTGGCAGAGAAGGAGACAAGAAAATTGGCGCCGGGAGGAAGTGTGAGAAAGTGTAGGACAACTTACTCTCGAACACGGTGCGTCTGCAGCGGGTGCAGGTAGGGACTCGAATGAGGGGTCCCATCCGAGACCTGACCAGCCATGCGATTACCTGTGAGGGTCGTCGGCGTGTAGAGCCCGGGGCTCGACGATGGCGAGCTCATGGCGGTCTTGGAAATATTCGTGGAGTCCATTGCTGTGTTGTGCTCGGAGCTGCGCCGACATGATGTGGTGGTTTAGAGGGGCCTCATGTGTAGGAGAGCGAACGAGTGGCGTCACGAGAGATGGCCGACCGTCAGCAGCGCAGGCACGGCAAAGAGGTCGACGATGGACCTAGCCGTGGAAGAGGGAACTCGGATGAGGAGGTCGTGATGCTGTTGAAGCTCGTCGAGGGTGAGGCGAGCGTGAACAGGACAAATTTGGGAGGGAGCTGGCGGATCGAAGGTGCGAGGAAAGGCTGGTGGTTTAAGGATGGATGGAATTATGAATGGAAAGGTGGAGGGTCAGTCCAAACTGCGAGGGCGAGCCGTGCGACGGCAAACGACGGCCGTGCTTGGCGGGCCCGCCGGGCGCTGGTTGGCTGCTGGGGGGTCTGCTGGGGCAGGCCAGGGTCTTGGCTGGCACCCGAGCTAAGGGCGGCGGATGACGCTGATAGGGCGATAGCGGGGGGGTTACGGGGCTTGCTAGGGTTACTCAAGGCACGGGAGGGGGGTGGCCAAGGCACGACCCAGGGGGCATCGGCGACGAGGACCAAAGAGAAAGTCGCAGGACCCCTCGCCGCCAATGACGGCGTGCGCCCAGCCCAACTCGAAATGTACTGCTGCCAGAGGCTTCACGCGCGTCACTCCTTTCCAATAAGTCGCTGCTGCTCCTGGGCCTTCCTGCGTCTCTCCAGCTGCTGGAGCACTCTCTTCCTTTGGGCATGGACGCTGGGGATCCCGATGTGCAGCGTGGCATCGCTTTGCTGGATTTCTGCCACTGGCTGATCGCTGTGCCCGTTCGCGAGGGTGAGGGTAAAAATTTAGATAGTTTGCAGCGTGCGCGTCAGATGGAAGGCGGCCTGCCTCCGAGAACGGGGAGAGAAAGTTTTCAGCCCTCGAGGTTGCAGCGATCAGCTCCATCTCGATGCGGAAAGCCAATCTCTCTCTCTCTCTCTCTCAGACATGCTCAGAGGTGGTGATGATGGTGATGGCAAGACCACCAGATAGGCAGCGATGGAACGGGCAGTGCAGTCCCAGTACCACGGCGCGAGACCCAATGCCCCCAAGGTCGCCATCGCTTGGAGTGACAGACTTTGGCACGGACGGGGGCTCATCGTCGGTGGCACTGACACTGGTGATCCGACCGTCAGTCGATCGTCATCGCTTTCCACCAGCTTTGCTTCACACCTTGTCTTAGAGAGAGCACCAATACCACCGATCATTTTATTATTCTGTCGCCTTGGCCAGATGTCGCTTGGTCGCCGAGCTGGTCTCCTTCACCACCACGACTGCTCGCTCTAGGCCGCCGCTACTGGAAGCGGTGCTACTGGCGACGGCGATCGAGAAGTTGGCGCCGTTACGAAAGCATACAAAAAGTGATCAAGTTCTGTACTCCGCATCCCCAGGCCTCGATAATACCAGATCGGGCTACACCAAGACCAATATAACACTAGCTGTGCTGCAGGGAGGGTGGCTTTAGAGCTCCCTCAAGAACGCGACAGAGCGAGCGAGAGAGACATGCATCCAGTCTGCTCCAATCACCCGCCCGAACCAACCTGCACCACAATCAATTTGCCAATATATCCAGCGCTTCCCAGAAGGTCACTCTCTGCCACCACCCCTTTGCCTATTTCCCCTAGCCGTGCTGGGGAAGGGTGGTTGATTCTGTGCCGCCTGGCAAGGCGAGGTATCATCATGAACCTCTGTATCGAAAACGGCACCGCTCCTCTGGGCCATGGGGCCCTTGTTTTCGATAAATAGCCGCAATAGCAGCACGGAAAATGATCGAGGGACTGGCGGGCAGGCCAGGGACCGCTAGATCGTGCCATCGAGTGCTCCATGCACCCACCAGCATGCAAGCCCCTCGCCAACCCTGAGAGCGCGCTCTTACAGGACCGCCCAGGATGCAGCTTGCCATATCGGCTGGGGCTGTCCCTTGGTACAGTAATCCAACTACCTACATGGCCTGCGACAGAGCGATAGGGAGATCCGTACGTACACTCCTGGAGTATTCGCTCACAGTTAATCGCCGCATTCGGTTGCGTAAGCCAAGTCTTCCTCTCGAGCCGTGCCTCAACCCAGCGCGACGGGACGGGAAGGGTAGTTATCATTGTGGAACGTAGATACCTGAGAAACCACGAGGAATCGTACGACGGGGAGGATGCCAGGTGCTTTTGCCCACGTATTCCATTCCGGCTACGATAGTCATGTCTCTCAGACATCGTCCCCCTTATACACAGCAGCCGATACATTTTACAGTAAGACGGGCTGGAACGCCTCCCCGACGATTGAACACTAAAGAGGTCGATTGAGGTCCAGCCAGAGCCCTGAGACCTCGTACGGGCGTAGATCAGGCGGCGAAGCTCTGTCAAGCCTGCTTCTCCCCTCCACCGCGTCCTCCAGAATAGGGCTGCCACGAGCTGACGAAGGAGAATATTATGACCAGTTGTGTAGACAGCTCGAATATGCTGCTCTGGGTGCTGCCACCTGGATACGATGGCACTCGTGAATCCTACGTCAGAAGGCCCAAGAAACAAATGCAGCACACCAACCTCGGCTAACGTCGGGTGCAATTGTTTTCTGTCATTATGATGAAGAAGCAACAGCAGCAGCAATAGCAGCAGTGTCTGGATGCACAGCACAGACAATGTGAATAGAGCTCATAGAGTCAGTCATATGGGTACCAGCTAAACAATACTCCCGAAGCAGAGAAAGCCCGCGGTAAGGATATCACAAACCAGCGGGTTTGCAACTCCGAGACCTCCCACGTGCAAGGTCGGGCGATCATTGCCTAAACAGGAGCTCGACGCTAGCACTCGCGACTCGGTATTGATACCGAGATCGATATCTGGCGACGCGCAGAACTGGGCGCCCAACGGGGTACCACAGCAGTACTTGTACTGTCTCATCTTCCGCATGGCACCCCTTTGCCTGTACGTCTAGCACCGTACCAACCGAAGCTGCACATAAACAACTTCAGACTTGAGCGCCTCGCCCAGCTGTGCACGATTGGCCGGGCTGCTGGTGCTGATGCCCTCCGACTCAGTCTAGCTCGGACGCGAGACTATGCCCCTTTCGCGTATCGTCATTGAGGGGTTCGCATCTGGCTAGACCCCGCCGGGCTTAGACCACCTACCGCCGCCCTGCCAGACACTTTGACCTCCTCTTAATTCTCTGGGACTCAGCAGTCACCCTCGAGATGCCACCAGCAGTCAGCTGCTCTCCCGGCGCACAGTAACCAAAACTGCCGTCACCGCCAACTCGGATATAGAGTCAAGGAACCAACGTGCAAAGACCGGGAATAGAAACGCCCCCGTCCCCAGGAGCTTTCCGACGAGGCCCTTGTTTCCCGCCATCCCTACGCTGCAAACCCGTCCCTCGCCGAAGCTTCTGCTTGACCGCGCCGCCACTACGACCCAGGCAAATGCGCTGCTTTCCCGCACCTGGCACATATCTGGACACACACCCCCCGTAGACTTGTCACAGATGCTGCACCGTGCCTCTGGAATGCCGCACGACCCGCACAATGTTTGTTCGTGAAGATGAACATGTGCCAGACGCACTCATCTTCATCCTCCAGCCCCTTTGCATTTCCCATCTGAGAGTGGTTGTTGCCAGTCCACTTCTCCAGCTGTCAGAGTTCCTTGCCCCACTGCCCCTCCGAGCCAGCGTATCCCACAGTAGAAGGAGCCACGCAGGTACGGAAGTACAGCTTCCGCGGGACCAGCCAGCTCACCTGGACGAAAAAAAAAATCCACAAAGGCAGTCATCATGGCCAGTGCTGGACTATTTCGAAGCTAGATGATGGGCACTGCCAGTCTTCGCGTTGCGTCCGCCCACGATGCGCGCTGTGCTTGCCAGAGCCGTGCATCCAGATCCAGCCCCAAACCGCCCAAACCACTTTTTTGCTCGGCCGTTTTCCCCTTCCCTCGCTGTTCGATGCAAAAGCGGCGCTGAACCCGAGCACGAGCGAGGCCTCCAGCCGAAACCCAAGGCGGACGTATCGCTGAGAAGAGCTTATCGCAGACACCTACCCCTGTGCATTTCGTGCATGAAGAGGCTGCCAGGGTCCTCTCCGATATCGTCGCCGCTTTTTCCACGGCGAGCGGCCCAGCCAGCCTGGGTTTGAGCTTGCCGCTGATTCGATACCTCTCTGGTCGAGTTGCTTTGCCTATTTTCCTGCAACCTGCATGAGGCGATGGGCTTGGAAGCAGAGCAGAAGACGCAAGAGAAGGAAAGAGGTCTCGGCGATCCGCAAAGACCTTGCATCTTTCGAGATGCCGGGTTTCCGCCAGGGCTTCCAATATCTTTTAACGCTACTTTCCGTACTCCGTAATCTCTTGAGAAACTTTTACAATCGTCATAAGTAAGCAATACGTCTTTGATCATCACCCAGAGTTTTCCCCCTCTACGGCGTAAGCGACACTGATCTTACCTTCTCTTTCCTCATGTTGTGATTCCGATTCGGGTCGCACCTGGGGACGGAGGACTGGGCAGCACTGCATCTTCTTTTTACCCTTTGAAAAATTTCAAAGCGTCACGTACATACATACATCCATACAGTCATACATACATCATAGCGAAATATCCGTAGGAGGGCAGACTGCAGTATGACCAGTTAAGTTTTTCTGCTTTGCATCAAGGCGTTTTGACTGCGCGCGAGCGTAGCAGGATAGGACGGCCTTGGCGCTGGCACCGCATCATGCAAGCGTCGTCCAGTTCCCCCATGATGCTGTGTGCGGGGAAAATATTTGGTACTCCTCTCATTTGGAGAGAGACAGAGAGCATGTGCGGAAATAACAAACAGCAAAACAGAAAACCTAGAACCCGAAAAAAAGCGCCCACCCAGTAAGAAGGAATCGAACTATCAAACTAGCTCGAAAATTTTGGAGAGGTGCATAGATGCTGCTCTCTTGGGGTTTTTCTCCTCCCCTCCTTTCACCCCCTCCCTTCTGTGCCCAATTCTCCGACTGGTTGATCCATGAACCAAGTGTTACAGTGCGTCAAAGGAAAAAAAGCTGGGCTGGGGGAGATACCTCCCTTTCCGCCGCGCAGTATTCCCGTTCCAAACGTGCCACGAGAACGCGCATGACGCTTGGGGAAAGATTGATGGCAAGACGGCGGATTGGAAGAGAGGGGTGGCAAAAGTCCCAAACCCGACAGAGCTCAGGTTGAGAGAGAGAGAGCGCGTGTGACGAGCGATATACGAAGTGGTAAGTGTAGTTACCGTCGCCTTCCCAACACCCATCTATTTTGTGGAGATCTGGGGGAGGGAGGGGAAGATTTTGGATGTATGTGTGGGTGTGTGGTGTGGGTGGATTGGACCCCTACTTTTTCGTCCTTGGCTCCGTAATCCTAAGTTAGGCTCTTTTCTTTTTTTCCCCCGTACTCTATCCGTACTCTGCTGGGTCTTTGCGTTTTGCTTTTTTTTCCTTTTCGTTTCCGTCACCCGAGGAAATAACTCCAATATAATAATAATATAATTCCGCCCGGGTTCCATGTACAAACCCGTATGCAAGACCCGGAGGCTTGCTCCGTGTGGGAGTCCTGGGAAATTTTTCTTTGGGGGGTTACGAACGCGACACTGCATGACCCTTCGACTTCGAGAAAAGACAGACAGCGAACAAAATTTCTGGGTGCGTGATCAGATTGGATACCGCGCGCGAGGACCAATCGCTATTGCGAGCCAGGGCTCTTTTTTTTTCGCCATCTGGCCATAGGTGCAGTACGTAGCCAGCTAATTAGTATATACACAAATATGCCAAAAGCGGAAAGAACCAAAATATATAGGATTTCTTTTCCGTAGTGTCAGTAATTACTGCTAACGGGAGATGTTCATCCCAGGATAAGGGATGGTTGTGGGCAAAGGGATCGTCCGTGATAATCTCACACAACTACCCTCTTCCTAATGACGCTATGGCAGGTTGGGGTGCTAAACTACTGGTTCCTTGCAGAAACAAGGAATTTTTGATACCAGTCTAATAAACCAACAGTTCTATCGCTTGACTCTTGTGGTGGGTGGGTGTGTGAAGTTATGGTCGTGGTGTAACTAAAGGGAACATCGGCTCCAGAGCAGGAGGATTCTAGCTACCCACCACTACGAGCGCCTGTGCTCGGCTACCGCACCACTAGACCCCGTAGGTGGAAGAGCGGTACGGTACGAAATCGGAGGGGATCTAAGGGATCCATTCGACGGGACCGGGCACGTTCCCGCTGCTGGCTGCCCTCCTCTTCTGTTTCCAACTTCACTTACAAAGAAGTTTGCGACGGCAAAAAGGACTGCATGCAACTGCAGTAATGCGCCGGGTATGCAGCACTGTGCTTTTCAGCTGAAAGACGGCCAAAGAGACACGGGAACGTACTGTATATACTCGCACATGCGAATCCAAGCTCAGGAAGCGTAGGGCAGGTCGCGTGCTGGTACATCTTCCCGCCTGCTCGCTTGCACCGTTATCAGCAAAAGCGGGGGGCGAAAAGACAGACACAGGCAGAAGGGGACTCCCTGGAAATGTGGGCAGGACAGGGAAGCAGTGGGCACTAAGGTTAGTCTCTAGTTTAATTGAGCTGTTCGAAGGATTTCGGAACGGAGGGGTGTCTTGCGGCAGATACCGCAAAAGAAATATCAGACACGGCACGATATGTATGTGCATCTTAGTACAGTAAGAGAGGTACGGTACCTGAGCCGTGTTTTGAGTGAGGAGACTCAAGGTATGTGAGGCGGAAACCGGGCTTTCCAGGGCAATATTATTAGTTGGCATTAACCTACATTCCCGTGGGTAAACTCTGCCTTGGCTACTACCCGTAGTACCACTTAGGCAGAATAAGTGGCAAGAATGGAAGGAACGTAGAAAAAGAAAATAAAGAAACTTAAAGAAGTGCTTCTTGAGGAAATAGACGTGAGACAAAAGTGCTGGAGGCTTGGGACTATTAACTGCAGCGAAATGCAATACGGTGAATTTCTCGTTGGGTTTTACTTCTTCGAGGTTGGTCTCACATTTCCCCTGGATACGGAGGGAACAGTTTTCTGAGGCTGAGACCGTTGGATTGTGATACCGAAACAAAAAATATTGAGTTTCTTCGTTTGTTTTGGGATGTGATCAATATTGGGGATCTCACGAGGAAATTTTCGATACGTCATATTTCTGTAATCCGCGTTTGGGCTGAACTGTGGTTTGCCGTTTCATGTTGTGTCCCCTTTCGCATGCTTTTTGGATGATCGCACGCACATGGGAGAGAACAGTAGGGAGATTGACACAACTGGGCTGGTCCTGATTGGGTTGAGGCTGAAAAATATGATTTGACGATGCTGTAATGCTCCTGTGTGCTTACGCCTTACCTACGCCTCGCACGGTTCATGCGGTTGCCGATATCAGACCATCCTTGTCCGTTATCTGCCCATCGCAAATGCTGTACCACGGAGGAAAAGGTCCTTCGTTCCAGACAGCCATGGAAAAGAGCAGCACACTCTGCACAGCACAGTCAGGGCCACATCCGCTAGAGCCAGGGGCGCTGTTCCCTCTCGTGCCTCTCACTCGGGTTTTCCTTGAATGTTGGGGGTCGATCCGGACCATCGTTCACCCTCTCGAGCCGGACGTGCAGAAGGTCGGCCAGGTTGAGTACCACGGATGATCGTCATGATGCATGGCCAGAGCTGCTTGGCTGGGCTGTCAGTGAGAAAGTCCCTTAGTCCCTGCGGTTGGTGAGGCGGACCCAACAAACCCTTCTTTTTGCCTCACGGGAGGTGCCCGGTGCCGTGGACCACAATTCCCATCACTTTTTGCCAGCCGAGGAGGCCTTGATCAAGCACGGGCCGAAGTTTTGTGATAGAATACCGCCCAGAACGGTGATACTGCTGATGCTCCCAACGAATTTGGCGACCTCCCCAGGCATGCGCGCATGTCAAACGGTTTGCTGACCACCGGGCGCCGGGGCCACGACTTTGGTTGAATAAGCCAGAGCGACGCTGCTGCACTTTTGGTTCATCGAGATCTTCGTTATCAAGGCAGAGCCCGCTTCAAGCTACCGCTGCCGCCCGCCCAATCTCGCAATCCAGCCCAGCCACGGCGTTGCGGCTCCTCCAATGACGTCGCGGCGATCTACGGAATCGTGGGCCACGGTACGGAACTGTGGTACTGTAGTCAAGCACCCGAGGAGCCCGAGGTTGCACTCAACTACAGCAGCGTCTCTCTCTTGCGCAAACACCTACGCCGAGAGACGAGCAGCAATAGCAGCAATAGTTCTGCCACCATCTACCACTACACAGTCCACCACCACCATCACCAGCATCAATAGTCACAGTCACAATTAGTAAAGACTAAAGACTACTAGTTTCAGCACAACACCCTCTGCCCTGCCGAACTAAAGCCTTCGACGCCGCTTCCCAACGCTCGTCCTTGCTCGATGCGGCAGCTTGAGGCGTGCGCCACGGCGTTGGGGAGGGCGCGCCACTGTCTCACGCCCGCCCGCTCACCTGAAATCGCATCTGCGGTTTGACTGCTCATTTATTGAATTCCCATCCAGCGTGCTCCTCGGCGCAGCTGAAAGGGGAGCCGGCCGAGCCGTTTGCGTTTTGCGTTCTCGTGAAATGTGACACCTCAATAAAGGTCCTCGAGCACTGAGGAGGCACCAGTCCTCTCTCAGCAGGCACGAGAGACATGCAGAACGCAGAAGAACTGCGATGTTCGATAACTTTCTCCTTTGGGTGGTTCCCCTGGTCCAGCAACCGCCGCAGTAATTAGCTACAGCGAGCTCTGCCTACGAAAGTGTGTGAATCGTTTAGGGGGATCCACCACCGTCCAGCATCGCGATCCGGTATTAATCCTGGCTGGAGCTCCCGTCGTTCACACCCTCGAGGATCCAGTGCGCAGGGGCACAAAGACGCAAGAGAGGGCAGCGGGCGTGCCATTCGCTAGCGGCTGCTTTTCTCCTTAAGACAGTGTGCAAGATTCGATCATCGCACATTGACTTAGTACGTACATAGATAGTACTGTGGCAGGGGCGAATGAGTTGGGGCATTGGAGATTAGCCCAGCCGAACCAGCGAAGATCACCCTCGGAGGTACAACCTTAGACGTATCTTCTGGACAACTTGTCTCGACGTCTTTTTGCCTTCGATCGCTCAGTGGCTCAGTTGCGCGTTGCGGTCTCCCATCCAGTACGTAGCCGCAGTCAGCAGCGCAGCAAACCTCCGCCTGGAAGCAAACAATCACAATCTATCCATCGGTATTGCTGTGCTGTACGTACTGTACTGTGTAGAGATGGTCTAAAAATTACGACGGCCTGCAGCACACGACACTGCGCCCCCCACCGCCCCTCCTCCCTCACGCCAAAACCCACTTCGCTCCCGGCTTCTTACAGTACCATGATTCGTTTTCTGGGCAGCAGGTTGACGACCGGGCATTATTTGAGGGAGGGCTCATTAGTACATACAGCAAATATGCACGACACCTGCGACGCTACTGTACTCTACCGCCCCTCCTTCATCATTCACTGTACTTCTCTGCTTTTCCACGCACCCACCATCCGGCCCCAGTCTGGCTCTGCCCGTCTCCTCTTCCCAGTCATTAATTTACGGCCCACCGCTGGGGGCATCCACTTTTCTCCATGCTCTCTCTGCTCTTTCTCCATGTCCCGATTTCTTCCCCATGAAAATGGATTTACCATCGCATGCATCCTTGGCCTAGACTTCTACAAAGTACTTTTCCTTGCTGCACTGCAACGCTAGTACGCCAGATGTACAGGATATCATGTAATATTCCCCCATGCCGTGCATGGATACATACATATAGAGTGAATGAGCGGAGAGGGAGCTAATGCAAACCCCATTCACACACACACGCCCACAACTCCTCGCTGCAACTGCTCTCTGGGTCTTGTCTGCATTGCTGGGGAGACCAGAAGAGGGTAGGCAAGCCATGGAGCAGCGATGACGCAAAAGCGTGGTATGCACACTTTTCTGCTTTTCCCCTTCTGCATGAACCGCATCACTGCCTCCTGGGATCCCGGTCTGGCTCTACGGAAGGGAACTTTGGCAGTTTACGCCTACAACTACGCCTCTTCCTTGATTTTGATGTTCAGGAAGGAGAGTCTCTGGCATCAATCAGACCAGCAGTTCTTTCCTCGGCTTTTTGAAATGCACCAGAAGACCATTAACAAAAATGAATTCAACATATATCTGTGTATACGTATTCATTGGTCGTTTTCTCTTTTGAGGAAAGTTTTGTTTTGGTGGTCCTAGCTTCTCCCAGATGAACTCAAAAGTAGACGCACAGAGCGGGTTTACGAATCACCCTTGTTTTATAACAGGATATCATGATGATAGAAGGATGAAGTTTTAATCTTTTGATCATGCAAAGGTAATGGATGGGGAGCTTGCCGCTTTGATAGCTTTCTTTACTTCAGCCTGTAGGCTAACCCGCTCGCTTTTTTGTATATGATACAGGATATCTTTTTATTTCTTGTTATTTTGAGAAAGTACCCCTTGGTAATCACCTGGAAGACCTGAATCCTTTAAAAGGCTTCAGAATCGGAATGTTAGATTAACCCAGACTCTATGGTAATCTTCTCTTTCGGCTTTGCTGGGCTCTATGCTTGTAATTTCCCTCTCATCCTGGATGGCACAAGGCAGGTAAGTAAGACAGGGGTCGTCTGACACTACTCCCGGAAGTACTTCCTGTGGTCTATATTTGGTGTTATTATCACTCCCGTCAAGGATTATTCAAAACACCTGTTTTTTTAGGGGATTCTGAGAAATGTTTCTTACTTGTTTCCAACTCATGGAGCTGGCGCGTACATGGCTTGATGGTCTCCGTGGTTTTGTTGTTGGGGGCTAGGGAGTGCAGTTGGCTTCATGTGTGTACTTTCCCCCTCTTCTCCCCCCGCTCTCCCCTCGCTCTCCCCTCACTTCGCTGTCCATAGGCGATATCGCCTGGAAGTGTATGAGAAGAGATGGTGGAGATATGAGACATTCCTCGTTTTACTTTATTATGTGGCTGTGGAGAACCATGTTGTGCTCGTCTGCTCATAGATTTGGAAATGATTGCCGTTCTCCGGGTTAAACTTTTTGACCTCCGTTCCCGTATATTTACAATGTTACCATGGTGATAAGATTGCAGGACGGAAATGATTAGCTCTGTAGTTGTATAAAGTATCAACTTGAGAGGAGAAACCACTTTCTGTTCGGTGCAACAAAACAACTCTTTCATGCCTGTTGTCGTGCTCAGCTAGTTGGATATCTACTTGCTGTATATGAATGCTCTGTTAATCTGATCTTCCTCTCATGCAGTTGTAATCTTCCATAACACCAACAAAAGAAAAGGAAAACACGCTATCTCATGTTCTCATATCTAAGCCGTGTATCATCAATGGTATCCGCAGCGTCTAGCCATATGCTACCCTCCGCTCTCTAGATGTAAAACTATCTATTCGGACTCATTTCAGATGACAACTCCTGCACTATTCCGCTGTCTGGGGTCTCCGGCTGCCTCAAACGTCCCATTGGGATGCAGCTTCAGACCTTGCACTGCACTCTGATTCGCAGCCACCCTCACAATCTTGTGGCCCCTTCGCTCCATCTCCTCCACGGTGGAATTATCGAAGTTCCACTCGAACGTGGTCTGGTCAGGTAGGAGCTGATCATGTAACCTCGGAGCTTTCAACGATGCTGCCATGTCCATATCGTGGTCCAGTGCGTGCCACAGAGATTGGGCTGTGGAGGTAATGATGCGGGAACCACCTGCTGCTCCAATGGTGATGTAGAGGGAATTATTGGAGCTGTGCTCGGCTATTATGGGAGTGATAGAAGAGAGAGGCCGTTTGTACGGCCGGATGAAGTTTATTGGAGATGGTACGAACCCAAATTCATTGTGCACGCCGGGTATGGAGAAGTCATTCATTTCGTCATTCAGGATCACACCTAGAAATCGTAAGCAAGATGGCTGCAGCAACGAAAAAGAAAATAAGAGACACCACCTACCCGTCTCTGGCACCATGATCTGCGCTCCAAAAATAATATTGACAGTTGTTGTTAAAGTGATGGACATCCCAGACGCATCAGCAGTAACAATATGGCTTGTTCCATGATGTTCCGGGATCATCAAGCCTTTGGGGTCGTAAGCATCTACATCTTGCGTTCTACGATCGTTAATCTTCTTCCGAATCTTCTCCGCCGTGGCTGCGTCAATCATGTGCGATGCGAATTCCTCCATGTCTTCAAAGAAGTCGGGATCCCCAAGCTCTGCATGTGCCCCGTAAGAGAATCGCATAGCCTCATTGAGCCTGTGTATGCTGAGATCATCGAGCGTCGTGTCATAGCCTTCCATAATCTTGAGGATCGAGAGACCAACTGGGCCACCGCTTGGAGCCCCGATCGAGTAGAGAGTATAGTTCCTGTAATTGATGCTGATGGCGTTGCGAATCGCGAGTCGGTAGGATTTCAAGTCGTCAAGGGTCATGGTTCCGTTTGACTTCTTGATTGCAGCAATGGTGGCATTCGCTGTGTACGTTAATTAGAACTCTGTAAAAATGGATATTGTGAATGCCAACCTATTTCTCCTTCGTAAAACACGTCTGGTCCAAACTCAGCAATCTTCTCCAATGTACTACGAGGAATTCGTTAGCTCTTCCCTCTGCAACATGTGAGCTGGACCTACTCGGCATATCTTTTCCTAGTGATGGTGTCATTGAGTTGCACCAACGTTCCTGGACACTGTCAGAAATCACAATGGAAATAGAGGTCGACTGATTTACCATTCGGTGCAAAATCAACAGCGAAACTGGGATCGTCGACCAAGAAGGAGGAATTGCCCATATACCGCACAAGGTCCTCGGAAACTAGACATATTAACCTCAAAATCCATAGCTTGTAAAATTCATACGTACCACGGAAGCCGTATCTTGCAACATGAATCGCAGGATTGCAAACCACCCTCCAGGGTAGAACCTGTGAAGCACAGCCATCATTCAGTATCCAGAATCCGATCTCCACAACGATAAATGCAGCTACATTGTATGCTGACTGGGAGAAAGGTAAAAGTCAGGAGAAACTTACGCCGTATTTGTTATGAATATATTCGAGTCCACGTAATTCACTTGGAACAGCAACGGAAAGGCCACCTCTTATACTTCCTTCCACATTGCCCTGGTACATATTCTCAAATGCAGCAGCAGGCGCCGTTTCTCGGAAGTCTGAGACACGGCATTAATATGAATTTCTTGCCCAGTACACGTTAGTCGAGCCCGGACAAATCAAATCACTTACCAATAGCTTCATATTTTCCATTTGAATCCCGTACGANGNTGCGAACCCTCCTCCTCCTATTCCACTGTGGTACATTCCTATCACGTGGTGAGTCCGAGAGCCATGGGGAAGGGAGATTGAACACAGCTAAGTGTAAGACTCACCAATGACTCCGACACATAGTGTCGTTCCCACCATAGCATCTGCTGCATTTCCCTATTTAAATAGTTAACCCGACCCAGAAAATCAGCAGTATTCATTATCTGGAGATACTCACGCCTCTTCTAAGCAACTCGGCGCCGATATCACTGCATATCTTGCTCTCGCTCGCGACCGCTCCTTGGTGGTCTTGTTGGATTGGATGGGCCAATGAGCGGCCGGCCCATCCTAGCAGAAAAGGCGTAGCCCAGATATTCAGCCTCATCACTCCTGAAGAGCGTACGGGAAAGGCCTTCTTCCTGCTCTAATAAGGCTTTGATAGTCAATCACGGCAACTGCAGGGTATATTACACCATTAGCGTTGCGCGACACCTTAGCTAATCCCACTTTCGCAGCCAACGTCAAGCTGCTAGAAACGGTAAGAGAGCCTCCTTCTTGATAATGCTCCTGTATATCTATGCTATGCATATAGATCTAGATATATACAATATATATTAAACGGACAATAATGAAGCTGAAAGGAGATGAAAAGGATTACGGTTGCGCTTTCTTATCGAACAAAATGGTGGGTCACTTGATAAGGAATATGGCGTTACCACTTTCGGTAGTCATGAATCTCTGGTCGCGTGCCACATCCAAGAAACCAGTTGAGAGTAGTGATCACGATAAATATATTCGCAGTATTATCTAAAGTTCGGGGCCTTTTTGGCAACCGCGCATATCTTCTGAAAAACTATGACCTTTAACGCCGTCGCCATGCTCAAACACTAGAGTCATGTACATCACGTACATCACGTGGCCCGGTATCAACCACCCGATACATTCACAGACCGGATTTTAGTCATTTTTTGTCTCCGGCATGAGGATCCGTTTTGTCCAGATCGATTTCAGCATCAAACCGAACACAAACATCCACAGGACAACTAACATCACTGACAACACTGTTCCAACTATCTTAATGGATTCGATATTGAAAGATCTGCCAATGGATTGGGTAGCAGTCACGAAAGCTGTGTTGGGGAAAACAAAGGAGAACCTAAACGAATCGTAAGTAAATTATAGGCACATACAGAAGATATAAGGTGCTTACCAAGTCATATCAAATTTGATGTGATATTGTGGATGGTGTGGCCTCATCACCTGCCAGTGAGCACCAATACTTACGAGGACGAACCAAGCAGCGAAACCCCACAACCAAAGGCCAACAAGGTCTGAAATTATCTTGAGAAAGAAGGCCGACTGTGGAACCCCCAAGTATCCATCTGGCATAACTTTGGTCATCAGAGTGTTTCCAATATGAACCAGTCCAGCTATTGTGAATCCACTAGGTCCAACAGAGACGAACTAATTACGGTCAGCTAGCTGATTTGAGAGCATACAACGGAAAGTAAGCCAACTTACGATGCCAGGGCGTGTGGTCTCTCTGGGCAGTTTTGCCGTCATCAATCGGTAAATGAAAGCACTATATATCATCAAGCTCACTAGAAATCCAGTTCCTTGCACGCATACGGCCCCAAAGACGATTGCTAGCGAATTGATACGGGCAGCCGCGGCGGCATCCGGGCAGGAGTCAATGAGATTACCTGCCATTGGGGCGATTAAAAGAAGAGGATAAGCAGGGAAGACCCAGATAGGTGTCATTGTGTGAATAGGGAACGTCCTTTATGAGCAATCAGTATCCTGAGCGACAGCTTGGGAATGGGCCGTCTGGAAAATTGGTCGACTTACTGGGTTGACCATAGCAAAAGATACATGCCACTGCTGACGAGGATGCTCAAGGCGAGATACATCCAGAAAATCACCCGCATAGTGTATAATAGCCATTCACCCGTGTACGGGATCCCATACTGCTCAATATTGATCACAATGGTGCCGGCAGAGACTATGGATGCGGGTATAAAGAGGGCTTCCTTCTGGCTAAGGAAAGACTCCCTGAACGAACCAGGAACCCATATGAACCGCAAGGTCAACAAGCAGCAATTCATGACAAAGAGGCACATATTGAATATCATGAAGATAACACCGATTATTTGTAGCCAGTCCGATCGAAAAGGAACTGAATTGTAATTTAGTTCGCAACCTCATTTGCCAACCGGAAGGGAACCCCTTACTAGCATGCAGCACATTTGCAATCCCTCCCGTGGCCATGTTCATTGTAAACCAGGTCCATGTGTAGCACTTAATGCGGTCTCGAATCCCAATTTTGCGCGAAGATCCTTGCTGCCGGTCGAGCGACTTTTCGTCAAGCTTGTCTGCGGGAGACGGGGTTGGTGCTGGCTCTTCGACCGCTACCAGAGTGTCCTCCTCGTTCATCATGAAAGCCATTCTTCGCGGAAGGCTTCTGGGACCCGGACGCCGTTGGGGCTCTGCATCATCCATCGGGTCATGGTCGGATTCAAACATTGACGGAGAGGCATAGCCATTCTCCGGAATCTCAACAGTCATCCGTCGAGGTAGAGATGTTTCAACCGGCATTTTGACCAAATACCTTCCTCAGGAGCCGCTGCGAATAATTTTGCAATCCCATAAAATGCCAGGAGGACGAGCGGCTCTATGGCGGTGAGAGCGTAGCTGAAGTTCACCAGCGTGGTGACGAAGATGAGCAGATTGAGGACCAGCGTGCCGACATTGCTTAGGGCCATACCGCGATCATATATGTTTCTCGGGGGCGACGAGGTGCTGGGTGGTTCATTAATCCAGCTTTTTCCTTAGCCCGGGCAAATCGCGGAATGTCTACAGTCCCCAATGGTGTGCTACTACTCCTTTTGCTCAAGCACTCTTCCTTTTGGGCGGGGGGACTGGATAAGTCTCGGAATTACGGCATGGGGTGCAGCAGCTGTCAATCAACAGTGCTTCCGGCTTCGTCATAGTCCAGTTCCGGTCGGAAGTGGGCGGTGGCCCTGTCCCAATCAACACGGGCTCGACAGGCGGTGAGCGCTGGCACAAAGCAATTGGCTTACGGCATTCGGCGAGGATCTTCCGAATATCAATCCTCGAGGGGGGTCATATGAAGCTCCCTATCTCCACATTCATTCCAGATATAATCGAAAGCTGGTTGACTCCCCAGATCTGCGCTGCTTATCTTCAACACTAATGTTCAGCTCGATGTACGAATGTTCCTATCCTACTATGTCTAAATCTACATATTTCTTGATCATGGTGTGTGTCTCCGTCGAATTATCGAGAGATACTCCAAGTGTCCTCCAGATCAGCAACCTGTGATTCTCGGCATCGTATCTTCTTGGAAATGCCTTCACAGATCTTGCATCTCGAACCAGTTTGTCTATCTTGCTCTCGAGACAATCTTCAGCTCTCAGTTTCTGCATCAGTCAATCTCCGATTCTTATCCGATTCTCGCTTGAACCTCAGCCAAGCATCCCCCCTCACAAGTTTCACTTCTAGCAGTATATGGGTACATCGCGGACGTGGCTGCAGGGTGGACTTCTTCACCACGATTGCTGGGCAGCCACTAGATCCTCTTCAACACGCCAGCATACTCGACCGACTTGGTCATCACCTGGTCGCAGCACCAGTAAGGCCGGCACCGAGACTAACCTGATGAAATTGTATATCTGATTTTCTATAGCTATGGTCGCAGCTAAGTTTACCTGTTCGGCTGGAGATCTTAACTTCAGAGAGTTTACTCTCTGGTGGACCGAATATGTCAATCCATATTGGCCATGCTGAATATTCAAATCATCTAGCTTCACCTGGGCCCATACCTCCACACGATCTCATGTGTGCTGAATTTCAGAGACTCAGCCTTCACTTAGATTTAAGGTCTGTGGAAAAGAGCAAAACGCCTCCATCTAAGAAAGCAAAATATGATTCACGGTTACCGGGATTACAGCTAGATATTGACCATTGCATATCCATGGAAAAAGATAATCCAAAAGCTCCCAAAGAGATTACTGGTAGGATGCTTCACACTTTGCCTTGTCTCACGGGTCAATATTTTGACCTTTCAATATATGCGACTTCTGGTTCGCATATTTCATTTTCTGATCATTTTGACCTATTGAATAATGAGGTGATGAAATCTCAGAGCAGTCCATCATCTTCCTTTTCACTATCTCAGTCCTCAAATAGCTCTGTTGGTACCCTTTCACCCCCAAATCCAAAGCAAGGTGCGCCAGAACCACCTAATATTAATGATATTGGGTGCATTCTGGCGAGAACCAAGCTATCATCAATCTGCGAACTTGCTGAACATAGCCTGAGAGTGGTTATTGGTGGAACACAAAGGCTAGCACCTGGGATAGTTGCGCGGATCCCACATCTCAATCCTACGCTGTCAAGCTTGGCACCATCAACGTGGAGTCCAGGTTTCAGTGAGGTATAAACTTGTACCAAAGTTATTGAAATACACTAATTATCCACCTAGCTAATGGCGCAGAATGTTTGTTATATTCCTGCTGTTTCACAGGCTATCTCTAGCTCATGGATGAGGAACGTTCAGTCACCAAGTTTGCGGAGAAAATTGGAACAGCTGGTGGAGCCATCTCAGTCGATCCTCGCTGAACTGGGAAACTACAACGTTAGAGATCTTGTTGCTGAAACTCCAAAACCTTCAATCGAAGCACGACTATGGTCAATCTTAAGGCTGGTCCTTTATGATCCAGCGGCGTGTCGCCGTCTAAAGGTCTCACCGAGCAGAAATGAAGCAGAAGCAAATGAAGATGTGTTTGAAGATATTCTGGACCACTCTAACAGAATGAACAAGATTAGTGAAAACCTAAATGAAAATTGGGAAGACTGGTCCGAAGACGAGGAATCCTGCTATGAGAGTGAAGAGCTATTATTTGACGACTTGTGGACCCAAAATGAGGCCCAGGACAATCCATGGGATGAAAAGTTTGGCAGTTTTGAGGGGATCGAAAATTTGTCCATTCAACAAGAAACAGATAACATGCTTCTAGAGGCAGACTGTACAATAGATGATGTTCGAAGCTGCGACTTTTCATTGGCAGAGAGGGAGATCATGTTGATTTGACAGGGGTTGTATTCCACTAACTTTGTCTGGTTTTATCGTGGCGGTATAAGATGGCAATAAATATGCTTTCGTGACTGTACCATCTTCTATGACTCTATCGGCATGTTCCCTCATTTGCGCCGGAGACTCAATGCGTTGTATATATAGATACCCCAAAGCTCGTAATATTCCAACTGCACTCTTTAATTCCCGTCGTACGGTTACGCATCCTCGGTTTGCACTTCGCGCACACACAATGGCTTCTGCCCCTCCAACGACCGCCGAGGTCCACAAGAAACCTCGATATATAGATGTATAACGTCACCTTGCTTTACCGTTTAAGGATTGAGCTAATCGAATATTTCGACACAGTAGATTGGTATTAACCTCACTGATCCTGTTTATAACGGCAACTACCATGGTACACAACGACACCCAGATGATATACCCGACGTAATAAACCGAGCCCTCGAGGCTGGATGTCAGATATTCATGGTCACCGGCTCAGATCTGGAGGAATCACAGAAAGCAATAGATTTGTCAAAAACATACCGTAAGTATTTGCGGTTGTGTATCTTTTGGCAGAAGAGCGTGCGCTGACACTTTGATCCCGCAGCGAACGTGGTATACAATACAGTCGGTGTCCACCCGTGTAATTGCCTGCAGTTCAGCAAGGACAAATCCGGTCCCGAATCCCACCTCGCATCTTTAAAAGAGCTTGCACTCAAAGCGAAGCAGGACGGACAATGCGTTGCATTTGGTGAGATAGGGCTGGACTATGACCGCTTAATGCTGTGTCCTAAAGACGCTCAACTCGAGTATTTCGCGAAGCAATTGGATATCGCTGTGGAGATTGACCTGCCACTTTTCCTCCACTCCAGAGCTGCGCATGCCGATTTTGTTCGGTTATTGAAAGAACGGCTAGACAAGCTCCCACGTAGAGGCGTGGTGCATTCCTTCACTGGTACAGAAGCTGAGATGCTTGAGCTGGTGGAATTGGGATTCGATATCGGCATTAATGGCTGTAGTATGAAGACGCCGGAGAACGTTGAGGTGGTGAAGAAAGTTCCACTTGACCGTATCCAATTAGAAACTGACGGTCCTTGGTGCGAGATCCGCGCGACACATGCCAGTACGGAGTTCTTGAAGGATGCTCCCGAGGTGCAGTGGAAGAGCGTGAAGAAGGAGAAGTGGGTTCAGGGTGCTATGATTAAGGGCAGGAATGAGCCTTGTATGATTGGACGTGTTGGTTGGGCTGTTGCTGGCATGAAAGGGATTACACTGGAAGAGTTAACGGAGGCGGCATGGGCGAATACTGTTAAGATGTTTGGGTTTGGTGCTAGAACTCAGGCTAATGGAATAAAGCAATAGACAAAGCAAACAAAGACATAATTAGATAGACATATCCTACGAAAACAAATAGAGATTTGTTCCTTGACACAACTTTATACAAGAAGCGCTGGTGAGATCGCGAATTGGAATATTAGCTCCTCTGAATGCCCTGCCACATTGATGACTTTTTCGCTCCCCCTTATCATTGATCGCCACTCTTCGAGAGCAACCTCCCCACCACCTGTTTGCTGGAATCGTCTTCTTCAGTTGAGGAAGTAATTAGGCTTCTGGAAGTTTGTCTCGCCTGCTGTGCTATGGCAGCATCGATGACTAGCACTGCAGCCATCGCTTCAACTATTGGTGTCGCTCTGGATATTGAGTGGCACTCGGGCCTCTGCGACCCTCTAGGTCCCGCCGTTTAGAGTAACAGCCTTGCCCGCAAGGCAGAGGCACTGCACCCCAGGTGATCCACAGTTGATAGTAACTGATAACCATCTTGTTAATACTGCATTCTCCCTCGATTTTAAATTTGCATCACATCCTGGAACTGACGTATCAATCACATTGATCTTTATACGTCGTGTATTTTCACGTGAACTCGAGGCTACAATTGAATCATGGCAATCCTCACTATGATGGATTGTACGTACATGCTGACAGCACTTAAAGCTTATCATGACAGGGTATCATTCTGCTTACCCTTCCCATTATGGGCGAGCAGACCTAATCAGCATGTCTGGATCTTTCCATAATCAAATATACACCCTGCTCTCCTAGATGCAAAGATCTTCACTTGAAAGACTCTCGTTATCTGCTAAAAGTCTACGCCGCATTGGGTTGAGGTATAATTGGTGCTTACTGCAGCCTCCAACATCACCCCCTTCAATATTCAGCGCAGGCTGCCCTCATCCTTTCTCCTCATATCTGAACAACAGATATTATACGCGTCCGTCTATTGGCAAAAGGGAAATGTCGACTTCTACGCTCTCGCAAAAACCAAAACGGGTGGTCGTGATAGGTGCAGGTGCGTCCGATGCAGGACACACTTTGAAACGGATTTTGCCATGGTTCCTAACATCTTGTAGGATGGGCTGGATTAGCCGCTGCGAAGACATATCTACAAGTTGATCCCACCATCGATCTCACTATATTTGAGGCTGCGCGGACCGTTGGAGGAGTTTGGTGTGCTGATAGGTTATACCCCGGGTTCCGTGCCGATAGTCCTGTAGGATACTTCGACTTTTCCGATCTCGCGATGAAAGATGTGGTAGGGTTAAAGAACTGGGGAGAGCTGCCGGGGGAGAAGGTATATGAATACATGGAAGCTTATGCTGCGAAATTCGACCTAAATTCGAGGCTGCGGCTGAACACGCGCATATCAAAAGTGTCTAGGAACGAAGATGGGAAGAGATGGGACCTGTTTATCGAAGGATCAGATGAAGTGGTCACCTGCGATAAGTTGTTTGTCGCAACGGGGCTCACCTCAAACCCGAGTTGGCCAGATGTGCCGCATGAAGATTTTACCGGACTGGTGATGCACAGCAAGGAGGTGGGGGTCAATTACAATGCTCTCACTTCAAATAAAGTCCAGCGAGTCACAGTTTATGGAGGGTGTAAATCGTCCATCGATACCATTAACATGTGTATTGCAAAAGGGAAGCATGTCGATTGGATTATTAGGGAGTCAGGAAACGGTCCAGGCTTGATGCTTGAGGTGAGATTGCTAGGTGGTCGACTTCACGGCGGTCACTTTGCTGGTAGATGGAAGAACATATTCAACCCGAGTATATTTTCAGTGGAAAATTTCTGGTATAGGTTTCTCCATAGTGGACAAAGCAGTCTGGGTACTTGGATCATCAACAGGTTCTGGGCTAAGGCGTATGAAACTCCTCTTAAACTTGGGCCATATAAACATGACAGTGAGAATACGCGGAAGCTTATACCAGAAACAACCAGGTTAGTACATCCGAATCCCCGCACTCATCGGGTTCATTGAAAGTGTGGCTAGGAAATTGACTATCTATAGTGCCCTTTTCTTCACAGCTAGCGCCAGCGCTCTTCACGGGAACGAGCAGTTCGTAGATGAACTCCGAACAGGCAATCTAATTACAGTCCATCGCGCAACGATTACCTCCATGAGTGGCTCTACTGTTCACCTCAACAATGGTGAAAATCTCCAATGCGACGCAGCAGTTTTTGCCACTGGTTGGGATCCGCAGATGAAATTCTTCTCACCTCAAGATCGTCTGAATTTGGGCATCCCAGCCCCGCTCGAAGTGCAGGATCCAGAGACAGCTGCCTACTGGGATGACTTAAAACAATCTGCAGATAAGGAGGTCCTATCCCTTCTTCCTATCCTCGCAAACCCGCCGCCTCACCATCAGCGTCCGGTGTCCTACACGCCGTTCCGCCTCTATCGCTATATTGTCCCTTCTTCTCTCGCGGCAGCAAATGACAGATCGTTGGCATTCCTTGGTAAAGTGACAAGCATCCAGACAACAATCGCCAACGAGGTGTCTGCACTCTGGAGCGTAGCCTGGATGGAAGATCTACTTCCTCCGGATACGATCCCAAAAACCAAATCCGAGATGGATTATGAGATTGCTAAGGTCAATGCCTGGAGCGAGAGACGGTACTTGAGCCGAGGCCGGACAAGACAGGTCGCCAGCGCCGAGATTCAACATGTAGTCGATATGTGGGTACAGGATTTGGGGTTGAAAGTGTTCCGCAAGGGCGGCCTCGGTCTCAGAGATGCATTCATCCCTTATACCAGCCAGGACTACAGGGGAATTGTGCAGGATGTGTTGAGGAGAAAGACGGTCACATGAGTTTGTCTCCTGGGCATTTACCTCTTCTTTGCATTATTCATCGGTCTTGCAGATTTTGTTGCTCTAAGGAGCATATCACCCGCAAGCGGATCTCTCTCCCTTTTATATCTCAATATTTTTTATTCATGTAACTGCATGTACTAGATAGATATAACCTTTGCTTGGGAAAGGAGTCAATTTGATTCACCTCTAACATAACCACTCTATCTGAATTTGTCCTAGATTTCTCAGTCGGTGCTATGGCGGAACGAGAAGACATCATTTAGCTTCTGGAAATCACTGTCATCAGGCAGGAGATCCGCTCTCACTTCCACAGGTTGTCCGCCGTGCTTCATGAAGAAGTTACCCTGGCTCAAAGGAAGCTTGCAGCGCAGTGTATGGTTCGGATACCATTGTGCCTAAAACCAATCAGCACATGAAGACTCAGATGAGGACGAAGACATGCAAAGGCAGCACTGAGATTGTTTTTCTAAGTCACGAAAGGGAAGCTGAAGGAAATCTTACCTGATATCCTAACGCGAGCATAATTCTATACCCGTCACTCTCATTCGGCATCCCAGCATGCCATGTCCTCAGATCTCTCAGCATGATATCGCCTTTCCCACACACCGGCTGGATCGGCGGGCGCACCTTCCTCCTCTCCTCGACGACCTCGGGGCGAACATTACAAGTTGGCTCTCCAACACGCAGTTTTGCGTTGGTGAGCGTATCGGAATCCGTGGCAGGCACCTGGTCCTGACCCGATGTGTGGGCATGAGAACCTAGCCAGAACTCAGTTGAACCTGTGGCTGGAGTGAAGGAGCATAGCGGGACATTTGCAATCACGAAAAATGGACATTGTGGATGAAAGAAGACTATGTCTTTGTGGACAGGCTGGCGCATGCCATTCGTCTTGGGAAGAGCGTTGTTGCCAGTGAGAAAGTTCCAGATCGGTTTCTCGCCGAGGTAGCTATGGGTTCGCTGTTAGTTAAGCAATATTTATGTTTTTACACATATACAGGATATAGCGGATAATAAGACACAAGGGAAGAGAACAGTCTTGGGAGAGTAATGACAGACTAAAGAAGAAAAGGCAAAGAGAGTGTCGCACACACATGTTCATTAGTTGAATCACAAAGGGGTTAAAGAAGACATCATTGTACAGGTATTTCTCGTCCTTCAAAGGTGGTCCCTGGAGAATATTTGCTGCAGTGTTTCAACAGGTTAGAGATAGATATCACTCAAAAAAGTACCTTGTAATACACTGCTACTACAACTGCAAGCAGAAGAACTATAGAAGAGTGCTGTTTCTAGGTATCAAACAGAAAAATTTAAACTCGTAAACTGAAACGCATGATTCCTTTATGAGAGCGAGAGAGAGATGGGGAATGGAGGGCGAAAGAGATGGGGTAATAGGTACAATTTACGCCCTGATTGAACGGCTTTGAATTGTTCTTCACGAGATCATCAGCTTCGAGGTTCATGTAAGAGCTGATGCTATCGATATGCGCGACGTCCACAACATCCTTGAGGACCACGAAACCATCCTGGTGGAGTCCTTCAAGTGCCGCCTGGATGTTAGGTTGGTCGTACTTGGCGGCTTTGCGCTCCTCCGGGGAGGCATAGATCTGGCGAGGGCCATCAGCGATTGAACCCATGGCTGGACTCTGGTGATCTGGCAGGATATGTTAGGTATGCTGGAAAGAGCAGGGCAAGAGACACGGAAATTTTCGAGGAATGATAGGGGTAAGGTAGCTTGCGGCCTGCGATATGAGTGGTTGATGGTAATCGCAAGGCAACCAACCTTCTTTGAGTTCTTCCTCGCAACCTTCTAGAAGCAGATTATCAACGGCACCGTTGCATTCCCTGATAAGGAACCACAAGAAACAGTGACACCGCCTTATCCTCCGACAGCAGACAATGCAAGTCCGGGATAATATTTTCCGCATCCTTGAGATGCGTGTGCGCAGATTAAGCCGGCCGCGACTCCTCCAGCTACGTACCACATTACACACCCCGCACGACCTGAGCGGCCCTGGTAGGCCCTGGCGGTGCTCCTTCCAATCCCCATCCAAGATCGGCGAGAGCGAAGGTTCGGGATGCATGATCTTGCCTGTAAGTGATAAGCATGCGCAGGGCTGGACCAGCTACCCCCGGAAATAAACGCTGATTTAGGAAGCTCCTTGACTGTCAAGGAAAACGTCAACTGGTGGCGACCTCCGCTTTGCCAACAGAAAGTATCCGGAGCGCCAGGAAATGATCAGAATGCAATTCCTCATAGGCTTCTTTCGCAGCCCCCAAGCCGTTCCATTGGTGGTGTTCGTGAACAAACGCGGGGCACGAGAGCATTTACCGCTCTGATGAATCTCTTTGCCCTTATCGTGCCGGGGGCCTCCGCCAGCTCCACACGCGCGTCGAGTAACTAGCTGTGGAACGGCCTTGATCCCACCTGGAGGCGAGACACACGACCTGTAGCTCTTCCCGCATAGGTAGGTTCATGCCCTGGGGAGGAAAATCTCTGCGTGCGGCGTTACAACGGAGTTTTGGCCCCGTTATCTTGGCCTAGAAGGGCTTAATGGTGTCCAGGACCAGGCGTTGGTATCGCCGCACGAGATCACAGTGCTACCCGGGCCCATAGTGCTGGGACAAGTACATATTCTGGCACTTATCTTTTCCACATCTGCCATCCCTCCCTCCCTCCCTCCCTCCTCCTCTCGCCATAAAAAGAGCCTGAGCGACTTCTCGCGAGCGTCTGGTGCTGGTACTCAGACGGTTGTACCCTAGTGTGTGGATTACGGCTGGACGCTTAGGCACAAGAGAAGCTTTTTAAGGCGCACGCCTCCCGAGCTCCACCAGCTGCGATAAGGGCCTTTCCCTTCGCCACAGCAGATAGCCAAGAGAGAAAAAACGAAGAGGGAACAGGACCGCAAAACTTCTTGGATACCGGGAAGAAGGGCCAAAATGGGTGCATCAGCGACGGGTTTCAAGGCGCAAGCTGCCCTCAAGGTGCAAAATTTCAGGAATGCATTCAAGAGCCGGCACAACTTCGCGCAATGGGTCCGCACTCATGAAGCTGCCGACACAGAAGGCCACACCTGGTCCAACGAGGATCTCGCTGTTACGCCCAAGCACAAACGCACTTGGGCATGGTGGAACTACGTCACCTTTTACGTGGGCCTGGCTTTTGGCAATTGGACCCTGGGAAGTACCATGGTAGGTATCGGACTCAATTGGTGGCAGAGTATCGTGGTCATCTTCGTCAGCCAGTTCATCAGCTCCGTGGCCATGTACTTGAACAGCAGATGTGCCAGTAGCTATCACATTGGGTATCCGGTGGTTGCGAGAAGCGTGTTCGGCATGTACGGCAGCTACTACTTCGTTGGCGCCAGAGCTGCTCTGGCAATCATCTGGTATGGGGTACAGCGTGAGTCTCAGTTCCTGGTTTTCTAGTAGAATCCAATTCCTACCCGCGTCCTTCCAAGATGTGGAAGACAATTGGCACTAATGCGTTGTCAAAGTATACTCCGGTGCCAGCTTCATGGACAACATTCTCCGCGCCATCTTTGGTCACCACTTCACTGATATCCCCAACCACATTCCGGAATCAGTTGGTATCACCAGCCAGGGCATGCTAGCGTTCTTCCTCTTCTGGCTTGTGCATTTCCCACTTTGCGCTATGCGGCCATACCAACTGCGCGCCTTCTTCTGGTTCAAGGCTATCATCGTCATGCCTGCAGTTTTCGGTCTTTTCATCTTCTGTATGGTGAACACCCGTGGAAACGTTGGATCCGTCTACAAGTCGACCATCAGCGGCAAGGGAGTCGGCTGGTTCTGGATGTATGCTATCAACAGTGGAATGGGTAATACCGCCACGCTCATCACCAACCAGCCCGACATTGCTAGATGGAGTAGGACTCGTAGTGCTGCTCAGATGTCCCAGTTGATCGTGCAACCGATTATGGTCACCCTCGCCGCAACCTTTGGTATCTTGGCCACGGCCGCCATCAACAATACGTGGGGATTGTCGCTCTGGAACCCGTGGGATCTCCTTTCTGCAATCCTGGATCGGTATTGGACACCGGCAAGTCGTTTTGCCGTCTTCTTGGCAGCTGCATGCTGGTCCATATCCATCTTGGGCACCAACATCGCCGCGAACATGATTCCCTTCGGAGCAGACAGCTCGCTGCTGTTCCCCAAATACATCAATATCCCACGAGGCCAGTACATCGTGGAGTTTCTGGCATTTGCAATCTGCCCGTGGAAGATTTTGGCTAGCGCAAGCGTCTTCACGACGTTTTTGTCTGGATATGGAATTTTCATGGCTAGTGTAGCGGCCATTATGGTTTGCGATTGTAAGTTATATCCATGTATATCTGGTGGCGTACCTGTGTTGTGAGAAAGGAAGTGGCCAAAGGAAGAAGCAAGAGAAGAGAGAGAAACCGAAGGATATGCTGACACGAAGGAACACTAGATTATCTCCTTACCAAAGGAAACGTCTTTACTCAACACCTGTACAACGGCTCCAAATTGAACGAGCACTACTTCTACGTCGGAGGTTTCAACCTCCAAGCCGTCTTTGCCTATCTCTGTGGCATTGCATTGCCCTTCCCCGGCTTCGTGGGCACGCTAGGACCGCACGTCTCGACAGCCGCGACGGATTTGGGACGGCTGGGATGGCTTCTGAGTTTCAGCATCAGCTTCGTGGTGTACTACCTTCTCTGCTTGATCTGGCCGACGCGCAACCAGAAGCTGATTCGACAGATGGGTCTGCGCTGGGAAGAGCAAGCGGACATCAATGATGCGCGCGAGGCCGACGAGAGTGGAGAAGAGGAAATTGACGCGATAGAGCCTGGTGTGGAAACCGTACAATATGGCGAGGCCATCAGCAAGAATTACTGAGCCAGAGCATCATGATCGTGCTCTTGTTTGCTTCGGGGAAGCTTGATTCAGCAGGGTGCAATCGTACCAGCATTAGAGCTAGCTTTGTATGGGTGCACCAGCATAAAACGATTACATATTAGAACGACGGCCAATGTAGAAACCATGCGGCGCGTTCTTGTTACACAGACGCTGTTGTTGTTCGTCTTGACTCCTGCCTGCAGCCGTAAAGAAAAGCGGACAAACCAGCCGGTGATACGTCGTGTCAGGCTGTTGGTCCCGCCCCGCAATTTCATGGAAGTCAGCCACAGAGCCGCGCCGCCCTGTGCAGGCAGGATCACGTTGGGCCTGCTTGCTGGACAGACCGCAGAAATTACACGTACGATACAAAGTGTGGTAAATCCAGCTGGGAATGCCAAGGCGCGAAGACCTCGTATTACGCGCGCAACTGCCACAATAATCGCATGCAGCCAACATGAACAGGCACCACTTTCAGGATAGTGGCGGAAAAGGCGGAGGAAGAATGGGAGGGCTGGAGAGGCAATCCTGCTGGGCTCTGTACGTATTGAGGTGTTTTACATCGCAGGAAAAGGTATACCAGCAGAATGCAATGCTGAGAGTTGAGTTCGATTCTTCTCTTGCTCTGGCGTATTGATGCCTTTTTCGGTGGTGGCAGAGGACAGCAGCAGCAACGACGCACGCAGGGTCCATTAGAGTTAAAAAGGCTTAAGGTTTATTGGTTTGATGCCTGGGATATGGGAGATTTCATGCCTGAATGCCTGATCAGTAAGCCCCCGCTTCCATATCGGGTTTGGTGTATGCGGCTGCTAGCTCGGTTAAAGAATGTATGGCCTCCCATTGGCTGGTTGTTTTCATTGATGGATGGCCGGCTCGGACCCTGCTGCCCCTCTCGTGTCTCGTCTGATGATATTGGAGCAGAGAGCGATACCCAGGTACATCGACTGCTGCCTCCTCCCAAGATGCGGGCAAACCAGAGCTTCGGTCAGCAGCCACCACCTTTGCAGCCGGTGGTGGAGCAGCAGCTGTAGCAGCAGGAGGATGATGAAGAAGAAGAAGACGGAGGATGGCTTTCTCATCACTATGCTGCGCTCTCTCCATCTTACTCTCCCTTCTCAAGGGATTCAGAGCCCCTCCTCGACCACCTCTCGCAGCGCAAGTATCTGGCCCTTCTCCGCCTTCTTGTGCGATCACTCTCCGCAGTCGAGATTCTCTGGCCCAGATCGGTAATATCTCTGTTTCTGCTCGTCTTCTCGTATCGCCAGCCCGATGAGGAGAAGTTCGCATCCACAACCCTCGTCTTGACCGGCTCCTCCGCAGTTACCTAGCTTCGCCCGCCCCTCCCGTCCACGACGATACGAACTGATAAATACGATTAATACTTGCGCCCGAGCCTTGTAGATCCTTCTGACATTGATTTGACTTGGGATTTGGATTTCTGGTCCTTTTTCTAATCCGTTTCTCAAGCAAATCATAGTTAATTCGGAAGAGAGAAGCCTGCGCGCGCTTCAACATGGCCCGTTTCCAGTTGCGCACCGCGCTCTCGGTCCTCGGATCGCTCGCCTTGCTGCTGCAAGGCTCCTCAGCCTTTGACCTAGACGTCAACTCCACAGGTACGGCTCCACCTGCAAGTTTCATGAAACAGTTAGAGAAAGAGTTATTTTCAAAAAGACAAAATTTAAAGAAATAATGCATATACATCTATTATGAAAGAGTAGAGACACCTAGGCTAACTCTTCCCGAAGCCTCCATCAAGTCTGTTGCCAGTGATATGGCCTTCGGAATGATGACCTATTATCAAGGCAACCTGTCCGGTCAGATTCCTGGTCTGCTTCCCGCCCCATACTACTGGTGGGAGGCCGGAGCTATGTTCGGTGCGCTCATTGACTATTGGTACTATACCGGCGATACCACCTACAACGACGTGACCATGCAGGCCCTGCAATTCCAGGTTGGACCCTACAACGACTACATGCCTCCCAATGAATCTGCTTCGCTCGGCAACGATGATCAAGCATTCTGGGGCATGGCTGCTTTGGCCGCGGCTGAGTACAACTTCCCCAATCCTCCTTCCAAGGATCCGTCGTGGCTGGCATTGGCGCAAGCCGTCTTCAACGATCAGGTTGCACGGTGGGACACGCAGTACTGCGGCGGCGGGATTCGTTGGCAGATCTACCAGATTTCCGGCTACGACATCAAGAACTCGATTGCCAATGGCTGCTTATTCAACATTGCAAGCCGTCTGGCTCGATACACGGGCGACGACATGTATGCGAAGTGGGCGGTCAAGATCTGGGACTGGATGAACGCCATTGGGTTGATGGACAAATATTTCAATGTCTACGACAACTCCGAGGCCAATCGGCTGAATTGTACGCAGATTGATCGGAATCAGTGGACCTACAATGCTGGAACCATGATGATTGGGGCGGCAACTATGTACAACTATGTAAGCTCTATTCGTTTTGATATGGCACATGTGTATGATTGAACTGACCAGAATTTTGCAGACCAACGGATCGGCCCTCTGGAAAGAACGCACCACCGGCCTCGTGAACCGGTCAGCTGCTATCTATTTCCCCAATGGCATTATGCAGGACATCTGTGAAGCCACGAACCAATGCAATGTTGATCAGCACTCTTTCAAGGCTTATCTGTCGCGCTGGATGGCCGCAACTGCCATAGTCGCACCCTACACTTACGACACCATCGTCCCTCTTCTCCGATCCTCAGCTGTAGCTGCAGCGGCTCAGTGTACAGGTACTGGAAATGGCGCGCCGGCCGCACAACCTCCAGGGACGGTATGTGGGCTGAAATGGTACCTCAACGGTACCTGGGACGGCACGGCCGGCGTGGGACAGCAAATGGCCGCCCTGGAAACCGTCATCTCTACCCTCATACACTTCCCTGCATATACGAAGCCTCCGCTGACCAATTCCACCGGCGGCACGTCTATCGGTGATCCTACCGCTGGACACAACACTTCGGCAGTCTTTGAAATAGTCATCCCACCAGCTACAACGGGGGACAAGATTGGCGCCAGCTTTTTAACGGCAGTCGTAGCAGGTTTTATGATGTTCGTGGTGTATTTTATGACGACCTCAGCTTGGGAAGGCGGAAGCACCGTGAATGGAATTGCTAACCCGAACGAGAAACCGAGGACATAAAAATGCCTTTCTTCATTGTTTAATGCCTTCAGTTTTGTTTAACGAAGGGTGGGATAATCTCCCATACACCTTGGAAAAGAATGATTTTGAATTATGATGCTGACGACCTTTTGAAATGAATGCATGGGCAATTTTTCATGTAGCATTTTGGGTATCCTTTTGGGCATGGGTATGAGCGGCTTAGGATTTCCCCTCTTTTATGGTTTTTGGTTCTCAATCGATGAATTGCGTCTTGAAAGCATTTTGGATATGGGTACGTCGGATTGGAGTTTTTTTATTTTTCGGGGCAGGCATGGAGTTGGGTTCTATTCGTTTGACCTCTCACCTTCTCTGATGGGAAGGGTGGAAGTGTTTCGACTATGTTGGAAAACAAAACTCTTGCTACGTCGAGTCTTTGGTAGACGAAGGAGAGATGAATTTAAAAGCTCTCAATATATATACATGTATATAGAAATACATATCATAAGTTTTGACCAGATTAAGATCCCTGATTTCGGACCACCCTCGCCCCTTCTTTCGGAGATTTGAGAGATGATATATATATACCACTCTAATTAAGTATCGGAGATTTTGTTATATCGAGGGTACTCCACAGCAACAGAGTCCCATGAGCAGAGCCTATTTTGTTTTGGTACAATGCTTTCCTGGCCACAAAAGCTCAAGCGGCCATACTTTGGTGTTGGCGATCACACATCCTTTTTTATCTTGACTCGGATTATTTCCACTGCTTACGCTTTCGTGACCCCAAATAGGGAATTCAACCATGAAGAGACTGCCTTGGACTCGGCTGATGCCGATCCAGAACTTTCACGAACAGTGTCCCAGTCCGTCTCGTGCAGCGGCTTGTCCCGCATTGCTGAAGCAAAGGCGTGTTCGGAGCTGCTGTCACCGTATCTCAGATCGATTTCTGTTATCTTGCCGTACCGTGCAGTAAATTTACAATGGAACTATCGTCCTGGTTAGTTATAATGGATTTCTATTTCCTGGTCAAAGAAAGAAAGGAGGCCTTTGCTTAAGAAGAGCATGAAAGGAAACTCACATCACGAGGGAGTGTATCCGGTAACGGAGGTCGCTCCCTGGGATCATCTTCGGTCTTGGTAGTTGAGAAGGTGAACTGAGGGGTTTGCTGGTATATCCACTCGAGAGATTTCAGTTCCTCAAGCCCCTTTGCGATCTCCGGCACCTCCGCCTCTCTCTCATTGACGATGATCGGTTCCTCGGCATTCTCATAGAGATCGACAAATTCCTCCACGACAGCCAGCTCGAATGTATCCACCGCGATGTTGGTGTTGGAAATTGGCGACGGCACGCTTTCTACCCCCCGGCCTTTGATAAATGGCTTTGCCGGCGATCGGAGATACTGAGAGATCTTGCCAATGTTCGGCGACGAGAGCAGACATGTTCCGTGGTGGAGAGACCGAAGCCTTGTGAGCTTGTATGCTGAACCTGAGACCTTCAGAGGCAGAGACGGCCCTTCCGACTTGTCCGGTGCCAGCACAATGTCATGTCGGACGTTCACCATGGCATTATCTGCCCCGAGCCGTCGCAAAGCCCGCACAACCATCTCGGCATGTCGATCTCGATTGAACACAGGTGTCGGAACAATGACACAGTAATTGACGTTTCCTTCATCGTGGAACACCGACCCTCCACCCGAGCGCCGTCTAACAAGGGACACATGTTCGGGGCTCTTCGTCGCGCTCGATGATGATTTGGCTTTGCTTCTCTCCCGGAGCAGCGGCAGGTTCACTTCCACCCACGGGTTCTGGTTCCGTCCAATCACGATGCTTGGTCGGTTTCGGTAGAGGAAAAGGATAGTAGAGTCTGCTGGCGTCTTTTGAAGGAGATAGTGCTCGATGGAGAGGTTGATGTATGGGTCGAAGGAGTGGGAGATGTAGATCTGGGCTTTCGCGGATGGGTTGGTTACTGCTTGCGTAAAGCTCGAAAACGCACGCCGTGGGGGGTAGGAAAATGATATTCGTTGATTCAGAACCGCCCCGAATCCTCTGGAGGGAGCCATGTTGGCTGACTCGGGGGAGTGTTGAGTCCTGGAGATTGGAGCAGAGCGGAACACTCATTAGCATCGTTATCGCATTCTGTTCCTGAAATTATACGGCGACCTGGACTTGCCAGTGATGCTTCGCGGTGGGGCCGGACAGCTGTTGCAAGGCTGTGACACTCTCCTCGGTATGGTACCTTCCTCAAGCCAACAACAAGATTGCAAAGGGATCATCCTTGATTACCGTCGACGGTAAACAATGGATTGGTGTCTTATATCGTTTCGTCGTTTGCTTTGTTCCAGTCGATGAAAGGCAGCTCGATCTTAAGCATTGTTTCTGATACCGATTCCTAACGACTCCTCCCGAAGCTTCACCGTCGGTGCGAGATTGCTCCTGTCCTCTTTCTATAGCTTTTATTGGTGCTGTACTTATAGCTGCATATTGTGTGTGCCGTTTTTTACACAATATTATCTTTATAAACTTTTACATACGTGTCCGGATGCTCTGGAGGAAGTAATTCCAGGACCAACCCAACGTCATTATCTATAGACGGGCAGCCTTCTCTTTCAATCTGCACTACACCTGCCGGGCTTCAGCATGGGTAACGATGGGCTAGGAGCTAGTATTTGGGCTTCAACTAACAATACCAGCGGGAATTATGTCCGGTGGCCGGGGGACTGGACCTGCATCTCGTGCGGGTTTCTGAATTTCCGGTCGAGAACGGATTGCTATAAATGCTCCGCAGCAAAGCCTGGTAATGGGGTCCGATATGAAAAATTAAGTAGCGAGAGCTATGGCAATAAAGAGCAGACCGGAACACCCCCAGAATCGCTGTACCAGGACAATGTGTCAGGCCAGCACCCTGTTGTAGACATTGCAAGATCTGGCACAAACCTTACAACCTCCAAGGACGCTCAAGATGATAGACCATACTACGTCAAGTTTACGAATGAAGGAAATGGGCTTTCTACCAGTTGCTGGGCTCCACGGAGAGGTAACCGCGAGCGTGTGAATGCAGGTCGAAGAAAGGTAGGCAGAGAGCTTCGCCTCTTGCACTTATCGACACTGACTTTCGTCTTGAGCAGGACTACGATACCACACTAAGGCCAGCTAGCACGCAAAAACCCCATCAGAACCCAGCCAAAAGCGCCGACCTCGGTCTGCCATATGAAGTGCAGCATTATATTCTTGCCATGATGCAGCGGATTCTTGAAGAAGGCTGCTGGGATTTCGCATCACGATGGATACCAAACGTCCTGGCTGAGAACAATTGGACTTGTTGTGAAGCGGTCGAACTGTCAGCATGGAGGAAGACGCTCCCAACAGCCCCGCTTCCTCCTAGAGCGATTGTTCCTTTCCCCAATTATACATTGGAGAAGGCTCTGGTAGATGCGGTTCAGATCCGCAATTCCGCAGTACATCGTCATCTCTGCGATAACACTGAGTTACGCCGCATGCTCTCCCATGCACAAGGACTAATGGGAATGTTTGGCGACATCACGCGTCAGATGAAGTTCCAGCAACTCTATTCTGCATTACTTGATTGGGACGGCTCCAGTAGTGGGAACTCACAGGAAGCAAGAAGCAAGCTAGAGAAGGTCATCCAGGAAGTTAATGAAAGACCAATAGATGACATGGACTGGACGCCAAACATAGAATCTCTGGAAGAAGTTGTTCCTGGAAAAGTGGAGATATCTGAGATCGAAGAGTACAAGCACTATGATGAGATGGAGATTGATTAAGCGCTCGGGGCGCACTATCTGGAACCAATATTATAAAAGAGCTCAACCCCGCCAAAAAACGGCCACAGGAGAAAGGAGTCCGATTCCGGACTGGAGATTCTCGTGAGAGGAAAGACCAATACGCTGCGATATGATGGCGGTCTTGGCATAAGACGCAGCGCATTCTGCCTGACTTAATTAGGATTCAGCCTAGCTACGGGTTGGTAAGGAGCTCCTTGCCGCTCTTGGCCTGTCAAAGCGGAAGCCCAATATAAATCCAGACCAAGGAAGCTAACAATTCGGCCAGGAGGAATTATGTATAAACGCTGCATATCATTTATCTACATAGTAATTGTCACGGTTATTTATTTCAGACCTTTCCAAGATGGATCGTTGTTTCCTGAATTTGTCTCCGCAACCCGATCTCTATCAATACCAGGCGGCTACAAATGCCGTCTTACTATGTCGTGTCATTGCTCCTTCGGATATTAATTGACAGTTGAATTGTCCCCTATTCCGTTGCATGAAATCCTACGGAAAGCAACAGCCGACGAATAGAGTTGTGGTGAGGCTGAGACAATATCCTCTTAGAGGGCAGGGCTGAACGTTCCTTAGTTGTGGCTTCGTTACAGGATAAGCCACCAAGCGGCAGTTTGTGATATCTTGCAGTTCACGACGAGAATTCTCCTTACGCCATGGTAAGCGATAAAGTTAAGCTTTACAATCTCTTTCATCGGCAGCTCTTCACTTTTCGCTGCAATCTGTACTCCCTCATTGATTGCACGGTCCATTCGTTTATTTCGCTCTCTACCTTTCAATATGTTTTCTTTGTGCTCCCCTCTTCACTCATTTGTAGCGGCACTTCCCTTTCTTTATCACATCAAGTTGGCAACTGCCTTTACACAATGCTATTATCCAGACGGGTCAATCCCGACAGATTATGTTTGGGAACCGTGTAACAGTGAAGAAGGGGTTCAGTCTTCTTGCTGTGTTCCCAGTGAAGGTGACATTTGTCAACCGAATGGACTCTGCTTATATTGGACGGGTGACTTGTATCGGGGTACTTGTACAGATCGGACTTGGAACGATCCTGCCTGCTCACCAGATATATGCGTCACTGGTAAGTGTCATATCTTCTAGCTCTGAGATAGTTCCGAGATCCTTGGATTAGATCATCAATTCATATTCTTCACTACAATACTCACACCCACAAGGTTACGAAACGGTGTGGACGTGGGTAATTCAGTGCGACTCGCAGAACGGTTCCTTCTATGAATGTGGTGATGTCGTGGAAGGTGAACATGACGCAGCTACTTGCCCACATGGTTCACGTCCCGATACTACGTCTATTGTGACAACTACTGCAACCACGACGGCTCATAAGTACACAGCTCCCCCGCCTGTGAATACCAAACTATCGACAGTCATAACAGAATCATACACTGTTGTCATCACAGCTAATGCCCAGACGACCACCTTGACCAGTATTTTTGCGAGCACTTTTACGAGCGCTTTTCTAGACACAGCTCCAACGTCCTATCAAGGATCTCCTTCAGGTAGCAGCACTTCCCTCCCACCCCAAGCGACATCCCATAAATCTGGAGTTACCCTTGCGCCAGCTGCTATAGCTGGCATTGCGGTGGGGCCAATTGTTCTTATTGCGATTGCAGCAGGCGTGTTTATGCTCATACGCAAAAAGTCAAAAAAGGATAAAAATGCAATTGAACTGCTCTCTGCAGGGAACGATAACCTCGCAGCAGATACTCCACCTTCAAATGGTCCCGTTGGGGCTGCTCAAGTCTTCCCATATGAGGTCGACGCCAATGAGTCCAAGGATGCGAAAGCGAATCAATACGTATATCGGGGTCCCAAGGTCGATACATATGAAGTTAGTGGAACACATGGCCTCACAAGAGATGAAAAGACCTGGAGGGAACAAGGGCCAACAGTTAATGAAATGGGATTGGATGAGGCAGAGGTCAGGAGCCCCAGGAGTCCCGCGCCAATGTACAGTGAGAATATCATGCCTGTTGAATTGGATGGGACAAGCGCTTCTAAGAGTATCCAGCGATACTAGATAATCCTTGGCGCACTGGTCTGGCGGGGGCAAATTGGAGTTACATGGATTAAAAAGCTATATTGGTTCAGTAAGGCATGATTGTGTTTGGCTTGATGAAAAAGGTCGGAGATATATCAATAAGTAGCAGCAATATAATATTAAATGTTATAGAAGGCCTAATTCTACAAGAAAGTCTAGAACTCGCTGCTTCGCAGATAAAATCTACTTTTACCAACCTTTCCCACTGCCGTCCCAGATATGGCTACAATAAACACTTGGCCATCTAGCCACGGTTTATAATCTATTTTCATTATCCATCCCGTTATTACAACTTAAATCTTAACAAATTGGCGATCATTTCTCTCCCAGTAATCCTCACTGTGGCCCACAGCGTTGGGAAATCCAGTGTGCTGGTGAATGTGTCGGCGAACCCAAATCCAAGCATAGGGGGGATCCATCCGCGAGCATACTCCAGCGCGAAACATCCATCTTCCATCTTGTATTGTTTAACATCACCGCGCTTGAGAACATGGACTGAACCTTGTGGATACACCTCCGGTTCGTAGCTGCCGGGACTGTAGGCCAATTGTTCGCCTCGGAGAATGTGGAAGTAGTCGTCAGCGGTGTGTCGACCAGTGTGGCCTTCAGTTCCGACTGCCGAGCCTAGATGGAGCAGCTAAGTCAGTCTCGATGTTCTTTTTTTGCAAAGCAAGTGGAAGCGCAAGATAGAATGTCCAAGGAAAGACTCACCGAAGATAATCAAATACTCAGTAATGCTAGCATGGATGATATACATGCCACCCATTGCTCCACCGGCGTTGTTGAATACCCACTCCTCGTCCAGGTTAATATAGCCTCCAGGCAGCTTCTCGCTCAACTCGGTCGTGATGTAGCTGACCACGCTCTTCGTGTCATTGCCGTGTGCGGCAATTGCACGCTTCGAGAGATCATGCAGCTCAGCTGGCTTGAAGATGTAGAAATCCTCGTGGTGGTTCTCAACATACCAGACGGCGTTGATGAGGACTGCCAGGACCAGGAAGATGGCGGCAAAGATCGTTGTGCGGGAGCTGCCGCTGGATTGTGCGGTTCGGGGAGCCATTTTTGAAAACTACCACGAACAGATGGCCGGAAGCTACCAGAGAGGAAGGTGTGGGACCCGAATTGGACGAGCAGGAAATTCTCTGGTTCCTGGAGCGCTTCGAGAGCTTGTGGATCTTTTTTGGTCAACTTTAAACTACGATGGTTCGGTGGTCGGATCCGGAGAAAAAGTATCCCGATGGACCCCTATTTTGGGGCACGCTTACAACCACTGGTGCAGCTTCAATGGTTCCGAGGTTGAAGGGCCCAGAGTGGTGACCTTCAACGAGTTAACGAACAGGAACTGCTGTGTTTAGCTGTGCTTAGCTGCGTTTGTCTAATCAATATAAATTTGAAATTGATGAAAGGGACTTTTAATACAAAGAAAACCTCATGATCTTACCAACGCGATAAAGAAAACACATATATGGCCGTGTATAAGCGGTGCGATTAGCTACACCGTAGTATGTTCGTATTACTCATTTCTTTATTCTACATTTATATTGTACAATTAAATCAATAAAAGTACGACCGTGGGGGCTCATTATAGCGAGGACTTTTTATTTGCTTCCTTTTCCTTCTGGTTCTCTACTTCCCGCTTCCGTTTTGCGATCACATCCGCTGGACTATCCTCAATCAAATCGCTTTGCCCATCGATTCCCGTCCATTTTGGCTTCCCATCGGGTATGTCAACCACTCGCTGCCCATAAAACATGTGACATCTATGGATCAGATTATCTGTCAGTGTCTGCTACCAGATATAGGAATATTGATGTGAACACTAACGTAGGAGAGAACAGCTTCTTATCCTCCTCGCCTTTGAACTTAAGCAGCGTCGGAAACAGCAAAATCATGTTTCGGCCCTCATCAAGTATTGGCGTGTGGCAGAATTCGCAGTGGACTTTGCATGGGAGATTCCGTCCATGTTTTTTGGATTGGCTGTTGTACCAAGTCAAATTACGGTGACCATTGATAAAGTTGATGTCCCCTTTCTCAAAGATAGCTGCCCACTGGAATGGAGCGCCTATATTGACAAGTCAACAGCGAGTCAGGGAGTTCAATTAACCTCATTTGAGAAAAAAGGACAATGAAAATAAAGGCCAGGGGGAACGCACCATGAATGACCTGGCAGGTTGTGCAATGGCAGTACTTAGCGTCCAATGGTTTCTCCCTGCTCAGCTGGTACTTGACCCTTCCGCAATGGCAGCTGCCTTCATGCACAACCTTGAAGCCCTCATCTTTGGTGTGGGTTCTGTAGGGTGCTCTGTAATGCCAATCCTCCTGGTCGCGTGCGATATCGTCCTTCTCGGCGCCAGCAGGGTCGGCCATCCTCAAGGACGTGCTAATGAAGCGGTATCTGCTGGTGCTTGAAGGAGCCCTTTGCGAATGCGTACCAAAAGCCTCAATTGCGCGCCCGAAGTTTCGATGCGTTAAAACGATTCTCCTTGTGAGAGGGGTGTTCATATCGGTATGGTCTTAAGATGGATTGCGGAGGTTTTTGTGTCTTCTCCCCGCAATTGACATCGTGATTACTTACCAGGGTGACGTCAGGACAGAGTCACCAAGTAAACACACAATGTTCGAGACCTTTTCATCAAGAACGAATTGACATCTTTCGCTCAGTCTAGAGCGATGGAGAATAAATCCCCTGTACGTCATTATCCAGCATTAGGTAACTCGCGCGTCAACCGTTTCCCATGAAGAAGTGCGGAATTAATCCGCCACTTTAATGATGCATTAGTCGAAGGCAACCTGACTTGCGACCCCTTAGATCTGTTGAAAGGGACCCTAGAGGCTGGGAATTATAGTACAAGCCGACTTGGGACTAGAGGGTCATCTGATACCGCAATCGAGGAATTAGAGTTGTGATTGCCTCTGCGGTGATGGATCACTGGGAAGCTGGACGAGCGGGGCAACCCTTTTCACCCGAACACAAAACGTACGTCCTCTTCCACTTCGAAGTACATAATCCACGGTGATAACTCTCGGTGGTACAGACAGGTTCGTTGCCTTAACACAAAGATCACCGGCTTAACACCGACGTCTAAACACCGACGTCCAAACACAAACCCTCTATCGCCGACAGCACTCTGAAGCTAGGAGCAAATATGTGGAGTGCAGACAGTCTATAGACAACTAATCGACTCAGAATATCTATAATTGGCTCCAGCTCCTAGAAAATTCCATCAGCTTGAGAGTGACTGAGTACGATACTAACGTTCAAAGGTATAACAGGTATAGCTATGTTCAGTCACTTATAAAGTCTTTAGAATTAACAGTAGTAGTTTGTCTGTACGGTTTAGAAATTACCTGCTCTTCGTGGGATAGAAATAGCTATGGCTGAGAACGCGGATATACGCGGTGCCTGTAACTGCGGCCAGATTACCGTCTCTATAGCTAAAGATTTATTCCCGAACTCTTGCTCTCTTTGCCACTGTCTAAATTGTCAGATATCTGGGGGATCATTGTATGTTCATACTCCACAAGTTTCATACTGGCTTTTTGATCTACTAATGGACCGTGAGAAATTAGATTTTCAGTGAACCTCCCTATGCAACCAAAGGATGTATCGGTTACAGGAACGACCAAGACCTACGAAGATACTGCCAACTCCGGTAGGAAGGTGTTACGCCATTTCTGCGGCAATTGCGGATCGTGAGTTTAGAAACACCGGAATGCTATCATTCTCCTCAATCCTAATGGATGCCTGTAGGCCTATTCTTTCAATAACGGAATCAGGGGCAGCTTACGTCAAAGCAGCAGTATTTAAGAAGTCTGGTGTTGATATACCCACTCCGAGTAGGCAGTCATGGACTAGAAATTGCACAAAATGGGAGACTCTGTACCCCGACATACCCACTATTGAATAGGCTAGGAGTACCTAAGGGAACTTAGCATGGTGTCTAGCCAATTAATTATCTCGAATCTGACAATATAACACTATGAAAGAAGTGAGAAGCAAGCAAAGGTCTCCTAGAATCTACTATTTCCCTTTCTGGATCTAATGGTCCAAAACTCCTAATGATACAGCTCTGTTTTCTTCAGAAGTGGTAAAATCGTTCAGCCAATTTTCCGGAAGTTTACCATCATCACGCACACTCCTGAGGAATTCGAAACGATCACGCGGATAGTTAACCTGTTTAATGGAATTCCCGAGCTCTAAAATATCAGCACCACCTCCAGCATAAACGGGCCAGTGAGGCAGAGATTGATTGGGCTCGTTAGGATCACTGGATTTGGCAAAATTGGTCCAATAAGTTGTAAGGCGGTCTGCGAATTCTATGTCCGCACCTCCCGCAGGTGGTGCTGAGCTGATGATCAGATTCCTCTTCAATGTAGCAAAGGTGAATGCTATATCAGCGGCGTGCCCGGCAAATGGGGAGTATGGGGACGTATAAGTAAAATGGTAAACAAAAACGGGGGTTGCGGCCTGTCTTTGGTGATCCGCAGCTTCCCAAGTTTGCTGGGTGATCACCATATCACCGATGAACGTATGAGCAGATGACTCTGCTTGCTCCTTGGTATCACCAGGATACAAAGACAGGAACTCAGGTGTACGTGAGCCAAATAATAGCTTCGCAGCAGCTTTGTATTCGTCCGTTGATTTGTGCGGCAACGCTCTCGGTCTAAATGGTAAGTCCTCGAGAGCATTCCAACCGGCAATAATCGGTACTTGCATTTGTCGTCCTTTCAAGAAGACCTGTGACGGATACTGCTCAACCACATAACCATCAACACTCGGCCCGAAAGCTGTGATGCCAGGATCTATGTTGAAGTCCCATGACCCAGCAGCGGTAACCACCTCAGCAGGTAAGTGCCGTAGTTCAGCAATTGAGTCAACACCGAGTCTCTTAGTCAACATCAAGCCTAATGCACGTGCTCTATCATAGCTGGCTAGACATCCGTGTTCGCTTTCCCAAAAGGCACCGCTCTGTAGGATGGCCTTGTGGAAAAGACCCGGTGCTAATGGAGAGGCCATAAGCAGGCCAATGGAGTGGGCACCCGCTGACTCCCCGAATACCGTGACATTATTCGGATCTCCTCCGAAGAGTGAAATGTTATTACGGACCCAGAGCAGGGCTGCGATTTGGTCTTGCAACCCAAAATTTCCAGAAGGATGCTCTTCTTTGTCAAGCTCAGGCAAAGCTAAGAAACCCAGAGGTCCAACACGGTAATTAAAGGTGACCACTATCACTCCTTTCTTGGCTAATTCCTTACCATCGTAGTCAGGGGTTGCGGAGCTGCCAAATTGAAAGCCACCTCCGTATATCCAGACCATGACTGGCAGTTTTTCATTTTGTTGTTGGGCAGAGGTCCATATATTCAATGTTAGACAATCCTCGCTCTGAGGCGTAGGCGCAGGAATTCCTTGAAAGGCACTCCAAGGAGAAGCCCCAAAAAGCGTCGCTTCGAGCACCTCCTTCCAAGGTTCAGCTGGCTTGGGCGGTTTCCAGCGGAGTGGACCCACTGGCGGTGCGGCAAAGGGAATTCCTTTGAACGTCAGGATGCCATCGGTATCACGCGGAGTCCCCCTGATGGGCCCGTCCTTAAGCACAATATGGTGAGTGAGTACGTTGCTCATTACTGGAGATGGGACTAAATGAAAGGCTAGAATGTATTGCGAGGAGAGCGGCAAAATGGTGCAGACTGCACAAACGTCCTTGTAAGGTGTATCGCTCAACTTAGATTCAAAAGGCTATCTTTAAATCGAGGCGCACGTTGAGTTTAAGTACAGCCTTCAATCTAGGTTGCGGGGAAGTACAGGATATCGGGGGAACTAGAATACGGTATACAGATAACGGGGGAATTATAGCGGGCGAATAGCGGCGGTCAAATAGATCATATGCTGAGATTCATAGCGGTTGTTGCTAAAAACCTCAAATTATAAATCAAGGCATGTCCAGATCAGCTGTGCAATTTACGAACCCTAATACTACCCTCTACTGTTATTATTCACTTTTTGGGTACCCAGTTGCGACACTGTCTCGTCTTTCGTCGCACAGGTATATAGAATTGGTTAGTCTACCTTGAAGCCATTTGAACGCTGCGAGACACTATCTGTAATCCTTTTCAGAAGCAGGACTTATACTGGAGACACGTTTTATACGGCGATATAACCATGGTCTAATGTGGTTTTAAATCATCGATTTTGCCAAACGCGACTCTAAACATTCTAATTGCACCGTTCCGGAGAAACGCTCAATTGACCCGCATCAGTAATATTAGCGGAAGAGAAGTTAAAATTCATATGAACGTACAAAAGGCCTGTAGCTGAGGCCGACACGATCTCCGAGATCTCCCACTGCAACTACGGCCGGACACCGGGATCATCTCCGAAGCAGCCCTAGGACTCCAGCAGCAAGAAACGCTTGGTTCCCTATAACCTTGATGACTTATCACCTATAATGTCTTCTCCTTTTTGCACCTCCAATCCCTCTTCTTGCAAATTTTCTCTGCGACTCTCTCTCCACTGATATATGCGCCCGTTGTCGTTGCTATCATGCCAAACGGTGCTGTATGCTCTCCAGCAAGCCATACACCGCGTGACTGGCCAATTCCACCAGCCTCACGCATCACCTCGACATCCTCAGCTCCATTTTCAAGCCCTTTACGAAAATGACTATAAGACCCATGTCCAGCAAAACGATCGAATTGCCACATTGTGCAGAAATAAGAAGTCGGCTTGCAGGAGACATCTTCTGCTGAGTAACCAGGCATTCGGGAGTAATACGGATGCGTAAATTCGTCGAGAATCCGGTTGTAGTCGTCGGATTGCGGCGTGAGATCCTTGACAGATGAGAGTAGGTGAGTCGTACATGGTCCATGCATGTAGAAGAGGAGACTGGGCTGGGCTTCGGATTCAGGGAGGTGAGCGAGAGAGATGGCAACGAGATTGCTGGGAATTGTTGTTGGGTGTGTGGTGTAAGAAGGGTCGTGGAAATGAGTGAAGCAGGGAGGGTTCCTAACCGCTGGATCCTCAAGCCAGAATGCACGAGGAAACGTAACGTATATCTTTTCTAGACGACCAAAGCTGTGCAAGGTATCAACAAGAATATCCTTTTGATAAAAGACATGTCGTTTTAAGCCTTCGACTTACTTGATGTTATCAATTGCTTGGGACAGTCTTGTTGGCAGAGGAGGAGAGAATGCACTATTCATGTTCTCTTTCAACCACCCCAAGGGGCAGGTTACTACTACCTCATCAAACTTCTCTCGAACACCATCAGTTGTCTCAATGGTGATAATTGAACCTCCAGGTGCTTTCTCAGAGCTGATGTGCTTAATTTCAGTGCAAAGTTGTATGGCATCCTTCTCTAGAGCCGGTCTGCTGGCTAGATCCATAATACTCTTATATGAGCTCGCTACAAACAGATCTGTACCTCCAGGTCCCTCTTCAATGCAAAGGAATCTGAGGCTTTGCTGGTCAACAGGCTCGCCAACCATTTGGCCCCATCGGTGTGCCTCATTGAGAATGTCTCGAAGCTTCTCAGGCTCATGCCTCAGTTCCTTGCCCATTTCTCTCTCAAAAAAATCCATGAGGCTATCACCTGGGTTAATCTGGCTAGAAGATTCATAACTGAACCTGGATGCCTTCTCAATCAGCTCTAATCGCTTCCCGTGGAGCCAAGCTGCCGTGGAATCGGATCTTCGCTTTCCATCCGAACCAACGATTGCCTGCTCTTTTGGCCGAGGAAAGGTAACGGCATGCACACTTTCCGCGAGTGTCTTTATGGGGCTGCCATCGGGGCTATGGATCCAGTTCGCTCCCAAATCGACGAGGTGCCCGCCGAAAGGGATTTGGTGGATACGTCCGCCAATGCGATCGCGGGCCTCATAGATCTTTACTTTTGCACCGCTACGCAGTAGGATGTCTGCACATCTTAAGCCTGAGATTCCAGCACCTATGATGGCTATGGTCGCTTCATTTGTTGTGGATTGGGTCATAGTTGCTATATTATATTGAGGATAGAACAAACAATGTATTCATACATAGAGCACAAGCTGCACTGAATTCCATATTTTGATAATGGAAGCTAACAAGTAGAAGCTGAACTTCAAGTCTAAGTTACGAGCAAACCTACTTTATGAAGGTTTGGATGAGTCGTTGACTGCGGAGCATGCTGTCAACGCCCGAGTTGAATTGCGTGACTGGTGGCTCGTTGCCAAAGGAACCAATCACTTAGGTGCCTCTAGGAATAATTGAAGCTGCTTGCCGGTCAGCCGAAGTAACTCCCATAATCTGTTGATGTTGTTGCTTGGTGGTTCAGGACTTGCTATCTTCTCTGTCCTGCTGCCAATTGGCTGTCGCCCAGAAGGAGGAGGGAAGGATGAATACACCCCGACTTACACAGCGTCGCGAGGACCTCCCCATTTAGGGAGTCCCAGCCGAGCCGTCGTTCATGTCTCTTCCTCTCTGATTGATAACAGCCAATAAACAGCCTCAGCTTTTGTTAATTGGATGTTCGGGGAGTTAAGATTTGGGGCGGGGAAGGAGCGTCGCAGAAGTGGAGTAGGGTGCTAATAACTAAACAGATAAGCCTAGCGCCAGCAACGCAACCTAAATGTATTAGGCGATACGACGTGATGCCGTAGGCGGAAGCTCTTCATGCCAATCTTAGGCATTAACATGGCCCTCTTAAAACCTCAATGTCTGCTGCCAATAGCTGGGCTGGTTAGTTTGCACTATAGCCTGCCAAACCCCAGTTTACCATGCTTCCCCGCCTCGTGATCCTTATCATGTTATCTCACAGCTGGCAGGGAGATAAGGAGACTCACCCAGACACATTCACTCTTCACCAGGCTGGACAGAACGCCGGTACATAAAAACCCAGGTGGTGATTTAAGAACACCCAAGCAGATAATTATCCCTCAAACCAACAGAGAAGATCCTCTTCAACATGGCTTCCAAAGATGCCGACATTCAATTGAACCAAGTCTCCACGTTTGAAAGCCGTGGAGATGACACGAAGGGAATCGTTACTGGCCGAGACATCGATGAAGCGCTTGTCTACTTGCAAGATCATATCGATGCCGGAGCAGGACAGTCGCTGGAGATTGACGACAAGAAGCTCATACGTAAAATCGATTGGATGCTTATGCCCTTGATGTTCGCATGCTATTATCTCCAATACACGGACAAAACACTAAGTAGGTCTCACAAAGATACTATTACATTCTCCACATATACTAACGATCCATTAGTGTCATACTCTGGAATAATGGGAATCATCGAAGATACTCATATGCCAGCCAATGGATTCTCCAACCTCGCTATTGCATTCTACGTTTCATTTCTTGTCTGCGAACCTATTCAGTCTTTTCTTCTGCAGAGGTTCCCCACTGCAAAGTGGCTGGGTATAAATGGTACGTTAACATCTTATTTTTGCGAATGACCGGCTGAATCTCACGCAACAAAGTTACCTGTTGGGGCATAGTCCTCACCATGAATTGTGCATGCCATAATTATGCATCTTTGGTCGCCCTTCGAGTCCTCCTTGGAGTTTTTGAATCAGTGACTGCGCCAAGGTAAGATACTTGCTAAACGGGAATCTTCCAAGGCTAACAGATCTCCTTAGTCTAGTTATTCTCACGGCTATGTGGTATAAAAGGCATGAGCAGGTTAGCAGAATGGGTTGGTGGTATCAAGGAAGCTCTGTAGGCCCTGCCGTATCGTCTCTGGTTTCTTATGGCTTTGGCCACTGGACAGCCTCCGATCCCAACATATCGTTCAAGTCGTGGCAGGTCCTATTCTTGCTCTTTGGGTTAATCACTATCGTTATCGGGATTCTCACTTTCTTTTTCCTTCCTGACAGCCCATTCAAAAGTCGCCTTAGCCCTGAGGAAAAGCTATACATCATCGAGCGAGTCCGAGAGAACCAGACGGGTATTGAAAATAAGAGATTCAAATGGCTGCACTTTAAAGAGGTGATTTTGGATATTAGGACGTGGCTTTTAAGTCTTATTGTTATCCTTACAAACGTTCCTAACGGTGCTGTCAGCTCTTTCTCGAGTATTATTATTGAAAAGTATTTCATCATAACACCATGCTATATCAACCGCTTCTTTTCACTAACTTGTTTTAGCTTTGGGTACGATGAATACCAGTCACTTCTACTCAATCTTCCTGGCTGTGCCGTGGCATTTGTCTCCGTCTGGGCTGGTGCATTTGCATCAGGCAGATTTAACGCTCGAGGCATTTCTATTATAGCACTTATCATCCCAACTTTGATGGGTGGTGCCCTCATGGCGTGGCTGCCAGCGGACAATAAAGCCGGACTCTTGGCTGGATCATTCTTGATTAACACAGTGGGCTCCAGTAAGTTTCATGCCACCAAACAAAATTACTCTCGACTGACAGGTTCTAGCTCTACCCCTTCTGTATAGCTGGATTACATCAAATTGTAAGTTGCGAGCATCTCATCATGCAAGATTAAACCGTCGTAACAAGTTCTACAGTCGCAGGTCATACTAAAAAGATTACTATGAATGCAATCGTCCTTATGTCTTTCTGCGTGGGAAACATAATTGGGCCTGAGACATTCCAAGACAAAGATGCGCCACAATATATCCCTGCCAAGATTACCATAGTCGCGACTCTGTCTATTGCGATTGTAATCACGATAATACTGGACCTGCTCTACGCATGGGATAACAAGAGAAGAGACGCTGAGCCGCCTCAAGATCTGCCACCAAACTATGAATTCCTAGATCTGACAGATAAGCAGAATAGGAATTTTAGATATCTTCTCTGAAAAGAAGGGTTTTGGAAAGGAATGTTCTCAATCCATCTAGCTGTCAAACATAAGCACACACCTGTTGCTCCTGTTGCTATGGCCTGTTTCTTTGGTGGTTCAGGTTTAGAGTAATGGAATAGCCATTCTCCTCTACTGTGGCGTAGTCCATGTAAATGAACAATGTGATTTCATGCAATGCATCATCTGGATCATGATGCTGTAGAGTAAGCAAGCAGCGTTGTGAACTGCCGAACGCCTTGATATGGCTATGACTTGGATGAACCACATCAGCATCTTATACTTTAAAAGTCAAATTGTGAGAGCTCCTGTCACATACGACCATAGACTGAGGAATACTGGGCATCCCGTCCGCTCTGCCATACATAAGCCTCAGATCGGGGGATCAGTAGTCGAGTCGGGGATGATCGGCGAATCCCCTCTGTTGTATGTTTTTGTTTATTTTTGTCAATTTTTTACTATCTATTAGTAACTTTATTGCCAATTCTCATTCCTGGGGAGGTACTCGCATCCTACAATACAAAATGTGTTGTTTAAGGCTCGTTAACTTCGTGAGGTTCGTAAGTCGTATCCGCAATCTCATAGCTTGTTTTCAATTTCTAGTGAATCAAGTAGCTCCTTGGTCCACATTGTCATGCCATCGTTATCTCCTAATAATTCCTTCTGGCCAGCCAGAGCCTTTTCATGGTATACCTTAGCTTCCCTTTTGCGACCCAGCTGTGTCAACAACAAACCGACATCGTTCATAGACCAATATGTGTCAGCATGCTTTGTGCCATACACCTTCTGTCTCCCTTCTAAGACTTCCAATAACTGCTCATATGCTTCCTGTAGGCGCCCCTGATCTCGTAGGCAGCGACCTATATCAGAGGCTGTCCAGAGATTATGTGGATGACTTGCTCCAAGAGTCCTGGTTTGGATTTCTAAAGCTCGCCGATGTAGAGCAAGGGCATCATCTAATTTTCCCTGGAAGCGGTAAGTACGAGCAAGACAGTTGGTTGTCCAGACAATATGCGAGTCATCCTTGGGCAGTATTCCTTCCAAGATAGTAAGGGCTTCTAGATGAGCAGTTACCGCCTCATCGAGTCTCGAGAGATGTCTATATACACGCCCTAGCTCGTTGCTGGTCCAAACAGCATCAAGATGTCCCGGGGGTAACTTTGCCTTCTGGATATTCAATGCTCGGAGCTGCGTTTCCGCCGAAAGCCCAAACAATCTCTGTTGGTCATAGATCATACCCAGTGAGTTCAGTATCCAGACCGTTTCTGGGCTATCTTTGCCGTGCTTTGCTTCTTGCTGGACGAGCGTATCTTCAAGCCATTTTCTTCCATCGTCCAGGCGCCCAGTAACAGTATAGCTTCGTGCGAGATCACGGACTACCATCATCTTCTCGAAATGGCCGATGTGGATTTGAGAACTGAGGCTCGGAATTTCTAGGTACCCGGGTGGCGATGTGTCAAAGCTAAGTAGAATGACTAACATATCTTCAAGAGCATCAAAGTTACAGTCTTCGGAGAACTTGTGCTCTTTGATCCAGGATAGAATTAACCGCTGAACTTGAAGAATACGAGGCAGCTGATAACCAGCCATTCCCATAAGCAGCCACCGAGTCTGCCATATCCGCCTTCGACGGGATGAAGAGAGAAACGAGATCAATTTGTCTTGGAGCTCCTGATTTGGTTTGGACTGCACCAAGTGATGACACCAACTGCTTGTCGCATACCCAACCAATGGAGCCTTGCTCTTATCGTGTGTAATTGAGTCACCAATAGACGATAGACCAAGATACGTCAAGCAAGCTGTTGTGATAAATGCGTTAGATTCGTTTCTTGGAGTGCAAAAAGATCGTGTAAAGCTCGAAAGCTGTTCGTCATTTGATGTGTACGACTCGGGGTCCAAGAAAAACTCGCACAGAGATAGATGAATAGGTCTGAAGACATCCTCCTCCGCGCTGTACTCTATTAGAGGACTACATAAGCGGAGTATTACTGGCTTGAATGGTATCTTCAGGGGATCAAGTTCCTCGTCCTTCGTATCTATAGCCAACGCTGTTTGTAATTCAGGCCATGAAATTGGACGAGTGCCACAACATATCCACATAAATGCGGCTTTCATTATCTTTTGAGTTGCCTCGGTTTCCTTGCCAAAATCGGACATTATTGACTCATAGAGTTCTGCTAAGCCCTTGGGGACTTTATCCATCATGGATTTAATCTCGAACAGGCTTGAAGCTCCTTTGAGATTATATGTCATCAAGTAAGCCCAGAGGAAATTTCCTTCTGCATCCCGCGATAAACGGTTGAAGAGCATTGGATGGAGGTCACAGCCTAAGCATTCAGAAAGGTCTCTGATTTCGTCCGAAAGAAAGTTGTCGATATCGTCTTTAATGTCTCCAGGTTTCAAATATATTGTAGAATGTCCACCTAGATGCTTTTTTAAGGCACCTGTCTCTCTGCTGATGCAGAGGAGGCGGACGCCTACGTTTTGGCTAGTTAAGCGTAGCATGGTTTCGACGGTTTTATTTATATCGCTGCATTCGTCAAGACCGTCCAGAACAAGATATAAACAATTAATCTCTTTGACGAGGGATTCCAAGATCCTAGCTGGGTCATCTGATTCAGATATATGTGCTCGGCCGAATTTCGCTGCCGACTCGTAGGACGAGAACAATATCGGAGGGAATGATGGCATCCGTCCAACAAGTTGGGCTATTATGCTGACAACCAGCGATAGAGACGTACTCTTCACTTGATCATTCTTGCTGAAATAGAAATAAACAACGTCGCAGTTTTTGGTTTCCTCTCTCCGTCGCTGAAGTTCTTCGATGATGCAAGTAGATAGCACTGACTTTCCGCCTCCAGGACGACCATTTATCCAGAGGATTGAATCATCATGTTTCTCGGTGCTTCTCCAATTCTCGTATTCCGGTCTACTTAGGATCCATGAGCATGTCTTATTTGCTCTCTTGTTTCGCTCCCTTAGGAAATCGCTCTCAATTTCCACTGGGTTTAACCACTCCATGACTCTCCGCTGCCGTTCTATATGCACAGTTTGACGATGAGCAAGCGTAGTCTCAGCTTCCAAGATCTTGGTGTGTCGAGTCAGTGCCGTGAGTACGTCTTCAAATTGACTCTCGAATTGGCTCCATGTTGATTTTATCAGCGTTTTCAATGCTGTAGGATCTGAGTTAGCCTTCACCACCTAGCTGTAGTTCAAGAATGAGCGTCTCTAATTCTTACTGTTTTCTTTGAAAACCTCTCTTGCCCGACAGAGGAACAAGACAACATCAAAGTACATATTGGCTAATGCCTCGCGAAATTCAGGTGAATCAGCGAACATCTGCTCATAACGGTGATATATAGGAAGGATATCGCCGATTTCCTCCATCATCGTGACAATCTTAGCAAAGTATCTTGCAAATGAGCTAGCAACCTGAACTCTGAATGTTAGAAACGAGATGATATGCCCAAATATTGCTAAGATATAAAATCAGCAGCACCAAGCGTACCTCTATTATGAAACGGAAACATCCCCATGCTAAAGCGGAAGGTGCCGGGTCGAATTGAACTATCGTATCAACAGCCATAGCATATCGTTGTAGAAACTTAATAAATGGATCAAGACGTTTACTGATCCGCCGAGTCTTGCTGGAAAGGGCCTGGCGCCTCTCCAGCTCTTCGACATCTAGTAAGACATCTCTCACAGTTGCTGCGACGCAGCGCAGCTTATCTTCCGCTGAAAGAGTTGCCAAATACCGCTCTATTGCAGCCTCGTGTGTTAAAGAAACCTGGGCCATCACAATAAATATTCCAACCCCGCACGAATATGAGAGCTGTATTTCAAAGACAAAAATTCAGCTGCAAGCCCAGATGAATTAGGAAAACTATTAACAGTGCTGAGAAGTCACTTTAGTGATCTATAGTGATTAAGAGATTGGAATAGAATAAGTGTAGACCTCAAGGAAAACTATCGTGCATTATGAAGGGCTTCATTTAAACGTGTTCCATAAGAGTAGAAGAGATAGAGCGAATAAGGCTTTTTGCCTTTTCACCGACTCTGTATTGATGATGCCCACCTGATTGTTTGAGTCAGCGCCGAAGGAGGCAGCGAAAATTGGTGGGATGCTCACTTTTGTACTGTGACACGTTTCGGTCAGTCTTTACTGCACAGCCACATGAATAGTTCGGAGCTTGAGCCCCACCCAATCAGGCGCGAGGTGGTTGAAATGGCTGATTGGATGCCCTAGATAAAGGATTTGATCGAATGGAAGTCAAATCGATTCATGTAGCTTGCAGTCACCGTGTCAAATGAGTTGGAGCCTAAATCGCCTTACTGAGAATTACGGTTGCTCGTCCATTTTCATTAGATATTAATTAGCTTGAGTCGTCGCTCAGTCAGTATCTATATGCAATTTTTACATGAATCTAAAGGCCATTAAAACTCCAGTACTACAAGGAACTTCTTTTCGAGCCTTGATCACCGGCATAACTGGAGATTATTGCGGTTGATGAGCGACAGTCTCAATGCCAGTCGTCTCTCCTACGTCTATGGTTTCCACATGTCGGTTATTCCACCAGTCCAGAATGCCACGGAACAGCTTCTTAGGGGAAGCTCTGAACCCGAACACCTGACCCTTTCCATCAGGAAGGGGCGCAGTAGTGACCGAAAACCCTTCTCCAAGCTCTTCTAATTTCCTGTTCTCCCGATATTTCCAGAATGGCTTAACTTCTTCCTGTAACTCAGGAATCCAAATCCATGCAACAAATGCGCCCAATGCCATTAGCACAGCAAATATTCCCAGAAGAGTTCCAAGTTCAGGGGGATCGTGACCAAATCTAGGAGAGGAGAGAATCAGTTGGACACAGATGGAGGCTGCTTTACCGAAAGCAGCTGAGATGCCGTAGCAAGTGCATCTGTATCTTGTAGGAAAGATTTCCGCGGGTATCTGTATGCAGTGTTAACAAGTAAATATCTTCAGTTAGGTTCAGTTAGGTTCAGACAGAGGGCGTACAATGTAAGTTAATGTGTTAGGTCCTGTGGGCAGTAAAATTAACTATTGTTCTGTTATAAAGGGATATAGAGCTGCAATGCTTACCGAAATCGAAGAAAAATTGACAGAGGCCATAAAGCACAATCGTAAAAATATGTCCACTTTTAAATTCAACAGCGCGCAATGTAGCACCAGTAATGGCAAACAGAAAAAAAAGCGTGATGAAAGAGGCAACAAGTAAGAACTTGCGATTCAAATGGTTGATACAACACAAGAGGGCAACGCTGCCAAGCACGGAGCCAATTGATACTGTGATCGTGTATTTCAAGGCATCATTGAAGAGTTCCTGGTACATATTGGTGTCGGAATTAAAAGGATTTTCCCAATCCGGAAACGTGCCGTTCGAAAAGGTCGCATATGGAGATTTTCTTTTCGTGTACGGCCAGCCTAAGACTTCTGTACTATTCGATGCCGCCCATATTGCAGCTAACTGGCGAGGATTTCCGATCCCAAGACCATAAAAGGCAAAATCCAACAGAAACCAGCATATTGATGTTGCTGCTAGGTACCGGAGGTTCCCCTGTTTCCAGAAGAATTTCTTCAGCTCCTGCCAAGCAAAATAGTTGGGTACAACCTGGACAGACTGAGTTGGCAGTTGTATGGCTACGTGAGCTCCTCCTTGCTCGAACGACTGTGATGCTTGCCCTGAAGGCTGTGAACCAGAGTGTGATTCTACTGGCTGGACGATTGTCTGGGTAGGTAATGGTAGGTGGCCGTTCTTCTGTCCGTTTTGTTGTGCCGGTGCGGGCTGTGCTGACATCTTTGTTGGAGGAGCTTCTGTGAGAACTCCAGCTTGAGCATCACCTCCTTGGTACGTGATAACATCTGAGAGGGCTTGATCAAAATTCCAAACCACATCCATGGTGTATCTCGGAGACTCGGGGATAGAGAAGCGATAGATAATAGCTAGCAGCGCTGGAAAGGCACCGACACCGACGACACATCTCCAAACAGTATCGACTGCAGCAATAACATCGCCTCTTTGCTGGTCATCTAAAGCATTCCCATCCGCTGGTAGACTATTAATTCCACGCGCCCGACCAACACCCACCAGGGCTACCCATCCTACAACTGCAACGGTAAGCTGACCCAGCGGCTGCATCAGAAAGACCGCGGCCATCATTTTCGCACGTGCTTTAACACCTGCAAACTCAGCTGTTATGACTCCACTGAGGGGATATTCGGCCCCAATGCCCATGCCAATCACGAAGCGCCAGAACACTATCCAACCCATGATAGACATGGAGTTTTTCAGACCAGTTGAGGCTTGAGCCATGCCGAGGGTTGCAAATATGACCATAACGAGCTCGACACCATACAGCCGCCGTCGACCGTACAAATCAGCTAGGACACCAAAGAAAATCTGGCCACACATGGAGCCACCTAGGGTCACGCAGTTAATTGTGAGCTCGGGGTGATTGTTTGTCGTGTTGGGCCAGTACAGGTACGCCAGCGACGGCAAAATTACATTCGTTGCAAACAAAGCATAACTATCCGTGAAGAACCCGGAAGCAGAAACCAGAAACACTTGCCAATCAAAGTCGGCATTATCAAGGCGGTGGAGGATGGCTATGCGTTTCTGCGGATTATCCTGTTGGTAACACGTTAGTCGCTCACGTCTCGCTGATATTGTGATATGCCTTCCGTTGACGAGTACATACATAATTGCTGGGTACGTGAGCTGTGGGATTGAACCATATATGACCCTTAAACGGCCACACGGCATTGAAAGGCCAGATTTCAGGCATGATGTTCGCGAGATCCTATCTTGATTTCTTGTTCTTCCCTCCCTGCAGCCTCACTCAGCAAGAAGCAAAGCCGTGGATCAGAGAGAAGTCTGAATCTCTAGGAGCCTTTCGTTTGAGGGCCACAAGAAATATGCATGTCCAGTTCGCCTAGAAGCTCTGAATGTTTTGAAAATGGGACTTTGAAAGTCTGCAAATATAGAATAATACTTAATTTTGGCGTAGCCTGGTCCTAATTTTGGACCATTGGCTAACATATAGGTTGCCCAGGGTGGTCTGCGGAGTGGTGGATTTAAGCAGTGAAACCACCGCAGGGACCCGGAGATCTGGATTCAGGGGAGTGCGTAACCACGTGAAGGGCTGGGATGGGCTTGTGCTCAGATGCAGATTTCTCAGAAGCCGATGGTACAGAAAACCACAGGGCGACGATAACACGGTGCGAGAGGACCGGACTTCGTGGCCTACAAAGTTGGGTGTGAGGGGGCTCCCTGCCATCACCCAAAGTGTACAGTGGTACTTCGCAGTGCGCGGGAGTCGCCTGTGTCGGGCCTGCTGCCGTGCCGCTGGCGCTTTTCCCTTCTCGGGGGCTTCAGGATCAGTCCACTAACAAAATCATCAAATAACGGTGTATGAAAAGGGTACTGGTGACCCCCTGTACGCCTCAGCCTGGGCTCTCTGGGATCTTGTGGGCCACTCATCATGAAACGTGCGTTCAACCTCATCGCACACTTGATGGCGGGATCATGAAATGGTGAGATCTCTCGCCGAGGTCCATCCCCACCGAGAGTTATTTTGACCTCCATGCTCGGTGAGGGAGGCGCATGGGATACCCTTTCGAGCTGGAGGCAGCTTTGCACATAGCAGGGCGGATAATAATGGCCCAAGGGTGGCCCCAGGCCCTGTCTCATGGTGTTCCAGCGACGTTGCTTAGACTGTTTGGCACGGTTGTGTAGTCACCAGCTCTCCCGCCGTCGCTTGCGCAAGACCTTATCCAGATCACCCTCAACCCGCGGACCTGAGAAGCATGTGCTCCAAGGCTTGACGGCGTACGGTCCACTGCACGACCTCCCAGCAACCTTTTTGGCCCGCTGCCAGGATGACCGACCTCTGGCAAGCCTGTAAGCGGGCAAAGCCTCTTGCCTTGGGCTTTGGAGGGGCTTATGGAGCACCTTCAGAAAGGATCGAGCGTCTGTCGAAGCTGGTCGATAGTTTTCTGTATACTTTTGAGAATCTCGAGGACATTTCTAAACGGCAAAACGCTTTCGTGGAGCGGATATCTACTTTCACTCAAACATTTGATGAGTGCACGGACTTTGTATATGACTATGACGACCTTAAACGGAATGCGAAGAAGTTTGATAAACGGGAGCCGGCATCGGACCGGGTTCAGTTACAGTACCAGCTTCCTCGTTATGTGTACACGGACGAAGACATCATTAAATTCGAGGACCGGTTGCGTTTCCAGCTATATGCCATGGATGTGAAGCTGGACGATATAATTCTGTGAGTGAACCGACTATTCCTAGCTGGCTTCTCGCAGTACACCCGTGATTGGTCCTGTAGTATCTAACCTAGAGGGAAACATCAAGGAGGGCGTTTATCAAGGCCACTAAATCTGAGATCCCGCTGACCATCATTGACCATGATCGGGCCACGGAGAATTGGGAACAACCCCTCTCAATTCCAGGTACAAGCCAGAGTTATCTGGATTTAGCCCGCGATGTGCAGGGCTTGTATACGGAAATTGAGCGTCTTGAGAACACATTCAAGCGGATGGGTATACAATCAATGCCATATGGGGTAGATGACAAGTATTTCAGAAAGCCCGATGAGCTCGAGATAATGAAGATTAGGGAAGCATTGAAATTGAGAATTCAAGAACATCGACTGCAAGATGACGAATCGCCCGCGTATCTAACAGAATCAATCCAGTTCCAAGATAATGATCATCTATTGCAATATTCAGGATCAAAGTTGACCCGTCTGGACCCCATTTTAAACAAACACTCAGGAATCCTTATCCGCAAACGAGTTCTGGGCTCTGATGAAGATGTGTCAGGTTCCCTTCGTGGTTTTGATCCGGTACCGATTACCAACAATATGTCAGTCAGCTGTTGATCTCATTTAGCATGAACATCGCTGAATCCTTTTAGTCGCATTCCGCGTTCCGGAGGCAAGGAAATTTTCTATCGACTAGGTAGCATCGATATTGTTGAATATGTCGAGGTTGGGAAGCGCTTCATAGTTAGCACAAATGACTCGGGACATATTGGGATTATTCATTATCGTGAGTCTTGTAGTAACACTGGAGTTTAAAATATTTGCTGCTGACACTATTATTATCCAGTCCCTTCGGGTCCGTCCGCGATTTTATATCCCTTTACCAAACATGAAAAATTATCTAGACCAACCGAGATTTTTGGGAAAAACGAAGTATCTTTGATAGAGCCATGCTCTATCGAAGTAGTAGGGGCGGTGTCATTCTCCGCACTGGATGCCATTCCAAGATACTCGTTTGAAGAAATTCAGGATATGCTAAGCTTCCAAGATGCCTTGAGGAAAAAGTACCTCTTACACACACTTCCAGTCGACACGGTCAAGTCAAACCGGGATGATGAGGCCAGCCTTCAGCACCTCAAACTATGGAGTGCAGTCGATGATGGCCAAGTTTCACTTTCGTTTTATAGCCATGAAGTAGATCCCAAAAGCCATTTTGAGTTTTCTCTCTCGCTCTTTGATCAGAGAATCGCCATTCCTTCAGACAGATCCAGCAGAAGCATCAAGATCACGTTCAAGCCCATTTTCATTCCGGCTCCTCCGCCCAAGAGAAGGCCTTCCTTGGGTTCCCTAGTGCGTCGAGCCTCTTCAACCCTTCATTCTTACCGTTCCTCAAGATCATCCCGTATCGACCGTAAGCATCTCCAGCCAAACTGTTTTATATATGTATATGTGACTGCTATGACTAATACTACGATCCCAGGCGTCGATACATCTGACAGCGGGGAATCGGCGATATCGAGCCAGTCAACCGCATCTGCTCCCTCTGCCCCCTCAGGTGAAGTCCAGACAAGTATTGCGGCGATGGGTTATCTTTCGATTACCTTTTCAAAAAGCGAACGTAAGCCCCTAAAAATTCTTTCTCTATTTTGCTTTTCCTTTATATAACCATGCAAACCACTTATCTATAATATCTCTAGATCGAGATATTTTTGTGCAGGAATTAAAAAGGAATTACCTGCCAAAGCCAAGTGTAGTTACACTATCTACCAGATGCACACCTGTTCCTGCTCTTCTCCGCCAGCCATACACAGAGTCATGGCGATCAACAGAGTCACCAACATCGCGCTCCCCTCAGCAAGCTCACCCCTCTAGCCGCCCCCCTGGATTTTTCCTTCGCCAGGGACACACAGAGCCGTGGCAAGAAGTTGAATCACCAAGATCACGGTTAATGTCCACCACTCTACAATTCCATCCAACCATGTTTAGAGTTCAAGGGATACCATATTCCTGTCTCCATGGAGGGACGCGCCATCTGATTCGAAAAGTACTGGAGCTCCCCGAGGATACCGGGATAACCACGAAATCGTTAGCTATTGGCCCTGATCCTACGAAACTCACAGCTGTAGTATATTTCAATAAAGAGATTCCTGAAGTGCTTTCGTCTGAAGACTTCTTGCAAACGCAGGAATTGAAAGTCGCTATACCTCATCACATTCCTGCTGACGATAAGGACGAGTCCATTGAAGCGCTCCAATGGGTTACTTTCGACACTCACTTCAAGAATCTTACTATTCTGAGGACGGTAGATCCAGCTGAAGATACCCAGCATACTGTTGAGTAAGTCGTCCTAACCCAGTATATCGAGTATTGATAAAGAATTGAGAATTTCTAGTATATGTGCAGTATCCGGTCTCGGAGCTCATGCCTGGGGATCGTTTAGAGAGCGTGGCGGACCATATATGTGGCTCATTGATTCCTTACCAAAGGAGTTCAAAGGAGCCAGAATCATGACATACGGGTTTGACACAAGACTCAAGAATAACGCGTCCGTCCAACATCTTGAGGATCTGGGCGGCTATTTGCTATCAGACATTGAGCAGTTGAGAGCAACTTTAGAATATCCTCGGAGCGTTCCTCTCGTGTTTATTGCTCATAGTCTAGGTGGCTTAGTAGTGAAAGAGGTATACACAATTCCTTTTCTGAAACCAAGTGCCATGGCTAATTCCACTCTAGTCGATGATATGGGCAAAGTTGCATGAGCATGATAGCTTCATCAGCTCGATAAAAGGTTTACTATTCTTTGGCGTTCCTAACGAGGGTATGGACATACAGTCCCTCAGGCAGATTGTAAGAGGCCAACCAAATGAAGAGCTGCTCAAGTCATTGGAGAAAGGATCTCGTGAATTGAGATACCGAAGTCAAACATATAGCTATTTCTTTAAAAACTATCTTGACCCCCCGGTAGCGTTTTTCTATGAGAATAAATTGTCTAATACAGCAATCCAGGTGAGCCAATTTGCCATCCTACCTCCAGTAGTGCATTATCTAAACGTGATAAGGTTGGACCAGGAGTGTGGAAATTGGATGGGCCACTGACACATCTGGTTGATCCGTCATCTGCTACTTGCGGCTTTTACAATCAGCATGGAGAGCATATTTGTCAAAGTTTGGAGAAGAATCATTCTGAACTTGTCAAATTTAGCGGCCCTGATGATGGGGAGTATAGGCATGTGCTTCCAATCTTAACAAGAATAATCCGTGGTCGAGGGCCGGCGTCTCCCTCAGAGAGACTCACGAGAGATATCCCGGATCTGGGCCCCGAATGGGATTTTACGGGTGTTGATAGTGAAGAAGAGCGCGAGGATGTAGACCCTGATGAGACCAATCTGGGGTTTTAAATACGCCCATTGATCAGCCACTGAGGATTATTGATTGTGCTTTGTGAACCTGGACGGCAGCCTACTGGTGCTGGGATACTCGAATGATAACTAGCAAACAATACCAATCATAACTCTATGGGCTTGCCTGTACAGCCTTTGAAAACCGGCAATGACCAAAATTCGAAACCGAACACTGGTTTACTTTGTACTATATCTCAACAACATACAACAATGAATCGGAAATCGAAGGGCTGCCAGTCCATTTTGTTGATAAGTCATCTGTTACTTTGGGAGATTCTATGAATAGTTTGGAATGCATATATGTGATGACTTTGTTCCGTCTGCGGCTGGAGAGCGCCAATCTGTCCTCTCCATTCCAACAAAAACTGTGAATAGGACATATGACAACTATAATGAACACGGACAACACAAAAGAATTATATTTTATACGAAAAACGATAAGAGTATTGTTGCTATTTCCATGTGCATCGCCCAATAACGGCGAGACCCTATAAACATCCTCATCCAAGAAGAAACAAAGAATCTAAGCAGAAGCCGAACTAAGAATCATATGGTCTCTGCCCATAAACGACATACCTAAATATCCAATTAGTATTGCGGGCCAGGATTAATGGACCTTGAAGGTTTACTTACACAGGGGTGTACGAGTGGATCGAACGATTTTTCATATCCTTCCTCACGTCAACTAACCCTACCTCAACCTCGGCAGCTGTCATGCCAAATGCTCGTGTCAATAAGGCCATGGATATAGCCTCGGCTCCGCTCAGTGCATTATTATACATCCATAGTCCCATCGTCTTGTGCTTCTTTCCTTTCGGCCACGTATTACTCGGCCACATGAATAACCTCTCGACGACATTCACAAATCCGACCTCGCGCATCCATTCCGCGTATTTGGGTACGCAGTGGTAGTCCCTACCCATGATCCTCGCGGCTTCGATGATCTTGTCGTTCCACTTCTGTACCGCAGTGCCTTCGTGGCTTCCATCTACAGAGCTTATCTTGAAATAGATGTCTTGCATCTCGAGGTAGCCTCCGGGGGCAAGCGAGTTGTATGCTTTGGCGAAGATTGACTTGAAGTCACTGAAGCAGCTGAACATGGCACGAGCGTGGATGAGGTCAAATTTCTGAGTGTATATCCAGTCGTCTTCGGCATCGTCTACCTCGAAGCGGCAGTTTGGCGGGACACTTCTGACGTCAGTAATCCATAGATAGCTTTTCAAGTAGCAATGAAAAGTAACGAGCGTTATCTGATGGTCTTACAATGTTGGCTGGATAGGGCTTAGATCGGTACCTATTACGGTTGCCGATGGGTGTTGCGAAGCTGGGGCAGAAAGATGTGTTAGCTCGAGAAAGCTGATAGGCTCCTCATGGAGGATTATATTATAGTTCTCTGGGAGTTAGTCACCGACCATATTCTATAGCCCATATTCCTGTTCCTGTCCCAAAATCCAGAACCATCTGCGGGTTCTGAATCGGGGCAAGGCTGAGCTTTCCGTCGAGAGTCAACATAAATAAATGGTGCTGGAGATCTGCAGGAGATTAGCCAACGGGATCATAACCAATAATGCCTCTGCTGACGAACCTAATCTGTCTTGTTCGACCTGACGACATGTTAGATCCTGGATCAGTAAAATAATAAGGGTTCGGAATACTACATACATCGTCGTTTGGCAAGTAGTACTCTATAATTCAGTATTAGTCTCGGCGAACAGAGCAACCAGTGGGTCATGGTTCAAAATTGCTTACTTCCTTGTTTATACTTGTGGTATGTACGTCCATTCTCTACGACAGACTCATAGAGGCTCGACCTTAGAGATTGCGTGGAGGATCTGTGGATCAGACATTAGACTCTTACTTCATTTCCGGCGGCGTAAGACGGATTTTTACGATAAAGATTCTCCCATGGCAGAATCGCCATCACCAATACTTCCCTCACTTGGATGAGAATCGATCTATGTTTCTGTCAGTTCTGTTTGGCCTATAACAAGGTCTTAGGTTACGACTTACATCTAGTCTCATTGGCTCATAGCCGTCATCCAGCTCTGCCGAACGAGAGTCATGTTCGGCGGGAGCCTCACCATGCGCTCTGTCAATAGGTTCGGCTGAAGGTTCAATGTGACTGTGTTTCTGGGCTTCCGGTACAGGAGCTGCAGGCTTTGCTTCCTCATGCGAGCCCTGATTGTGCGTCTCCAGGTTGGTATCGTGAGATACAGCAGCTGGGATTGATGCCTTCATCAAATTCCGTTAGTCGTCTCACTCATCCTCTCTTATGAGATGGCCTTTTACCTCCAGTGGTGTCACGACTGTAGCCTCCGCATTGGAGTTGGTAAGCTGTGGCTTCTGCGAGAGATCGCCGGCGCTGTGCGACTGCGATACCACATTGCCTGGCCCACTGGTCTCCGTCGGCGCCGAGGCGTCAACCACGGGCGCTTGCGATCCAACGACTTCTGTGCGCTCCGTGAGATCGGGAACAGCGGTGTCGCCTTGGACGCCTGCCATTATTATCGTCGGGGAATCAGACACTGTCACTTGGTTACCTGCACCAGACACGCATGCGAGGGACAAGAGACTGTCAATTATGAAACGTAGCAATTATAACCCCCCGAGCTCCTTGTTGTTGGAAGTTCCAACACTGCTAAACTTGATTGAGAAGGACCGACCACACGATGCGATAGGTTCGGGCGGGCTTACAACCCCACTCCAGGGCGCAATAGTTATTGCACTAGTTAACCATCGCGGATATATACCTTTTCTGACTAATCGCGACCCGCGCCGCAGAGAGTAAATATGCCTAAATCCCAGACAGCTGAAAACCATCGCTTGACCCGATTGTTCAAGTGTCGCGTGTCACTTTAATACAGTTCACGTACTCATGCAGTTAAGGAAATGCGCTTTGCTACCTCTTGGCGCCGACCCGGAAGCTCCAGCTTTGTGCTCGGTTCTCCAGTAACCCAGATCCTTCATGGCCCATTTCATTAATTGCTCCCAGAGGGAAACAGAATAAACGTATTTGTTGGTAGCAACTGCTCGTTTAGCCTACTAAAGGCATGAGTAAAGGTCGACTGACTTGGTATGCATTGCATCAGAATGAATCTCATAATCACTGTCACTTCGCTCCAGGATTGTGAAGGTTGATTAAGTCCATGAAGTTCCTCGCTCAGCCATCCCGTTATTATTATTGCTAGTTTCATTTTTCGTAGTGCGTGATGTATAGGTCTGCTCATATGTGATTTCATAGTGAATATGAGTCACTTAGTTAGATCCGGCGTACAGATTTGCTGAGCAGCAGTATCGGCACCCATAACTTGCTCGAAATTTATACAGTATCGCTGTATATGACTACTATCAGTCACAATAGTAGCTAGTGGTTAACAATCAATTCGATTTTTGTTCCGACTTTCGGGGCGAGCTTAGCATCTTGTTAATCGTTGAAAGTCACTACCAGGAATGGCCACTGGAACTACGGGTATACATAAAGCCTAGAGACCACAAAATTTGCAACATCTTTAAGCTTAACATCAGGCTTTGATTTGCGCAAATGGCTTGTGGTGTAGCCGGTACAGGGAATGATAGGTGCACATTGGTAGGCACATGTGCATGTAGATGAAGCCTAAAAGTTAATTAGCGAGGCGCACTATCGCTGTCAAATGAAAGGCGTGGCTCATACCTTCGCAATTGACTGGACTCGTGAATATAAATACTCTCTTCAGAGGTCGACACATCGTTGCATGAGTTAACGATCTGCACCCAAGGTATTCCCTACGGTTCCAATAAGCTCTATAACTATTGAATAAGTCAGACCCATTCCGCAAGCTTGGATCGAAGCCATGACTACTACACCTGCCGAATATCATTTGGTTGGGACATATACCCGATACTCAAGTATACTGCCTCACTGGGGTCCTTTACTTATCTAATTCTGTAATAGGTTGGACGGCTCGAATTGAAACCTTGCTGAAATATTTCAATATTCCGTTCGATTCTACATTTGTGCCTCTTTCTGATGTACAGACCCTTGTTCAGTATCCAGTCAAGCCCGGGATCTTCGTGTAGAACTGTTGCTTATCTCTTAATATAGGTAAAATCCGTTTCTCCCAGTGGGCTGGTCCCGCTGCTAAAAGTATCGTCTTTGGGCCCATCGGTATATATCAATGACTCACTCGCCATCTGTGAATTTCTGGCTGAATCCCATCGGGATCTGAATCTATGGCCCCAAGATCGCCTCCTCAGGGCTTTGGCTAGGAGTGCAGTTGCTGAGATGCATTCCGGATTTACGGTCATGAGGAACACGTACGATACCAATTTTATAGCAAAGTATACCGGAAAGATTCCCATTACGGAACAGGGAATGAAAGATATTGAGAGAGTGCTTGAACTTTGGGCAGGAGCAAGAAAGAATACCATTGAAAGATTGAAACAGTTACACCAAGAGGATGAGGGCTTTTTGTTTGGATCTTTTGGTATTGCAGATGCCTTTTTCTGGCCTGTGCTATGGGCAAGTAAAATACTTCCGTTACACTTTGAGAAAATATCCAGATCAATATATTAAGAAGTGGGACTAACAGTGAGTAGAGATTTCGAACATATGATCTTCCTCTGGGTAATGCTACGCCCGAAACAATTGCGTGGATGAGGAAGATGTGGAGTGATTCAGCCATGAAAGCATTGGCCAGGGATTACTTCAAACAAGCCGAAAGACCGGAAACACGAATTGAAAAGTACGACGATAAGTTCAAAGGGAATGAAGACATCATATATGGTTTATTTGAAGAGGGTTGGGAGTTCCCGCTCTAAAGTAATTTCGCTATTATCTGCTGCGTTCCGTAAAGATTCTCTCCCTGACTGCTCAGAGAGTTACCCGAGAATTGAGTTTATTTGCCATATGCAGATTTCATATCGGCATATGCGCTGGCTTAAACTACCTCTCGAGCGGCAGACAGAGCGTCACGTAATGGAGAATAGTGAATCATGATGGAACTATAATTTGATTATGCAGATAGTTGCTATCTTGTTAATGCTCCCCTAATGGATAATCCTTTGCCAAAGTCTGAATTAATTGTATGCAAGGTACTGATGATGCATAACGCCAGTTACCACTCTCCCAAAATTGTAATTCAAGCCCACCATTTACTCCTCTCCTACTCTACACTGTTGACCCGCCTCCAATGATCCTTTGTAAATACGCTTGGACTCTATGATGAGTGAGGAACCGTGCCACTCCCAAACACACAACCGACAACGGTATCGCAGCTGCAAAATATACCCACCACGTGTGCCCCATCCCACTCAGGTCAGATTGCATGCTGAACAGACTTGAGATATAACTAAGCGGAATAAAAAAGGTTGCAAGCCATGTCAACTGATTGACGTTTCTGTTGTCTTCCTGTCCACGCCGTGAATCGCCAATCGAAATGATAGCCGTAACTACAGATGTAAGGCGGTCGATTCGCTGTTGATATTCTTCCATATAAGATCGAACTTGAGAGAAGTCGGCGTTTAAGGGACTGATGGGACCCGATGTTCTGGAGACTGAACGACCGGGATGCCCCTGATTGCTTATGTTTGCGGTATCCCGGTTTCCACTATTCGCATCGTCGTTTTCTCCAACCTGTCCTCCCGTAATTTTGGCTTCAATAGAGTCTCCTCCATTGCAGGGGAAATAGAAGACCCGTTGCAAAGTCTCATCCAACATTTCTCGATAGAGCGGTACTAGCCGTCTCCAGACATGAAGTTTCTTAAGTGCAAGGTCTATACTACCTCCTTTACCTAGAAAGTGCTCTGGATACGAGATCTCCCACTCAATTTGTCCTAATCGAGATTTAATATAATCACATATCACTAGCCATTCACCACCAACCAGATGGAGAAGAGCCTGAATTGGTAAGTGGACGTTCGGAAAATCCTTATCGGATAAAAGGTAACGGAAAGCTTCTGGTTTTTGAGCCCAGTAGACTAGATCTTTATATAGCGAGTCCCTCGGCGGGCCGACAGGCGTACTGGGGTCGTGAATGCTTGGAGTTGCTTCCCAGTTCCGGTAGCCATACCAAAGCGGGGAGCCTTCTGAAATTGTGGGATCTACCAACATGACACCTGATGACAGTTAGAGTGACATATTCTCGGATATGCATAGTACAGCTTTAGGAAAAGAATTCTGAAGTAAGTACATACCCACTGCGTTGTACTTTTTTGAGCCTCNCTGACTTCATCCAAAATGAAGCTCTCGTTCTTGTGAGTCCAACAACGGCGTTCTCGTTGTCCCATATGGCGCGTATGTTATTCTGGTCGTCGTCTGGCCTTCTCAGGATGTTGAACTGTTCAGCTTGATTAAATCCCTCCTTGAACGAAGATTTGGTTTGAAAGTAACGCGCCGTCACGAATCGGAGCTGAACCCATCGTTGCTGTTTTGTTGTGGCATTTAGAGCCGGGTGATTAATCCATCGATCGCGAACATTGTACCAAGCATAATCAACAATATGTTCTCGGAAGAAAGTCGGCTCGATATCGAAATGAGCTCCAAGGAGCTCGATTACATCACGAGAGAGATCCTCCACAATAAAGAGTCTTAACTGGCGATTTTCGTCATCTGGCTCTTCAGCTTCTCCTTCTAAAACAGTACGCAGGTCCTTAGAGCTTGTATACTGCTTGGGTTCTATGTTCCCCGACTTATAATAATCTATGCGGGTCACGTTGGTCCTCCTTAGACGCTCCTGGTGCTTTTCACGGTTCTCCTTCCCTTTTAGGCTAGGCCACCTCAATGTGGACGTGCCAACTTCCATAAAATCGGCCAGATACCTTAAATGTGGCCAGGCATTTGATATGTTCTTAATATGCGTTAGATATGGACCAGATCTGGATTATGGTTAACATAAGCGAAGATCACACAGAATGTTGACGTACCTATCTTCTTCCCATTCTTGCCGCTCCCTTTTGAGTGTTTCCGCATCGTATATGTCGCCAGTAGCATAAAACGCATCTCTAAGTTTCGGGTTAAAGAAGGTATAACGCTCTGGAACCCCCCGCTCCCGAGTTCCACGAGACATGGTGAAATCAACGTGGTTTGCTATTATGAACGAAGAGATCTAGAAGATGTCAAAGCCCCTTTAATTATGATGGGGTCATGTGGAGGTTGAAGATTTATATATAGAAGCCGTGGCTGGCAGCCACGCTAACTCTTTAGAGTCACCGTTACGCACCGACCTCAATCCAAATCTCGTGGCAAACGAGAGGAGATAAAAACCCGTCTTGCAACGCGGCAATAGTACGAGGCATATTTGAAATCTCTTAGAAGCTAACGCACTTTTTCACCGAGATGCACTCAGCCACACGACCAGAGCGCGTGCCGCTAATCCGTCAGCCTTGTTGATCTTCTTCGATGAATTTCGCTTACGGAACCAATCATCATCAACATGGGAAAAGACAATGCAAGAAGTGATGGGCAACTCAATGACGAACATGCGCCGATCTAGATAGTTGAAGTTCACTGTCCTGTCGCTCGTTGGGGAGTTCTGACCCTATCATTGAAAGTGCTTGAACTTTTGATCTCAAGCAGAATAAATTCATCCACAGGAGTCCACAATTTTGCTCTGAGCTACTAGGAATCTACACGCGAATTTCTTGATCAGGAAAGAAAACAAAAACAAAGTTAAATACACGGTATACGCCTGACTTTCCTTGGCGTTCATCCCAATAACATAAAAGATGCAATCATAAAAGCATTAATACGAATGATCGAGGCAGACCTGCAATTACGATCAATATTATATACAAATCTCATACTTCTCACCATTCTTTTCAATGCTCCAATGATGAAGGCGTTCCATCTACCGTAGATACTGGACTTGGGACATGCTGTTCAGCCTCTAGGCGGTATATATAGTGTGCTAAATTGCGTTAGAAAAATTTAAATATTGTAATAAGATTTACTTACTAGCTCTGATCCACCGCTTGGTGACCTGCTTTATCATTAGGTTTATATTGTCCATAGCCTTCTGATGACTGTCGTCTCCTGTCTCTCTCCACAGGCGGCGTCGTAGCAGCACAGCCTTTGCGAGCCCGCACGGGGGAAAAGGAGACATTGCTTCAACATCTATTTGACTTAAATTATCAAGGAACTTCCTTACAGTTCGGTCGACCCGATCAAGCGTTGGACGAAGTGACTCCGGGGCACTGGAAAGGAGTTCATCCATGCTTGATTTGGTCTTTGCTTGATGTTCATGTATTGTCATTAAAGCACTGAATAGACTTGTTAAAATATTTTCAGAATATTTCTGGGGAAACAAGCATGCCTGTAACACATTCCGATAGCACCACAATATCTTGGCCATGGCTGCGGAGTCTCTTCGGGCAGCAGATACGCAAACGCAATAAGAGTTCGGGCTATCTGATTTGATGTGTCTGAGTCCAGAGTATGATAACTTCCACAGTCATCTAGGTGCGTCATAAGAATATCTAGGATGTGAGAGACTTGGGCTTGTCTAGCGAAAGGTCCAACCCTAATGCTAGATGGTGTAGACATAGGTAATGGATCTGGAGAAGACAGTATCTTCTCAAAGGTCAGTAAGATTTCAACTTCATCATTATGAATCGAACCTCAGGATTCCATATATTTCCATCTTTAGGTAAAAATTCCGGTCTACTTAGTCCCTGGGTAGCTGATGGGCCTTTGCCCCGTTCAAGAGTGTACGCCCTAACCCCGATTTTAGTTGACTATGCGGTCAAATACATTTAAAGGAAACTAAAGATCTGTTCTCACCTATCTAACATTACAATTCCCCACCAGACTCGGTAGCCCTGATCTGACTTAGACAGGACATTTGACGTGGCACTGGGGCAACTTTTGTAGGTCCGATCCAGTTCAATTGCGACTGCTGCCCGAGCTGTCGCTGCGAGAGATATGAAAACAGCAGAGTCCATACCATGGCCAAATTCAAATAACGAGACCAATAGTCTTGCTTGGACGACTTCCAAGCAATTAATGCTGCCAGCTTCCACCAGGGAAACTGAACTTTTTAGGAGAAGGTATAAAGCGAACATCCTTTCGCTTTCTGTAGGCATAGTGGTGATTAAGGCCATGCTTAAGGAAAGTAAGCTCCATGTTGCACTTGGTTGGAGAAAGATAGTTGAAAGGTGCTCATAATAGGATATCTCTGATACAATAGGGAACCATGTGTGGATAGTCCGAAAATACTTCACAGCTATACTGCGGACGGCTGATACGTCTCCTACTTCCTGTGAAAGACGCTTCGTAATTTCACCACCGATACTCTCTTCCATGAACATTCCGTCTCCAAAAACTGATGGTGAAGATGGTGTTGGAGTGTTTAGGACTCTTAATTGACTTGTTTCTCTGCTCACCAAGGAGGTAGCAAATGCAGGCCGACTTGAACTGCTAAGTCGCAGGCCGCGATAATGGCAGCGCCGACCCAGGCTCCCAGAGCCGTTAGCTGCAAGTAGAATTACCAGAATGTTGACTCACCGATCACATAGTGAGCAACTCGGAACCGCCCTATCGCATTTTCTCTTCCTGTCCCGACAGGGTACACAGGCTTTAGCTGTGACGCCGCCCATGGACGGGAGGTTTTGGTCGGTGAGCTGCTTCTATTAAAGTGATATGTAGCACAAACAGTCGTGGCAATATGTACTATAGACCCACGATATCTAATCTAATTTTGAGAGACCGCTGCATGCGAAGCAGGCGTTTTGTTGAGGTAACTTAGTCGATGCTGCTAAGATCAGTAATCACATAAATTCGAATCCCCGGTCGACAAATTTGGAATAGCGCTAACGTATCTCATAAGTATGTTCTAGGTATGGGCTAGCTTATTACAATTTGTGTCTAATTATTATGGAAGATTTACAATTCGAAATGCATCATAAAGGTTCAATTATTGAAGTTAACTAATTGCCCTCATTCTGCCCCGAAATCCATAATGAGCTGAAACTGTTATGTAAACTGACCAGGGGCGGCCGCTGAGAGCCCTTTGTTAGCGTGAGATTTTCATAGTTCTAGCTTTCAGAGTCCAGTAGGCGCACTGCATCTGTCTCTTATGTCCGTATAACGTAATGACAGATTTATAACATTATTAACCAAGCACCTCTTTAAATCTATTAAATACTAAATCGAGAATCATATTGTTCCAGAGGTTTCACAGTCTCTGCTCACAACTCGCCATCACACAACAACACTATTCTGTTTTCCGCTCATAGCCATGTATACGAAGGAAAGATATCCATGGGTTACTCAACCACTTATAGCCAATGCGCCGATGGGCGGATTTGCAGGTGGCGACCTCGCTGCCACCGTTAGTCTAGCTGGAGGGGTCGGTTTTATAGGCGCCGTGAATGACATGAAATCTCTAGAGGCTCATCTGGAATCGGCGGTCACAACCCTAGAGAATTCACCCATAAAGAGTTCAACTGGGATCCTTCCGATTGGAGTTGGATTCCTATTATTTGCTGTGGAGATGGAAGAAGCCGTAGCGGTTATAGCAAAATATTCACCAGCTATTATATGGTTGGCATGCCCAAAGAAGACAGAAGATTTTAAGTCATGGACTGGGGCCATTCGCTCTGCATCACCGTCGTCTTCGATATGGATTCAAACAGCCAGCGTTGCTGCTGGACTAGAATTGGCTGAGAACTGTTCTCCTCAGGCTCTCGTCATGCAAGGATATGATGCAGGAGGACATGGCCCACGTCCTGGAGCAAGCATAATCAGTCTTGTGCCTGAGATGAAAGATTCTCTAGATAGGAACAATATCGGTAATATCGAAGTATATGCAGCCGGAGGTATTAGTGACGGGAGAGGAATTGCAGCGGCACTAGCTTGTGGCGCGAACGGCGCAGTTTTAGGAACGAGATTCCTGGCAAGCAAAGAAGTACAATTACCAGCTGAAGAATATCGAGATGTAATTCTCAGAACAAATGATGGAGGAGTCGCCACTGCACGTGGGACGATTTTTGATGAGCTCAAGGGTAAGAGCATCTGGCCCGGAGCTTATGACGGCCGGGCCGTGGTAAACTCAAGCTACAGAGATTACCTGAATAATGTGACGATTGAAGATATCAGAGATAGACATAATAGTGCATCTAAGGAAAAACACAAAGGGTTCGGTGGGGATATGAGAGCAGCTGTCTGGGCTGGAACAGGAATAGGCCTGGTCAAAGAAATTCAGGGTGCCGCTGAGATAGTGACCGAGTTAAGGGAAGGCGCCATAAAATCATTGACAATGACACTAAAAAGCTATGCTCATTAGCACGCGGTCATTTCAGGCAGATGGCGATTGTTGAGGCAAGCATAGTCAGATCGCCATAGATGCTAGGAGGGGTCACATTTTAGTTGTAAGTCATATTACGCGCTTTAATCACTACTAGAGGAAATATCACTTATTGTACGGAAAAGCGACATCCTCATGATGTTATGTGATAATCCATAGAGTTCAGTACATGAGTAACATCTGTTCGAAGGGTACCATCTAAGTGGGCGTGAATCTGTAATTCGCAGAAATCGCCAGAGAACCACTCGAATTTCTGCATAGCTATGATTCCACCTGAAATCTTAGTAGCACGCCGCATGGGTATCGAGCGGTTCAGGCACTAGATAAAAGTCCCGAGATCTCATGTCGAAATCTGTCTATTTAGGCTTGATCTGTGCCGTGTGGGGCGATCCATGTTGGGCTTGCGAGAGATTACTGTGGTTGTTCCAAGAAAAATTGCCGCAGGAAGGAATGTAGCTGGGATTGATTCCTCTTGGCATAATAATTACGAGCTAGAACAATGCGCTGGCGATAATGAAGCGAATATTTAGCACATTGACTAATGTAGGACTCTCTCACAATGCTGCTTGGCTATGGTAATATAGAGTTATTACCTGCCTGTTTCATTAACGAAAAAAGAGCTGTCAAAAGAAAAGTGCAGATTGTCTTTAATCTAATCTCACTACAGAAGCGTTAAATGGCAGAACCTCTTAAATACTACTGCAAAAGGGTGGAATTTTGGCACTCCCACGGAGTGCGATACTGAATGTGGCTAGTGGCTCACATTAAGGGTAACATTACATCCGTACTGGACCTTAGATTAACGGGAATACGAGGTCTTCTTTACAGGGGCATTGAGAGCAGTCAGCAAGGCCGATCTATTACTGTATACGGAATAGAAAATGGCTGATATAGGTGCCATATGGGGCTGCATATCGACTGTAGGTTCTGCTTACTGTGGATGCATATATAGCCAGACATGCCTTTAATTTTTGAATTCAGGATTAGCCTCTGTTCCGAATATTATTCAAGTCAATCTAAGAAGCATGCGGTTCTGCTCTGCTACCATTGTTGGTCTCGTCACCGTAGCAAGTACGCTGGTGCAAGCTCGGCCCCAGCTTCAATACGTTGTGCATGAAAAGCGCGACATACTGCCGCATGCATGGGAATTTGCCTCTCCTGCCGATCCGTCAACGACTGTGCTGACGAAAATTGGATTGATTCAGCCCAATCTGGACAAAGGCCATGATTATCTAACCGCTGTATCGGATCCGCGCTCGCCGACCTATGGCCAGCACTGGACAGCTGCTCAAGTTGCTGAATATTTTGCCCCAAAATCGGAAACAATTAAGGCAGTCCAGGAATGGTTAGTTAGTGCTGGAATTGAGAGAGATCGGATCAGTCTTTCCAAAGGAAATTCATGGCTTAGCTTCAATGCTAAAGTCGAAGAATTACAAGACCTTCTCAAAACCACATATGCTGTGTATCTACATAAGTCGGGTCGCACATATATCGGTAGTGAAGTCTACCACGTCCCCGCTTCTTTAAAAGATGAGATCGATTTTATTACCCCTACTGTTCAGTTTGACACGGCGGTGAAAATCTCAAGCTATGCCAAGAGGGATACGTCTCACATTAGTGTTTTTGGTCCGGGTCCTAAAGTGGAAGGACCTCATAAACCCAATTTAGCTAGTGATAAAGCCCTTAGCAATTGCGGTGGTCAAGTAACGCCTGACTGTCTTCGCGCGATGTGAGTACAGCCCGAATCATCGCATCTTCGGAAAAAAGTCCTTATGCATCCAATAGGTATGGAATTCCTCAGGGTAGATATAATGATACCAGAAACTCGTATGGAATTGTGGAATTTGCGCCGCAGGCATACAGCCAAGATGATCTTACTCTCTTTTTTGACACATACACACAAGTTCCAGCTGGCACGAGTCCTATCTATCTTCCGATTGATGGCGGATACTTCGGTACCGGTCAAGACTCTACAACTCTGGGAGAGTCAAATTTGGATCTTGAATTTGCGATGTCTCTCGTCTACCCACAGCCTGTCACGCTGTATCAAACTGGAGATGATGTAGCATTCCAACCCGCAACTAATAATAACTTCTTAGATGCCATCGACGGATCATATTGCACATATGATGGCGGTGATGATCCAGACTGGGATGCCATATATCCTCACAACTTTTCAGCTACGGGGTACCAGGGAGAACCTATGTGCGGTACATATAAGCCAACTAACGTGATGTAAGGCCCATCCACATCAGCGCGCAATGATGGATCAATTTCAAATACACCGGGTTAATATAAGTGCATAGTTCCATCTCGTACGGTATGAATGAAGCAAGCCACCCACCAGCTTATTTTAGACGGCAGTGTTATGAGTATATGAAACTAGGACTAATGGGAGTCACGTACGTGGTCTTTCAATGTCCTCTTCTTCCCTGCAGTTATGTTCATTCAAAATTAGGTAAATTTGCTTATTTGTGTTAGGATACTCTTTTCATCTGGAGATGCAGGTGTTGCAGGTCTTCAAGGACAGTGCCTGACACCAAATGGCGGGTATACTCCGGCTGGGTCTGATTTTGGAATCTTCAATCCAATGTTCCCTGGAACATGCCCGTACATCACCTCTGTTGGAGCTACTGGGCTTCCCTCAAATGTCTCTATTTTCACCCCGGAAACCGCTGCCGGATTTTCTGCTGGCGGGTTCAGCAATCTATTCCCCATTCCCGATTATCAGAAAGAGGCCATTGCTCATTACTATGCAAGGCATGCTCCTCCATATAACAGCTCGGTCTATAACAACACCCAAGCTGTTCGTGGTTTTCCGGATGTCGCCGCAAATGGTATGAACTACTCTGTTGCCATCAACGGAACTTTCTTTTCAATCAGTGGTACCAGCGCATCATCACCAGTCTTTGGCTCTGTTGTAACACTTCTGAATGAGGCGCGTCTGCGGGTCGGAAAAGGCCCGATCGGGTTCCTCAACCCCGTGTTGTATCAACATCCTGAAGTATTGAACGATATAAAAACGGGAAATAGTGCCGGGTGCGGTACCAACGGGTTCTCTGCAGTGGAGGGTTGGGACCCCATAACGGGACTGGGAACCCCAAACTTCCCCAAAATGGAAGCACTTTTCCTGGCATTGCCATAAATCAATATGACGGCATTCCTCTTAGAAATGCATTTGTTTACGAAGAAGAATACACGCAAAGAGAATCTTATAATGTTAGAATATGCCCTAGAAATAATTAACAACCACATATTTAAGACATGATGCTAGATTATTGAAAGAAACAGTTTTCTAGTTACGTTTCACTTGAGCATTCGATGTTACACAATATCTAGATGTGCAAATTATTTCACTGTGTGGGTGAGTCTTCGAAGCCTCACCAGGTCGGTCTACGTCTTATGTTATAAACTACAGCTATTTTGGATATCATATGAACTTATTGCATTTTCTGGGGTCAATTCTTGTCCTACATCTAATATTTTGAGATGATTTCCAGTCGTAGACGAGCTGCAGTAAGAACCGTCTTACTTTAAGCCTCCACTCAATAAAATGCTCTGTCCCGTCAGATATCCTGTCTTGCATAACATAGTTACAACATTTGCTACCTCCTGAGGGGTTCCTAGCCTCCCTACTGGTATATTTCGCACATCTCCAGGTGTTCCAGCCACTGCTCTTGCATCCTTTATCATTCCAGTTTCTCCGATCATGGCTGGGGCAACATCATTAACCGTAATTCCATCTTTTCCAAGCTTCTGAGCCAAATTCTTGCCCATTCCCATCAATCCAGCTTTTGAAGCAGCATAATTACATCCGGCTACACCTCCGCCATAGCCAGAGATACTTCCCATGTAGATGATGCGTCCCCATTTCTGCTGACTCATATGTGGAACTGCGAACTTTGTGAGAATAAAGGATGCTCTCAAATTAACCGTAATTGTGTAATCAAACTCTTCGATTGATATATCTTGAATATTTGGTGTGCGAATACCATAGCCCGCATTCGCGATGAGTATATCTGGGTGGTGTCCATGCTGCTCTTTAATCTCCTGGAATAATCGCTCTAGATCAGTGGCAGACGCCATGTCCGCTTGATGGGCGGATATCTTGATGTTTGCTGCAGAATCTTGTTGCAATTCGGAGATGAGAGCATCGTCATTTGGCTTGGACTTGGAATAGGTCAACGCTAAGTGCGCACCTTGCTTGTACAGATCGCGTGCACAAGCAGCTCCAATCCTATAATACTTATCAGCACCAGAACAAGGCGGAACGAACTCTTCTAACAGACCCTCCTGAAGCACCCGTGACCAAGGCAAGCCTGCCACTGATCTCGTTATCTACCGACATTTTTGGGGGACACGATCTATATTTCCAAGTTCAGTTTTGCCCCATCGCAAGTTGAGGCTAGATTCAGCGGTCTTACTTGATATTCAGTGCTAGGATGACCACAACCTCTTAAATATTTCAGTTCGCACCACTTGACAGGTATTCTTAGACAATGCGTAATATATCCCGGAACTGCATGTGGTGCAGTCTGTCAGAGAGGGGTAACCAATCCGCCCCACTTTGAGAAACGTATTACGGTAATTATCCTCTTCCTGAATGGGGGGAGGAATGCCAAATCTCCATTCAATAACTCACGTGATAATGAAGATTTATTAATAGAGCGCATAATGAATTCAAAAGGCTAGACAGAAGAAACAAGCTTCGCGCATGTGCTCTGGAAGGGTAGTGTGAGATCCTTTTGTAACTTGACTTCAGACGGGGATAATTTCGAAGCGATGCTGCCCTTCTCGACCAGAGCGCTGAAATAAAGTTTCGTACCCTGTCACTTTTATGTGTACTCTCTACCATATTTATCACTGCTCCTACGAGAATTAATGCTTTTCATGAACTCGGGGAATAAGAGAAGAGCCTGAGCCTCCGGGTTTTAAGGAGCCAGACATATGCCCAGCTAGGTGTGTCTTCTTCGCGATCTGTACGTTACATTTAAATTACGTCAATCACTTACTGCAGACCGAAGCTCAGCCGCTCAATGCCTCGCGTGCGTCGACGATAGGAATAGCAAGCGAGCATTGATCTTGCTGGGCCTTAATACAAGCTATCTTGTTTCCTCCAATATCGAATTTCACTGCAGTGATCTCTATGTGCAGCATTGAAGTGTTTGGGAAATAATTGCCAACGATGTCGTCTCAGATAGAGGAATTGATGCCGGTAACCCCAGCGAAGGTGGACAGCTTCAAAGATCATACCACTTTTAAATATGATTGACTCTTGATAGGGATGTCGAATGCGCATATTCATAGATCACGTTAGATCAACTTTTTCAGTTTCCTGACTAATGCCTTGCAATGAGGTGCTAACAGCGAACACATAGTCGAAGTCAGTTAGCGATCCAGGTTATAATTGGGTAGAGACCTCATATGACGGCAAGGAAGAGTCTGAAATTCTGGCCGTGCCGCCTCACTGGCATAGAGTAAGCAAGCTCCAATCGGAGTGTGCCGCATTCTAGATATCCTCACTACTGGATAAGAAGTGAACAGCTAAGTTATATGACAACGCAGTTCCATGATGAGGTGATGAAAGTAACGGAAGGAAGAATGAAATTTTCTGTAGGTGGAAAAGAGATAATTGGAAAAGCTGGTGACGAGCCACTGATAATCCCTCGCGGCACGGTACATGGATTTAGCGTCATAAAGGGAGAAAAAGTCAGCTTCGTGGAAAAGACAGTACCTTCTGGGGAATACAAGGCCCTGTTTTTCCAGGATATGTTCCAGGCAGGAATGCCTGGCCACCTTATGGCCTTGAGGGTATTCTACGATGGTGACACATACATTGCTCTGCCGGGCCACATAAAAATTTTGGAGCAAATCGTAAGTTCATGTTCGATCAACCTCGTACCGAAGTGAAGACTCATCTGGTACTGCTTAGTTTATAACTATTTTTGGATTCGTCGCAAAGGCATTTGTACCCCCCAAATTACAGGGACTGAGGAAGAAGGACGGCACAGTAGAAGAGGGTCCAGTTTCTTCTGGAGGAGGCTTTTTTTCCAGCTAGATAGGATATCGTTAGCAATATGGTCCATAAGTATCGATAACTATTCTCATGCGAAGGCGGGACGGCGAGATATGATGCTAGCAAGTTTTATGAGGTTTCAGGAATAACATAATTGATCGTTGGCTCCTATTAGTTCTTAACCCTTAACCTCTTTGGATTTAAGTTCCAAACAAGTACAGTCGAAGTTGCTGACAGAGAAACGTACATAACCGTACGATAGTTTCAAGTTTAGCCTCAGTATAGCTTTTCATCCGTGCAACAAGCTTTCACAAAATTGCTTGGTCAAATAGTGTCAATAGACCGTTTACGGCATATTGTAGCAATATTTCAGTGTTATATTCAAAGAATACCAGAAGAACCATGGTTTGAGAACAACTTTTATTCATTAATCCCTCATCATAGAATTTGTACGCCCATAACTTTCTCGCTAAGCAGAGAGAAATATCCTAGATATTTAGACACTAAACTCCGTAAAATCCCACCCCTTTTCTCATGAAATATTGGTTTGTTTTGCATGGACTAGACTTGTTCCACTGTACTTTTCACCTTGCCAATTCCTTTTTCTTCTGTCACTTCATTCGTGACAGCATCCGAGCCCTTCTCATCAGTGTTGCTTTTCTTGGTTATGGAGGACACTACAACCAATATGATATATACCACCCCCAAGATACCCGCAAGAGTACCCCATGCCTTCTCACCACCAACACTATTATTTCCAAGATCAATCCCTAATCCTCCATTTATAAACGTCAAGATGATCAATAAACGTCCGAGCCAAATGTGTCCTTGGCGAATGAGCTGATTTGTTTTGCTAGCCTTGAACAGCTTGTGATGCCATATTCCGATAAGAGGCTGAAGGAGGAACAGGCCAACGATAATGGTGCCTAAGACGGCATGACCTAATGCATCATTATAGACCTGCATGATTAATGGAGTAAGCTTGGGTAACAAGGACCAATTGATTGTTCGAAATAAAGAAAATAATAATAAGGCGGCAAGGTAGACTTAGTACTTTCTTTATGTTAGTATTAGAGGAAAAAGTAATCGTACCTCGGCATGCGTAATGGCGACCCAGATCCCAATCCCAAATCCCGTCATTAATAGAAGGAACCCAAAAGTTTGAACACAGATATGAATCAAAAGCAGTGTGCGTGCGTTGAAGAACCGATTTAGGAGCTTCCACGACATAGCACCGAACGGGAAGCAGATAATCACTGCACAGCCCATGATGATGCCGTGCGCTCTGTCTGATTCATGCTTGACTGCCTTTGAATATGCCCTCGGTGCTAAGGAAGGTTGCTCTTGTTCAACTTCGGCTGCTACGCATAAAGCGGGAGCGAGAAGTAACAGCACAGCAAATGCTGCCAGGCGCTGAGCCAAGGCTGTCATGGTGGTGGATATATTTTCTGACTGAACACTTGACTTGGTATCGCAGAGCAGATCTCCAAGGATTTACTATCAGAAATACTAACAGAGACCAATGCAGGAGAAACCGTCAAGTTTGCAATGCTCTTGAACGAGTGTAAAAGCAAAAAGAATAGTAAGGGATCTGGCACACTGTTATATAGTAATCCACAATTGCACCATCGAACTCGCCTAACCGTCCATGATGGTAACGTTGGCACACAAGTCAGCACTCCCGCGGGGCTCCTGGTGCTTCAAACTGAGATACGCTAAAAATGGGATACTGGGTTTCTACCACCACGATGTCTCGAGACGCCCTCTGACATGCGTCTTGGCGCTTCCAATAGATCATTGATCTTAATCACGCATGGGGGACTGGGTGGGGCGAGTCGGAAGGAAAAGAGACACAAGTTGAGCTGCATAGGAAGTTTACTTCCTTGACCCGCTCTGACTTGTTTAAGAGAGATTGAAAAACAAAACCGTGACAACTTTTACCAGTGCGCGGTGAATAGGTACCACACCATGATTTAACAATGTTGAAAAGAAAAAAATGGGGAAAGTTATAGACCTGGGTTCTCCACAGACTGAGAATGCGGGTATCCTGGTAGTGTACGAAGTAGTGGTGAAGCTTTTCCAAAGGATGATCGACACAGATTCGCGTGGTTAGATTTCCTTGCCTCACGATTGTCCAGCGGAAAGCAACGCTTTGACCTTTCGTAGAATGGGGGCTGGAGCTGCGTATGCGGTCTGGCAGCAACTTGCACTCCTGTCAGGTCATTTCCGGCTGCTCATTCGGCATCATGCCCTCAATCCCGTTATAAGTGGGCTTCCAGTCGCCATTGAGCGTTGGGTGGTTCCAACATAATCTTATCGAGCATCTAATCAGATGGGATCGGAAGGGCCTGGATTGCAGCTCGTGCATGTTGCAGTGCCGACTTTTCCTGTGTTCGTCCAATGCCCGCGATGTGCGCAGGGGAGTCGACCGGTGGCTTCGACGTTAGCTCGAGTAAGGTTATCAGATCCGCCCTTCGGCTCTTCTCCGTGCCCAGTTCGGATAGTCGGATGCAGCCTCGTACTGAAAATTTTCGTATTGGGCTCCACTCCCATGGGGTCTTAGACAGCCGGGCATGTCTTTGGGGGATATCTATCGCTGGATGAGACCTGGCGCTGACATACTCACGATAATTGCCGCTACCTGTTTGGTTGAAGTTGCATTATCAGATCCGAAGAAGCCCCCATTATTATCGCATCCCAAACCCGACGCTGCGGGGAGTCCTCCGACCTCGGGCTCCCTGTGAGATCAACGGTACAGTTGTCGCAATATTCAGAGATAGTGGAACAGTAGTTCCTGCTCTGATCCTGTTGTGCTTCATGCCTTAGCATATTATACGAGAGGACCTCTCGTAGCCGTATTTGTTATCTTAGAGATTGCAGTACGAGTAATGAAAGCTAGGCGAGATCGATGTCTATCCCCAGTTGTCAACCATCATGGTTAATGGCTTGGGCATATCTCTTATTTGGCAATATGCATGCATTGAGCGACCAACCGACTGATCTGCATCAATAGCTCGTAATAAACAAAGCATGAGTGGACGATGCAGCACAATCACCCACGCTAGCCAGCTATTTGGACGATGAGAACCCCTTGGGGTAGCGCTCATGAGGACACAGTCGATTCCATATGGTCTCTTCCAGAGAGACACCGCATCACTTTCATATCCATCACCAAAAGTAGAGATCGCTGTGATTCGTTTGCCCTCACACGTGACAGCCAAAGGTGGACCGATCAGTTCAGTTGTTTGTGAGCATAGTGCAAAGAGCTGAGAGTAGGACATCACTGTCCCTCGTTATACACACAGCTATTAACCTCGCGCCTTCCCGCAGCTACGATGCATTGGATACTTTGGCACGCTATGACGCTCCCATCCCTAATTGCATGACACACAATGCACTGCTTGCTGCCCCTTCTTTCTTCACTCTAAGATACAGGTCGCAATTCTTTCAAAAGGTGATCCTGTAACGTGATCCGTGAGACATCATAAATGAAACTAAGAGGTCAGAGGGGTATTTTGGTAGAACTCATCGGAGCACCGGCCGGAGTACTCAGACCCAGCATGGGAACGGAGGGTGACACATATAACACCATCTGCATCATGGACATGCAGAACAGCAATTGGCTTGAGAAACAACAAGAATTTCTGTACTTCCTAATCGCGCGGCGAGGATGCATCCATGGAACTGATCGAGTTTGAATGGGCGCTGTTGGGATACTTAACCCTATACGCATTACGCAGCCGATAGCTAACGCTGTAGCCCACTGCTTTCAACATCCCTTTTTTGGGAGACGGCTCTTATGTGATGATTCCCATTCCAAATTTCCATCTTTACTTCCAGACGATTTATGTAGCTATAAACAATTATTTCACAATCTGGATCCAGCTCAATATGCGTCACGACTTCGCTGAACCCCGATTGAGAGACTGCGCTCCGATATACGTCCCAGGATTGCTAGTCGCTTCAAAGCAACTTTTGTGCGAATTATCCTACTAAGTCGGACGTAAGTCCCATGATTATCATATCGTAAAAGTTGCCGTAATCATGGCGGGATATTCGAAATGCGCTTCTTGCTCCAATCGCACTGCGACGATTCTGTGCCTCGCCGCTATTCCATAACCAACGTCCTGCTCACTAATCAAATGCCAAGGGCCTGACCGTCTGACGTTAATATTTAAAGACCTCAACCCTCACCTATGAAGTCCTTTGTGCCAGCGCCCCAGCTATTCAGATCCTACCCACTCAATATTTTGGGTGTGCCTTTCTTCTCTGTCCACGCGAACTTGTACGAATCAGTCAATGACCCCCAGTTACCTACCCTCAAAAGCGAGGTATAAAACGGAGTAACTAGGTAAGATCCAAAAAATTAAGCTACTTGCAACATGGTTCCCGAAAGGCCAATCTTGAGACTAATAGCTGTGTCAGGACTCTCCCACCGGGACGATTGTTGTTGGCACTCCGGCCGCAATTTATCAGGATTGCTAATTGCTCACTAATACCACCTGCGATTGGTCCGAAAGCCAATGGCAACTGCCACATGCGCTCTCATCGCCGCATCCAACAGCGGATCCTAATTATTCCCTCCACCTCGACCGGCGGTGAAAATGCAGTCACTTATACAGATGCATAACATTCCGAATTAAGAGCTCTAATGTCTAGCTCAATTAAATAATCCCAGATCCTGGCAGGATTCTGCTTTTGCATAAGAGGCTCTATTTCTACTGGTCGAAGGGACGTTACCATTTGGAGATTGTAATGTTTGGTCTGGGTTCGGTCCGGTCAACAATGACGGTTCCAAAAGCGGAAAGGAATGCATACGTCCTAATCATTGGCTCCATAACTTGACACCGTTACGGGTAACGGCACTCTAATTCTAGAACATTCTGTCAAACATAACAAACCATTAGCAAACTCACAGATTTACATTACCGAAGCTTATGAATTTGGCCTCGGAATGTGGGGTACCGTTTCTTAACGCTATGAGGTTATAAAAGCGTTTCAGACCACGCAAGTTTGGATCATTAAGTTCCACTCAGTCAGTGAAGAAAAGAATCGATTCAATTGATCAAACCGCCCGCCAATACTCTTATTCTGAAGAAATATCGTCAAGATGGCAATCAAGGTTTATGGAGCTCAGCGGTCTACCTGCACGCAGCGTGTGCTCACAGCTCTCCACGAAAAAGGAGTGGAGTATGAGCTGGTCCCAGTTGACTTCTCGAAGGGCGAGCACAAGGGAGAGGCACATCTAAAGAAGCAGCCTTTTGGCAAGGTCCCAGTATTGGATGATGACGGATTCCTTGTGTACGGTGAGTAAACAGTTTGGATATGTAAAGACGTAACCATCGCTGATGCAAAATATCAGAAAGCAGAGCTATCGCCCAGTATATCGCAGCCAAGTATCATGGCCAAGGCAACGATATTTTCCCCGCACCGGGCGACATCAAGGGATTTGCCTTGCTTCAACAGGTAGCGTCCTTCCAAATCTACATGCTGGCGATCTGATAATTGCTAACATTCAAATACAGGGCATCTCTGTTGAACTCTCCAACTTTGATCCTCTTGTCTCCGAGATCGCCTTTGAAAAGGTTTTCAAGGGTTTCCATGGAGGCGGTGCAGCAGACGAGGCCTTGGTTGCCAAGCTGACTACAAAGCTGGAGGGGACCCTTGCAGGATACGAGCGCATCCTCAGCCAGCAGAAGTATCTCACCGGTGATAAGGTAACTTTGGCGGATCTGTTCCACCTTCCCTATGGCACCTTCCTGGAGAATTTGGGATTTTCTGAAATCTATTCTAAATACCCGGCGTTCTACAAGTGGCTGAAAGAATTGCAGGCTAGAGAGAGCTGGAAGAAGGTGACTGCTTAGTCGAGTTAATCCAAAGAGCTGCATGAAAGCGAACATATGAAAATCTATATAATGGATATTAATTGATTCTGTTTTATTCGCATGTTCCGTGATGCTGTGTCTTTAATCAATGCCCATCATGACGGCTCTATGTTTTGGCATAATCATGCCTTGATTGAGGCCACGCTACATCACACCATCTCGCCGGATGTGTTTCAACATCTCTCTTTGAAACTGAGAAAAAGAGGAGCTGGTTTATCAATCACAAGATCCAGGCTGTTCTCTTCAATCTGTCTGCCATCTTCGCCTGGAGCAAAGCTAATATCAAAATTCCAGACCGTTTCCGCGATGACCAGTCGCATTTCCATCAGTGCCAGCTGTTTCCCAACACAAGAGTAGGGTCCGATAATGAATGGAGCGAATGCTTTTCTTTCAATAGCTAACTCAGGCTTTGTTATCCAGCGCTCTGGGATGAATTCGTCAGGATGCTTAAAGTGAGCAGCGGCTGTTTTGATCAAAAGTGAGCATGACCTTCAATATGACGGAATAAACTGAAACTTCTGGGTAGAGTATAACGTGTGCAAATAGTCAACTTACAACGATGAAGTGAATGAGGTGGTGCGAATACGTTTACTTCGCCAGGGATCCGAATATCACCAACCTGCAAACCCTCTGGTGGAGTGATCCTTGGGCCACCTGTCGTAACCGGAGAGTTGAGTCGTAATGTTTCGTCGATTATTGCATTCAGAAACTTGTGTCCAGTGAGATGGGCATTGTTTATGTTCTGAGAGCCTTGCTCATACAACGGCGTTAAAGAGTCTCGTAGCTGCTGCTGAATTGAGCTGTCCCTTGCCAGATAGTAAAATGCCCACGCAAGAGCGGCGGCGAGTGTGTCACTATGTTAATGGTTAGAAAATTACACCGCTTATTAGGAGCTAGGACAAAAAGATCGTACGTAGCCGCAACCAGAATTGCCTGGGACTCTAGGTGAACCACCTCTTTATTACCCTGAAAATGTTCAAGGAGGTGGCCGGCGATGTCACCTTCTTCGATGTTCGCCTTAGCTATGGTCAGCTGCATGCTTGAAAAAGCTAGTTTCTAACTTGATGAAATGCTGGTTCTCATACCTGCTCTCGTTCATCAATCACTCGATTGGCTAATGCTTGGAATTGAGTCCGTTCTTTTGAGAGCTTCAATTGGCTTGCCATTGCCAATATCCATCCCACACGGCCTAATTTGCCAATCGGTCGAAATGTAGCTTCCAGCAGGCTCAACATTAAGCTCTCGGTACCTTTTTCAACAACTCCCCATTCTCTCGAATACCCTACCCTTCCCATAGTATCAAAAGATATCAAGAGTGAGAATAGCGAGATATCCACTGGTCTTCCTTGGACGGAACGTAACTTTTCTAACCAGCTATGAACGGTCTGTTTGACGCGTGGTTCATACTCAATAAGAGCTTTATCCGAAGACAGTTAAAATTTAGCGTAGGTTCCAATTATGCAAGTCCTAACGTTACTGCATATTCATGAAGTCTTACCTTTTCCAGTAAATGCTTGATCCCAAGCAGGTCTGAGAGACTTATGCAGTTCCTTATCCGCAGTGGTCGCAACATTTGGATTTAGGAACCAATAGATCGTCCCTTTACGACACCTGGATTGTGCTCCATGTATCTGCTGCAGAATTTCCAGCCGGATTACGGACAGTTCATTTGGGCCTTCGTCGATATACGATATCTGTCAACGGACAAGTCCGGAGAACTTGAAAGAAAAAGTTGGAAATTCTTACCAATTCTTACGACATCGCCATATTTTTCATGTAGTTTTTGAAGTTCTTTACTGTATGCTCCGTTGCGGGACATGTACAGTCCGTAAAATGTTTTTGACATTTTAGCAGCGAATGGTCCTGGAAAAGCACGTAACCGATGGAAAAACAGACGATATGTAACTATGCTGCTGTATAGCCCTATGAAATATGCGATATCGACATATGCAAGAACATCCTTTGAGACTAGGGTAAGAAGAATGCACTGTATAGCCGAAAACGCAAATATGATCCCTAAAGCTTGCAAATCACGTATTCCGTGAATGAAGAATAGGAGGTGAGAGAGGATACCGCTCGCTGCAGCTACGATAGTAGGTTCAAGAAGCACTTGTCGCTCACCCTTGACCATCCGGTTCAGCTGATCTTGGATGAAAATATTGAATGACATGCTTAGTGATTAGCACAAATATACAGCCAAATGGCAGTGACTCGTGATGTAAGAGGTGAGTTATGGATGAAGATTTCCAAAGTTAAATCATCTGCGTGCATGTAAACAAACTGGCTTTACTGCAAAGAAATAATATATGTTAAATTCTAGTGGGCTATTAGATGAGCGACTTAAGTGTAAATCAAGATGAAATGCTCCTTTATGAACTTTCTGACTTTCACTCGCCCTGAATGAGGCGTAAGCAGCCATGTAAGCATGGAGCGCTGAGGCGACTCGAATAACTTATCCGGTCTGACGAAATAAGATGCTCCATCGAGGTCCGTCTTCTGACAGGCTCTGTGTAAAAGACCACATCACATTAATACGCTTATATGATTCGTCACTGATCATGCACGAACTTAATGATATATCCTGACGTGAAAAGCTGACAGTGGCTTGAAACTGAGTGGCATAGCCGAATTGTATCAGGGCTCTTTCCATTGTCGAGCTGCGCGGTCGCTCAGGTCGCGTAGCTCGCTGAAAAACACAATATAATTAAGGGCCTATTATTTTGGGTGCGAAGCACCTTCTATGAGGGAGGTTACTGTACCCGTATGTAATCTTGAAAATATGTATTCCTTCAATGGCTGCAAACCTCGTTATCCATGTAATCCATCCCGTGCACTGTTGTTACTGGATAATTTACGTGATGCTGGACTTGAATATAGGTTGTTCATTTTGTATTTTAGATCGTGTCACTTTGCATAATACATCAGAGCTCAATCACATAAAATCATCCCAGTATGGTCCTCATTGAAAAGTGAGACAGAAGCCAAAAATCAATCAGTTTTGCAACTCGAATTTTGTCGCTCTGGCCCCCTTGCACCAAAAACTAGGATAATACGTGATACGGCTGGCATGCCTACCAATCACCATCTGTCGAGGCGCTAACTTCCCTCCAATCCTGAATTCTCTTAAGATCTGCCTTCAAAATTGCCTCAGTAATGTCAGCGCTATCGCTTCCTACTGCTAGCGCGTCTGGAAAGCCTTTGCCAGCAGCCAAACCGGTGCCAAATGTAATGTCTACTAAAAGTTTCCCTAGTTTTTCTGGGTCGCCTTTTTGAGTCCCATCTACGCTTTTGAAGAAGTTGATAGTACCCTCACGTGAAGCATCATAGTCTTTGATTCTGCCATCACCAATCTGTGAGACTGTTGCTTGAGAACTTTTTGGAGTATTCAAGTGGCTGACGACAGCCGTGCGGAAAAGCCCTGGCTCAACATGGCAGACACGAAGACCAAGGTGCTTTACTTCTTCATTGAGGGAATGAGTTAGACCTATATAAGGAGTTAGATGTGATGACTTCCTTGTATTGGTAGGATCCTGTGGGACTAACCTCTAAGAGCTGCCTTTGAAGAATCATACAGCCCTGCTGCTGGTAGAAACTGATAGGCTGCTACACTACCAATCATATATATTGTACCCGAACGTTGCTTTCGCATGACTGGAAGAAAGGCGCGAGTCACATTCATGACAGCAAATACATTTGTATGGTACTGCTGCACTAGTTTATCGTGCCTGTGATAACATGTTCATCAGCCTAGGTAGACCCAGAAGGACTAGATATCAACTAGACATACCCACATTCTTCAATAGTACCATCCTCAAAATAGCCAGCATTATTCACTAAAACGTCAATTCTTCCGTATATCGACAATGCCCTTTTGGCGAACTCCTGGATGTCTGATGGCGATGCATTGACATCTACCTCGAGGACTTTGGCGCCCTTCTCTTCTAGATCCGCAAGCCGCTTTGCGCTTCGACCAGTTGCGATTACACTCTGCCCTGCAGCCAGTGCTTGTTGGACAATTGACTTGCCAATCCCAGTGGAACAACCTGTGACCAGCCATACTAGGCGTTCTCTCGTAGTGTTATTTGCAGATGCCATTATTCTCTTTTCTAGCACGGATCACTATTACTGATTCTGGCTTAGACTAATTCGTGTTTGATATGCTCGAACTGAATGTAACATCTCGTGGCAGACTGTGATTCTTGATTCCATATTTATATATGCTTGGACTGATATCGAACAGGTGTGTACGTCTGGCAGCCAGTGATGTCAACTAATTCGGGGTTAAGGATGTATTCGTGCTTGTTCCTCTGAATCGAAGAGTTGGGCTCAAAATCACTTTAGATAAGACTGGCGGAGCTCAGGTCCGCAAATCGCCGCGGCAATAATTACATTAATGGAGCGTGCGGCATTATGGGGGTCTTATTTCCGAAATTCTCCAAGGTAGTCTGCGGACCACGACCCACACGACTTCGGATTTAACACCTATGCTCCGGTCTGTATGATATTTGCATAACTCGGTACGTGCAAACCAAAATTATAGAATTAATTTTACTTGTTGTGGATGAAATTTCACTTAAACTGCCCACAGAAATTATGCCCACAAAGACCTTGCCAACCAAGAATGCAATTATGCTCCTTGTTTTAGTCTTCAGCATGAGATCCATAATTGGCTGAGTATGATACTCTCCGCGCCCAAGTACCACTGTTGTTTCAGGATTATGTTTCTGTTATTTACATTTTGTTCAGTTTCAAGCTATCGAATATGTGAACTATTACGGATTAAGACTCACCTTGAATTTTGCTAGCCACGTATTAATGCTGTCCCTTGCTATTTCATATTCTCCATAGAGGACGAGTACTTTTCTAACTTTCATACTGCTCCACCAATTGTCAGGAGCAGATACGGGGTTGATATATGCGTCTCTCTCCTTGTGGCCTGCATAGTTGTCGCCCCAAGAAGATATTGTGCTTTTAGTTATCCAATCTCTCTTCGCATTTGTAACCATCGACGATGTCTCTGTATTAAACTCGGTGATAGGTGAGACGAGAATGGCGGATTCAATAGGTTCATCCAATTCTAGCGCTTGAACATCCGGCAGGGGGTGGCTGATGTGTGAAAGAAGAGCAAGAACGAGGTTTCCAGCGGCAGAATCCCCGACTAGCGTGATCTTGAAATCGAGTAAGCTTTGATCTTCTGATAGATATCATGAGGTCTTTCCCCACATCGGAAGGCCTCCTTTCAGTCTCTTCAAGTAAATACTTTAGTGCCATCACTACTTGGCTTAATTGATGTGGATACTGCCGACCGGGGGCAAGTCCTTGTCAATGTCTGTGTTAGTTCAGTTATGAGCTGCAAATCTTGCTAGGATGTTCCTACCAGTAGAAACTACCAAAACAGAGGTCTCACGACCCTCATTCGCTAGGACATTGGAGCAATCGGTTGCGAACTGCAGATGGAATCGGCTTGAAGGTAAGACATAACTCCCTGACCAGTATGTCAACCACGAGCCCTGCAATACACATCATCTCTCATACCAGGAATATAAAGTAGCACTCGTTTTGCATTCTCTGATCCAATCCAATGACATCGCGTATCATCAGTCAGCGTGATACTATTACTGGGGATACCTAATCTAGCAGTAAATTGAGAACAGACAATATCGGTGCTAGTGTTCCGATCCAGATACCTTTAGTGCCACAACCCATTAGTCAATGGAATCATAATCTCTAACGGTCAGAATCTAAACTCACTGGAATTGTGCAACTGATATACGAGATAGCTTCCTTAACAGATGATTAATTACATGAGCCATGTAGCCATCTGCCCCAGTAGATCCCCTAAATGGTGCAGTGAAAAGCGCCAATATACCGCTTAAGACTACTTAAATATCAGAATCAGACACGATAGTAGTGCAGTATTTCTGTATACTAAATAAAGGGGAAACCAACGAATCTCGGCAATTGCTATGTATATGTCCAACTTTTCACCCATAGATAGCGGAGGGTTGTGGACTTGCGTCTGCTTCTCTAGGGATTGTAACGGGTAGGAAGCCATGCCGCGTGAACACCAATTAAGCTAAGATCAGGATACAGCCCATTTAGAAGAGATCTCAAAAGAAGGGACTCTTCCAACATCATTTTGTGGGTTATTATTGTACTGTTAATAATGGGAGTCGGATTTCGAACAATTCCGCAGGACCTCATTCGCGGAGATCGAACTATCTCCGGAGTCAAACTACAACCTATCGGATTACCACACATGAGAGCGGAAATACGTTGATCCTTAAAGCCATTGGAACCCTAAAATATTAGCCCTTCATCATAATGGGACTTATGAACTGTAATGATACTTCCAGTTGCTGATCGTATGAGTGAAGAATGCTGTGAAGTAGCAAATTATCGATTATCTCCGACAATAACATATTGTCCTTTGGCCATCTTCTCATGTCTAACTTATCTTTAAGTTAATTTTCGCGGCTGCTTATGTAATCACGATGACGAAATTAGCTTGTGATGGAGGGTTCTCGTTCGGGAGCTCAAATTATCGAGAACAAACTCCACATCACAACTTAATAGACGCAACATTCCGCTCACAATGGTCAACAATGCTACGCAATTAGAAGCTATCTTTAAGTTAATGTCAGATTATGGAACCTTCCAGAGGATATTCAAATTTCAACCCCCAGAATGAGTTCACACATTCGGAGGGTAAGGAGCAATTCCGAATTGCCCGCAAACCTATCCGCTCAAATCCAAGAGGAGAATCGGACCCCAAGCAGCAGGACAGGGGGCCAGATTATGCCTATCCTATCGGTCGAGATGTCTCCCAACGGATGAGAAATTTGGACATTGGAGATGCTGTTCCCGAGCTTCCCGCTCGCCCTGGAACTGTAAACACCAATATCCAGGCGGCATCCATAACAGGAACAGAGCTTCAGCTAAGCCCAAAACAAATGAGTACAGGTTCCTCTAGATCGACTACACTGGACTCGATTTCCACAAGCACATATACTGTGGAGAGTGCGACATCGTCAAGGCCTACGCTGAATTCCACGAAGTCCTCGGCAGCCTCGTTTGCGTTAACTGCGCTTCAAGAGGCACGCCATTTTGCCGGAGGTCTTATAGCACATCCATTCGAGTCTACGAAAGACTACACGATCCTTCGGCACTCCCACGGGCTCGTATTCTTCAAGGGAGCCAGTACTAACCTTGCAATTTCAATTTTCGCTCGTGAGCCTCTGCCTGCAGATCGATCCATATGGCTCCAGAATAAAGGGTGGACAGGCAAAATGGGCATGCGAGCTAAATCTTTCTTCGGTGCGAATGATGATTGGCTCAATGTGACCCCGGCCATGAAAGTTGGAGTGGAGCAGCTGAAACCAACGAACGAGCGAGCGTGGCAACGAGATATCAACCGCTTTAGGAAGAAGGCAGCAGGCCACAAATACGAGAAACATAAACTCCGGGAAACAGATGTTATCTCTATCCCTAGCTCGTGTGGCGATGGTTATTTTCAGTTTGTGCTCTGTACTGGCGAGAAGAAGAAAGTTCTATGTCGCAGTCCGGTTTTCCGTGTTATCTCTGCTTCATCAGATCCAAGCTCGATCAGAGGAGCTAGTCTCAGTACTCTTCCACTTGAGCTTGGAGCTATGGCAGTAGCAACATATACGCAGAGCACAGTGGGGACCGTAGTATCTCCTGTGACTACGGCTGTNTCAGAATCAGGTGCAGCGATACATGCCATCCTGGTGGACGCAGCAGGTAGTTACAACGGCATACGATGTAAGCGGAGCATCTGATAGGGTTAATTCCACGCTGGATGAATTCCAGCAGAGATACGACCAGGCGCTTGACGGATCATTTTTACAAGCTGGGGATGTAGAGATAAAGCTTGAGCAAGGGCCTATGCCGCCTTATCCGCTTCGTTTCGTGGTGCGCGGAGAGCTTACTCGGAACGAGGCTGATCCATCCAGTTTGCCTACCATCCAACCCACCAAAGTGCCACAAGATGTGAACACAAAGCTGCGAGGATATTATTTTGGCTGGGCTCGTGTTGCTAAAAGAGATAAGACGGCGGCGGATACAAACGCCGATTCATGGTACCAAGCGATAATCTCAGTTCTCACTTTAGATGCCTCACAAATCGTATATGCCAGTGTCACCGCAGCAAGCAAGAAATATCTCACACTTCAGCTGATCCAGGATTTCGAGGATCTCCCTATTGGATTGACTGATTTTGAGATTCAAGTGATGGGTTTCATACGTCCAGACGAACCAACACAGCGCGGTATGCTGGCGAAAGGCTTGCAGGCTGGGGATCAGGCAGCTGTGGATGCAGCGATGCTCTCCGAGTCCAATGATGTCTCAATGGCACAGTCGGTCTTGGACCACCCAGCTTGGAGTCCCGAGGCTCTGTCGCAGAATAGGAGTCTGGAATCCAAACCAGGTTTGATGGAAAGAGTCGGGTCTGGCTATGCGGAGACACGCTTAAAATTACAGAAGCGGCTAGATCGAGTGCCATTGCAAAAGCTTGGGTTACGACTGCCCATTGATGAGATGCAGAACCAAGGATTGGTCCCTAATGGGTATTACGTGATCAGGTGAATGGGAGATAACGTATGAGCTATTCTAGGGACAGTTTGCGAGAAGATGAAGAATATCCGTATTTGATTGGGGCATCATAGACCAATGGCTGAAATGCCACCGATCATATTCCAATAAGAGAAGCCTGTCAAGGCCCAGGCTCTTGTTGATGGCGAATAGAATCAGACTAGTGGTGTCTTAGATCTCGTCTTTGGCAGAGCTGACCAAGGTGTATACACAAATGCTGTCTATCTATGGTACGACTCTCTCGCGGTGTCGCTCTACTGTACAGTAACAGGATTCGGGGTACCAGAATTTTCAGGGTATGTTCCATCGGATCGCGTGATGCTGAGAGCAAGTTCTTGATAAAGTCTCGACGCTATAAATCACAGAAGCCCCGTCTCATAACATCGCAGCGTTGGTGGAATGTTCTACTGTGTTAGAGCTATCAAAGACATCAAGGGTACATTGTCGAATGATATTTCACAGTGCTGTTTGAGGCAGAACGTTTCATTGTGGGGATGCGAGGACCAGGAGAAAAATGACGCGCAATTGATGCAGGCATTCAACAAACCGTCGCCACCTGCACGGTCAATGCCGCTAAGCAACGTGCCAGCTCCCTGCTTGTCTCAACCTTTTGCGCGGTCTAGATTTTCCTGCCGTTGAAATGGTACTCGGACCATCCGGTGGCAGGAGTCACAATCTTGATCGTCATTACCCCGTGGTTTTACTGCGTGTGAAATAGGCTAGCTAATGGCTACGAAGACTGAGCTGACCAATCGATCAATGTTGTTACACACAATCCCTTCGTTGTCTGATATTCTCTCCTCATGGACAGGCGAAATTTCCGCCAATCAAGGAGATAAAATTATATTAAAATTGTAGCTTTTTCTCTCTGTGCAAATACGTACTAGTAACATTCGTACATCGTCTGGCTCTTCTGAGAATGAAGAGGAACTTTTTTTTTCTGCCACCGTCAGCCCGCATGCCGGTACGAAAGCTCGCAGCTGAAAAAAGCCGCTGCGCCCTCAGCCACCATCTCCATCCTCGGCAGCTTGAGCCGTTGCGCGCACACGACAATGCTCTTCCAGGAGAAATTTTCCGCCCCAACGGGCTCAGACTGCCGGAAACGTCGTCTACCGAGTTGGAGAGTCCCTTGGAGCTAGACGCTGCGGGCGTAGTCAAACTAGGGTTCAGCTCGGAGCGCGATAACCTGATGTTGCCGTACGGAGCAGAGCCATAGAGGGCAGGCAAATACGAGCCGCAGTGGGGGTTTGAGATCTAGGCCAAGTACGCAACGAGAGTAGTCTTCGCAAGGGTAAAGAGGCCATCGTTCCGGCGGGTTAGGAGAAAATGTCCAGCAAGACTGTGCGGGTACTGTACCAGACCGTTATGGCTGTGGCTGTCGCGGCACAAGGATTTATCCGTTTTACGACGCTTATGAGACCGGAATGTCCAGTCAACGAATGACGTCGCGGTCTCGGCCAGCGCCGTGTCTCCCGATTGGACACCACTACACGATCCGCACTGAGGCTTCAGTGCATTACCATGTCTCCTGATGCCAGAATTGGCGTGTGGAAGTCTGCATTCAGTGCAAATTTTTAATGGCCAGCAGAACTCCGGCTAGGCCGTAGATAGGCTTAGTTGGAATCTTGGACCACCCTCTACAGAGGAAGATCTTATCCCGGATCGTATGAAACGGAAGATGGTTCACATTACACGCATATCCAACTTGGGCTAAAACTTTAAATTCCGTCCTATGCTGATTACAGCTATAGCATCAGCTTATTATAGCAGTGATGCCGAGCTGGCCACTCTCGAGAGCAGAAACGGTTACCTCTCGGCGGTCCCCGGCAGTTGACCATAGGCCAAGTTCCAAGTTCTTCAGCCGCGATGTAGCATCGAATGCCCTTTGCAGATGGATCTAAAAAAGCCACGATCGAGATTGCTTCGTGGTGGCTTTTTCGCTTGTGAAAGTCCCTCCGTTAGTCAACGGGGCCCGGCGAAGGAAAGGGGCCTGGATACGGCGAGGCAGAGGAACTATTTGCAAGGGAGATAGGCTCCAGAGTAGATATAAGACTGTCTCGTGAAGATGCAAGAAGCAGGTTTCCTTCATTCATCTGCACTTTTTTCTGGTCCGCCTACCTTCTATTCTATACAACTTCTCTTTCCTTTCTTCTTCCCAGGACCTCCTTACCCTGCTTTGGCCAGTTACACTATTTAATATTTTACAATGGATTCCAAGGAACGGATTACCACCACCCCTCCCATCACTCCTCCTGCTACTGCGAAGCCACCGCGGCCAAGCTTACCAACGAGCCGCTCAGTCCAGCTTGTTCGAAAAGAAATTGGTACCAGTCAACATTGTACGTGGACAGATTACCCGATCTCATAATGATTATTACTAACCCTGTGCTTCTTTCCAGATATTGTTTCAACTGTATGCTGCACTGTTTGTGCCATAGTAGACCTATTTTTAGCTAACTGACAGCCTGTAGCTTGGAGAATTCTGTGGAACCGTTTTGTTTCTGTTCTTTGCCTATGCCGGTGTTCAGGTTGGCAAAAGCGCTTTGGGAGGAGACCCTACTACGACGGGTGAATACCTTGTGTTCCTCCTATTCGGCGCCACCAGCTTCGGCGCCAGCTTGGCCATTAATGTCTGGATATTCTATCGTGTCAGCGGAGGCCTCTTCAACCCTGCCGTGAGTATTTTCAATCTACCTTTCGTATATCCAGGTAAAATTAACCAGCTTTCTTTTTAGGTCACTTTTGCCTTCGTTCTTACTGGCTTGATGCATCCATTGAAGGGTGCAGTAATATTCGTAACTCAACTTCTTGCCGGTATCACTGCTGCTGCTATCATTGATGCTTTGACACCTGGTCCTCTTAGCGTTGCCAACTCGCTGGGTCGTACGTAGCCAATATCGAAGCTTAATAATCAGACACTAACTTTCCTATAGCCAATGTCAATGTTGCCCAGGGTTTATTCATGGAAATGTTCCTTACTGCCGAGTTGATCTTGGCTATATTCATGGTTCGTACCACTGTCGGCTTTCTCTTACCATTATTCTTTTGCTAACTCGTTCTATTAGCTTGCTGTCGAAAAGGTAAATCTATCTAATGAGCGTAAAATTATGGAATTTTTTAGTTGACAATATTTAATCAGCACCGAGCAACATACCTTGCCCCTCTCGGAATTGGTATTGCCCTGTTCATTGGCCACATAGTTGGTATCTATTTCACCGGCGCCGGATTGAATCCCGCAAGATCTCTCGGCCCTGCTGTCGTTCAGCACAAATTCCCTGGTTACCACTGGATCTACTGTAAGTAGAAAAAGCATTTGCCCGCATTCAATTATCTGACTAGTAAATAGGGGTTGGTCCTGGTCTGGGAGCTCTCCTGGCTTCCGCACTCTATAAGCTCCTGATCTTTTTACAATATGAAACAGCCAACCCCGACCAGGACATCGATAGCCGCCGTTCTCTCACAAGCACCAGTGAACTCAGTGAGATCGTCTAATTCGGAAATGATTCTGGAGTCATCGATCCTGTATAAACCGTGAAGTCCCGGAAGTGACAAAAGCATCCGAGTAACTACTTTGTCTGAGACAAGGCTAGTCTGTCAAAGATAAGTGTGTGTGTGCCTTGGACAATATGTCCTACCCACAGAATGAAAATATTGCATATCCAAATTCGCCAAAGAAATTCGGACCCGTGCTGTTTGACAGGTGTTGTTGGAGTTTAGGAGTAGGATGGTTTACGTGTATTACGATCAGCATTAATTCAGGCTCAAACTAAAAAGCATATACATAAATTCAAATGAAAAGTTGTTCAATTTATATCTTCATTAGTGATACCGTTTCCAATATAGGCATGCCTCAAATATATCTACTTCCCAATCAGATCACTCATCGTATTCGAGCGTCAATGTGCTTGGAATTGGTGACTCGTTGGAATTGGGATCCAGATATTGCCTCATCTTCACACCAGCAAATTCATGCTCTACCACAGAAAAGTGTCCCTGCCGGCCTGGTGCTCTCCGAAGATTCTTCAGTTTGAAGACTTCCCTTAGCGTCGCGGCGAGTGAGCATCCAACCAGCCTGGCTCCAAAGCAGTAGTGTAAGCCGTGGCCTAAGAGTGTATAGGCTGAGAATGGTCTGTGGGGATTGATTTTCTCTGGATTTGGGAAAGCCGCAGGGTCCATGGCAGCTTTGGAAGTAGCAATCAGAATTGTCTGTCCAGCTCTGATATGGACTGGCCCTCGAGTACCATCCATAACGGTAGTGTCCTTGGAAGCAACACGAGGTAGGCCAGGCACCACTCCAGCATGCCGCATCCCTTCAAATACAAAACCCTGCAATTCTCGCTCAGAGGCCGGATCGTTCATATGAGCAAGCTCAATAATACGCCCCTTATATTCTTCATACCCTTCACTAAGGTACAGATCAATAAGCAGAGAAGCCTGTTGAGTCAAGTTTCCAGCAACTGGCGCCCCCATCCCTATGCAATCGCCGACAAGGTCTCCTATCGGAAGTTTTGTCTGGTTGAGAGCATGGTAGATCCTATCAGCGTCAGGGCCAACTTCGAAAGCGCTGCCCTTGGCCAGCCAGTCTACAACGTGCTCTTTCATACCCTGCTGGGTTTTGAGGTGAGCTTCAAAGATTCCTCTCAGAATAGGTGCAGCCTTCGTTGCTCCCTCTCTCAACTTCCATTCATTGGCAGGAATAATGTTGAAGCTCTGATACATGAATAATACAAGGTAAATCATGAAAGCTTCAGGGACGGATAACAAGCCATGGGGGTGCTTGTCAGTCTTCAAAGGGATGGCAAAACGCTCTGCAAGCCAGAGGATCGGCGTGACGTTAGTGACGTCGCGCACTATATCAATGGATCTTCGCTTGCTATTGGAATACTTCAGCGACTTCTCCTTTATCAGCCTGGCCACATTGCTCTTGAAAAACTGTGAGACGTTTGCCTCGAAACCCTCTTCAAAGAACACTTTGTGGAGTATGTTTGAGCGAGTATCGTGCCGTTTCGCATCATCCCACCCGATCATGAAATCATGGCCGTCAGTGCATTCGCGGATGGCTTTTTGATACATTACCCGGAAGTTTTCGCGGTCTTCAAAAACCTTTTTACAGCCTTCCTGGGTGTATATCCCGAGGACGTCCATGTCACTGGCTGGTCTATCCAAATCGTATAGTTGGATGACCTTATTTTGTCTCAATATCTCCTTAGCCGCACCAGGCGTGTAAAATGGAAGGAGCGCGTAGGATGAGGTACCTGTCCACGCTCCAGGGAGACCATTGAAGAGCAGCGAAGGTAACATTCCACCGTATGCGCCGGGTGGGAGAGAACCAAGCTTCGCGAAGCCCCAGTTTGTCAAGGTAGTGCTGTTGAAGTCATAACTCAGGAACCGGTCTCCGCGAACAAGAGCAACTGCGTCGTCTAATATACCTCTCCCAGTAGTCTGGCCAGGACAGACTCCACTTCCCGGAATTGCAGGCTTAGTAACCTCTGCCATCAGTCCAGGATAGAGTTCGAGGTTATCGATATGACCATATAGAAGCTCTGCTGCTCTGGCAGTTTCCTTATCTGGGTTCCAATGCTCAAAGTCTTTATATGGCTTGAGGTTCAAGTATCGGCGGAATCTATGAACATACACGATTAGTGATAATTCCCAATCGTTTGAGGATTGCTCTTAATTTATCAAGACTTACTCATTCAGAGTGCAAACGTTGAAAACATTACGAGCCTGAAGTTGACCCAGAATGTCAACCACCTTCATACTAGCCGGTGTCCCATGTGCTCCAAATGCGTGTGCTGGTTCTTCAATGCAATCCTTCAATATCTCTGCAATATCTGCGTCGCGGAATTTACCATCCGGCCCTCTTTTAAGACCAGCAAATGTCCATTCTTTTGCAGGCATTGCCATAAGCTGGTGCCCGTAAGTCATGACAACCTTTTGGAACATCTCAACTGTAACATCGTCAACGGATTTGAGATCGGGTATGCCAGTCCTTAGGACTGTCTCCATCCACTTGTCATCGGCAGCACTGAGTGCGGCATGCCAGTGATAGAGTACGGCAAATTCAACGGATACAACATTGCCAGTTCCACGCTCAACGCGTTTGCCGGACTGTTTGATCTCAGCGCCTAAATCTAGCGTCCATGTTGAGTTTGCACGCGGCGTGTTGAGAATTGCTGCAACATAGTCCTTTAATACCACTGAAGCAAAAAATCCAACGTTTATATTCCGAGATAGTTGAAAGATGTCCTCATCTTGCCTAAAAATCAATCGCTTAATCAGATGTCGTTCATACCTATAAATATGTTTGGTTAATTGAGGGCTTACCACTTCTTCTGTTTATCATCGAGGCTATCCCAATCTTTGTATTTTCCTTCTTCGTTGATGCTTAGAAGATTTTCAGCAATGTGGTTATGATTTCTAGAAAATAAGAGCGAGACTGCTACCACACCCGGTGGCATCATCATTATCCTTTCGGAAGCAATCGAATCAGGAAATATCTTTCCATTTTGGTAAGTCCTTACACGTTTCTGCTCCTCCGCCGTGTTTCCGTATAGCGTGCTCAAGTCGACGTAGCTAGAGGTCTCATTAATCAATGGATTCGTGCGCGAGGTTTGGAAACATTCGTGAATGACGACCGTAGCAAAAGAGAAAAACATCCGGTTGAGGCCCGATGGATGCGGGCGGAACGGCCCGCTGCGTTTGAGAAGTTGATCGAAGACGAGCTCTGGGTCTGGCAGATTCGGCCCCTTCGTCTTGAGAGGAGGAACACTGCGGGAATATGGCGATCCAGCTTTGCCCATTTCAGGAGCCCATAGATTGTTGCCGCCTCCATCGTGTCGTCTATATCTGCTGGTGGGGCCAGCTATAGAGGCAACAGGATGAGGTAGATCATTGTATAGCATAGCAATAAAATCATTGGAAATCGTCGCACTCAGTCCACTGTTTAATGGCAATGACTGAAGCATTGAAACCCCATTTTCAAGTAAAAGATCTTTGTCATCTAGTGGTTCTCCAGAGGCAAGAGTTGTAATAGCACTTGCAACTGTTTTGGCATTCTGGAGGCCAAGATGAGTAAGATCGTGAATAATGGAGGTCTTTTCCGAGACTGGATTTGCTGCTGCCTCCCTATCTGTCAATCCATCTGGCGCTTGGGAAGGCTTTCGCCTAAGACTTCCGAATAAAGTCTTTAATTGTCCAGATGGCATAGTGATATTATCGTGTAAACAGCAGCTCTGGTACAAAAGGGAAGCTCAATTTTTCTATCATAACCGAGCAAAAAAGAAAATGTATTAGAGAGGATAGGGAAGAGAAATGAAATTCGAGGGGTAGTTCATGTTAAAAGATTCGCGGAAAGGGATTCGAAAAGGGTCAGCGACGGGGCAGCAGATCAATGGATAGCATCACACAGCTGATGAGCCTGCAGGTGAGACATCTTGAGAAATGGAACTCCGCATTTGATCTTCAATAATATAATTTGATTAGAGGTGGCATTGCTCTCCTCTGGTGCTCTGCAGCTAAAACCCATCCCATCTGCAGCGGAGATGCAAGGGTGAGATTCTGCGTATTGCCTGTAGCACAGAATAACAATGGGGTCTCTAGCGATTGGCTACTCCTTGCATCGCAACTGTCACTATCCTTCACGTTACGGATGGTAAGGTCGCTGATGGGCAAGAGTGGCTGGCGTGGTGTCCACATGATTCGGACAATTAGTGGTTAGGATTTGCTTCTGGGGACGAAAGCGGGAAGCGGGAAGCCCCGAGCTGGCGCCTTCCGATTCGTGACTTTACACCGGTAGCTGATCAACACCGTTGTGGGCCTGTTGATCTTCAAGCTTGAAGAACCAAATTTCAATGATCCCTACGCCGATTGCTGCACGCGAGCAAACAACGCAGCACACCTGATTGGGACCCACAACCATTCCTACCAGCTACCAGAGATCCCAGTCACCGACCTAGACGATGTCGCCCAGAGCAATTGATTTGCCCAACATAATGTGCAATTGATCCAAGAAATGCAGGATCGACGATGAACCACTGGGTTTTCATGTACACGTGGCAGGGTGCGTACTGAATCCACTAAACCCGACTAGGGCGCTGTAATATGCCGGCTGCTATAGTTGCAGGGCTGAGATGGGAGAGAGCTCAGAGCTGTACCTCATTGTCTGATATGCATGTCGATTATTTCCTAATTGCGCCACTTGCTGCAGACCCGAATCTGCATACGCATGGTGATGAGGGTAAAATATGTGCAGACACGGCAGATTCACACGCCGGTGTGCGTGCTGCTGGCTCATTGGAATACTTTATTGACCCGGTGATAAAAGCAACTTCTGGTATAGGCGGACTTTCTTCTGTCGCGTTCTCCCGGTCGTTTCCCCAGGAATCAGCTGAAGGCAATTTGTAAAAAGGCATCTTTAACACATTTGCAAAGAGTAATTCTTCCTCCGACCATCTTTCTTCCATGAGCAATCAGGTATCTCAAGGCCAGTGGTGGCCAAAACAATACCCGACCCAGAGCTGGCTAGAACAGTTCAGACGCGGCGATTATCTGCTACCTCCGGAGGCAAACAAAGCCTCGGTTTTGCCTCCAAAGACAATTGGAGCGAACAGAGATTCTAGCTCGCCTTCCGGTGGCCGTACAATTGTCATCTGTCTCGATGGTACTGGCGACAAATTTGACAACGACAACAGCAATGTTGTCAACTTCGTGGCTTGTTTGAAGAAGGATGATCCATCCCAGGTCACATACTATCAAGCCGGTATCGGTACCTACGATGGCCATGGCCTGAAGAGCGGGTTATCGGCAGCCTTTGATATGGCAATAGGTAGCGGACTGGGAGTTCATATAAAAGACGCCTACCGCTTCCTCATGGAGAATTATCGGGAAGATGACAAGATCTGTCTTCTAGGATTCTCACGCGGAGCATACACAGTGCGTTGCTTAGCCGGTATGCTTCACAAGGTCGGTCTGTTGCCAAAGTACAACAGTGCCCAGATCCCCTTTGCCTACCAGTTCTATAAGGACGACACACCGAATGGTTGGAAGATGAGCGCTGAGTTCAAAAAGACATTCTGTACCAATGTTGAGGTTCATTTCATTGGTGTCTGGGATTGTGTTGCAAGTGTTGGATTCATCCCTAGAGAACTTCCGTTCAGCAAATCCTCGACGGGATCAATTCGCCATTTTAGACACGCGATGGCTCTGGATGAACGGAGAGCGAAATTTAAGGTGTGCCAGTGGCAGAGTCATGATACTACACTCAAGTCACAAACTAGCGGCCAGAAATCGCACGAGGAGAAACACGAGAAGCTTGGAGAGCGTAGGGTATCTCAGGCCCGACTCGAGGAGCAATTTGAACATTTTGACCGAGAAGGCAATCATATTGAGACAGATGTCCTGGAAGTTTGGTTCGCAGGGTGCCATGCCGATGTGGGTGGGGGAGCTGTAAACAACGATGCGCGCCACATGCTATCACGAATTCCTCTTCGTTGGATGATCAGACAGTGCTTCGAATGCGATACTGGAATCCTTTTCAGCACGGCAGCTCTGGCGGAAACTGGTATCGATGTTCAGACTCTCTGGCCTGTATACAAGCCTCCGAAACGGCCAGTCGTTGGACCATCACCAAATATGGTGGAACAATATGAATCTGGAACGTTGCCTCCTCTCAGGCGCAGGTCAACCCCACTCCAAATGGACTGGGAAAAGATGGAGAGTCTCCGAAGTGAAGCCAAGGCGTTCTCTGGTAATGACATATTCGAAGAGGACGAGAAGGAGAGGACCGGTTTATACTTATTACCTGAGCAAGTTGAAGATCACTTCGATGCAATGGCGCGTATCAATGACCAGCTGGTACTAGCTAAAGCATGGTGGATTCTGGAATTTTGGCCTATAAAATTCCACGTCCAGAAGAGGCCTGGATACTGGGAAAGAGTACTCGGTATTAATAAGGGTAGGTACCGCGCCATACGACAAAGTGAGCCCAAAATGCATTGGACGGTGCATATGAGAATGGGCGACATGGGCTATAAGATTAGAAACAATCTAGATGCCCATGCAGCATGGCAAATCCATGCTTGATTAGTTTTCGGTGGTTGTTTTTCTTTCCACACGTATCGTTCTAATAATCTTTTGAGGAATACATTGAATTGATCTTAAGTTTTATAGTAACTATTGCTTTCAAGAAATAGAACAGAGCAAAATTTCTCAAAAATTCAAAGTCAAAACCATACTCTGTGTTTCTTATCAGAGCAGGTAGGATCGTACAGAAACCAAATATTATGCGCTGGTTGATTCCACCATAACCTTCAGTCAATACATGCCTCCTTCGTGTGGCAATTTCAATCTGTCTTCGCCAACCTGCTCCCACGTATCTAGATAGAAAATCCAGCCCTGCTCTGTCCATTCTCTCAGGTCCAAGCCTTCTTGTCCCGGCTCCAGAGAAACCGCATTCACGCTGAGATAAGTTTGCCCTTCATTCCATCCTTCTTTCTTGGGACTCCATGCTTTGATAACTCCATCGTTGCTTTCCACCTCTTGTGGTGGGGGAATAACGGAATCATGTAGATACTTTCGAGGAGGTGGAGGGATGGAATCGGCTGGAATGGATTTGATTTCACCTTCTCCAACGAGACTGAAGCACCGTCCTCCACAGTTGGGACAGAAGTAGAAATGGATGTCGCCTTCAAAACAAGTATAATCTTTCAATCCCCCTTCCCCAGTCTTAATACCCCCAAAACTTCCGTCTTTAGAGATAGGAGAAAGAAGGAAAAAGTCATCTGGAGGCGAGGGAAGGCGAACATGGAAAATTGCTGCTTTTTGGCACGTACTACAGTTGCATTTATAAATTCTGGTGGTGTGATGACCAGACTCGGCCGTGATAATGGGCGGTGGTAAAGTGAGATAGGCGATGTAGCGAGTCAAACCACAATGGCAAGAGCCATGATAAGGGCGGCGAGTAGGAAGACTCATCGTGGAAGATGAAAAGTCTTCACGATTTGTTATTATCTTACTTTATTTTATTTTCTTAGGATATTCGTTCGGGGCTTAAGTCATCTGTCTGCCTCATCCGATTGTGGGGAAAGCAATACCCTTGTACACTAGTTTTAGTTTCGTGTGAATAGTAGGGCGTAACGGATAGACAGATAGATAAGGTAAGCGGAATATTGATATCCCTTCAGGAATAGTGCTTACAGAGCATTTAAAGCTAGTTATACTACCCCATGTATTACACCAAGAAGACGGACTGAGTCTCATTGAACATACAAGCAAATTTCAACGCCGCAACTGTGATTCTTAGTTTGCTTCCAACGCTTTTAGCTACAGTCGGTCCATCCGTAACAGAAATCTCTCTCCTCTTCGCTTACCGTCTTACAATGGATTATTACGTGCTTTATCGTCGCTTGGATAAACAAAGAGCTTCCGCTTTCTAGAGAATGCTATAAAGTTTCAAGGTTTTAAAGTCCAAAGCCACGATGATGGTGGCCAAGTGGTCTACTGGCTTGCTTTCTACCCATACGTTCTATTACGCCCAAGCTCCCACATATTTGGCCCGTCCTGGCTCTTCGTAGGCAGCTTTTTTTGAGCGTGTTCACTGCACCAGTTAATTCTTTGTTCCAGCCATGATCTGGGTGGGGGTGCTTTGCATTGCTGCCCAGATCATCCTCCGCCGAATGAGCGCTAGAGCCTTCTCCTCATGCATCTTAGTAACAGGGTCTGACATTCCTTAGTCCCTCGTACGGGTATAGGATTTGTCGAGAAATCTATCTAGATAAATATGAATAAGAGGGACGAAAATCTCAGCGTGGCTACTGCAACTGTGTAGCTAATTGCATGAGCGTTTCCATTCCACAGTATCTTCCTAGTTGATGTAGATAAGTAAATACGAGTGGAAAAAAAGAAACTAGGCGAAACTATGCTACTTTGTGGTATCATCAACGAAATGAGAATACCCATTGCTTACACAGATCTCCTCTCTTACACTTTCTGCCAAGCTGTCGATCCACGAATCAACAGTACCACAGCTATACTACGGGAGCTGGTATATTTAGTTATTAATCAGGAGTCACTATTTATTTCGCATATACGGAAAAAGTATAATCACGCAGACAAGGCTCTTTTCGAGGATGCGAATTTCTGGGCAGCCTTATCGGAGATCTTCATAACCCTCTACAAGATCCAAATTCAAAAAGTACTTACTTGATTGTTGACACCCTCGATGGATGCATTATATATCTGAACCTGTTGAGACAGGGGCCATGTTACCGAACAGTAATATTCAGCTTACTCTCTCTGAGTCAAATAATTGGATGGTCTAAGGGGACTCAAACCTCTTGTGGTTTCCTCCTACATATCGAGCAACTCGTCGGGCTATCTTGTATGAAACGATTGCATTAGGGCACTCCTCAGGAAGAATTTCTATTCCGAGATTTAAGGAGGGGGATGAAGTTAATATAGGAGAAGTAGAGGTTGACTTTGACATAACTGTCCGAATTGAGCTTAGCCTGTGGGATCAGGAGGCTGGGGCTACCTCATTTCCCTATCTTTGACAAGGGATTTGTTGTACTGTATCAATTGTAGTGTTGAATGAAGTTACGCCCCATACAATGCGTATGTGATGGTGGCTCTCCTTGCGCTCTGACCTCCTGACAAACGTTCCGGAAGTCTGCGAAATATATGCGACAGCGTTATCAGTATTCACCAACCAACCAGACAAACCTCTCAATCAGACACTAAAGACTACCAACACACCCAATTCACGTTCTGTTGTACTCATACAATATATTGTACGGTAAGACATTGATTCTCTCCACAGATATCACTTGCAGATATATATCGGGTTACGTAACGCATGTCTACCTGGTCTTTTGGCGAAATCTTCAAGCCTTTAAGTTTATGGTTTTGATTCAAGTATTCAATGCTATCTTCACTCAATCCCGTTCAGAACGAACTCCTCCCGCATGATTAATAAAGCGGGTGTCCCAACTAAAGCCAAATCATAATCGAATATGTGAGAATACTCAGCTACACACACTATTGCGCCCTTCGCCGGATACCCCTGTCGTTGGGCTTTCTCAGCTCCACGATGGCAATCGTGGCGCAGGCGACTCGGTAGGCGTTCTCCAAAACGGGTCCAGATTCTTCAGAGTTCGTATTTTAACATCAACCGATATAGTGTCAGACTTCTTCAAAAGGCGCATGACGAATTTCGTAGCTTCACTGCAGTTTGATTGCTACCTTTGGTTCACTAGAAACCGAAGTCGGGTGCCAGGTACAGGTTAAAAATGGCGCCGCCGGATCCCGATGAGCGGTTCCTCCTTGAGCTGGAGACCCTGATGGCGCACGAATTCTTTCTCTCCGAGCTCATCTCGACAAGACCCAACCACCAAGCTGGCGCATTCAGCGTAGAACAGAGTTATTCCTACAATCCACTACATGATCAAGGGTATATTCGCCTCTTGTCTCTTTTTCCCGGGAGTGGAGATACTCCTCTCAAGGGTGTGCTTCTTCACGTTTCGCTGCACGCTGTTCAGGCATATGAAGCCCTCTCCTACACATGGGGTCCTCATGAAAAGCCTTTCCAAATCATGCTCTCTGGAGGAACTCTTCCGATAACTGTATCATTGCATACGGCTCTTACTCATTTGCGACTGCCGTACGAGAGGAGATTGCTTTGGGTAGATGCGGTATGCATTGACCAATCCAACGGTGCGGAGAAGGCACAACAAGTTCTGCTAATGCCACATATATTCTCGTCAGCCTCTTGTGTATTGGCTTGGCTTGGCGATAACGAAGATAACGCAAGTAATGCCTTTGAGCTCTTGGAGCAAATTGGGAATACAGACTTCAGTACACTGTCAACAATGACAATTACAGCGGAATGGATGCGAGAACATGGTCTTCCAGCCCAGGGAGACCGTGCTTGGTGGGAGCAGATGGTTTTTTGGCAACGTCCGTGGTTCCGAAGGGCTTGGATTGTGCAGGAGTTTGTGAAAGCCAAGGATGTCATTATGATTGTATGCAATATCCAGATCCCCTGGAAGCGGCTTATAAGCGCATTTGAGAAAGTGGCAGAGTATAATCTAGTGGATTGGGGTCTGTTCCAGGAATCCGACGCAGCGAATGACAAGAATGTTGCCTTCGCAGGCGTCATTACCATGCGGTTGATGCAGGATATTAAAAGCACTTCAAGCATGGGTAAGGCACTCGCTCATAATGTCCGGAGCTTTAGTGAGAGAGACGAGAGCGGGCTACAGGAAATCCGAGCAGGGACATGGGGAGGGATTCCTGGCGTTAAGGAGATGGTAAACGTACTTCGAGAAATTCCCGGACTCGGCCAGGAAGCAACAGACCTCATAGAAGGCATCTTTGACAGTGTAACGAGTGCTACCGGTGCGCCCCCGTTGGCACTGGATATCCCACTGATACGACTGTTCCCGATGTTTCAATTTACCGAAGCAAGCGAGCCTAGGGACAGGTTATTCTCGCTCCTTGGGATTGCAGCGGATGGTAACGACAAATCGCTGTATCCTGACTATAGTGAGACAACAGAATCAGTTCTTATGAGATATACAGAGACTTTCATCCAGAAAGGATACGGGATAGATGTGCTCTATCAGGCAGGACTATCCGATGAATATTCGATTCTTCCGTCTTGGGTACCTGACTGGACAAAACCGAACGCGGTAAAACCAAAAGCCATATCCATGGGTGCTCAGACAGGGCTCCTTTATAAGGCAGCATCAGAACTGCCTGCTCAGATCCGCGTCTCTGATAAGGACGGAGAAATCGTTGTCTTAGGGAGGTTCCTGGACAATATTGCAAATATCTTGCAGTTTCCCAGTATTGAAACTGACAACCCCAACCTCGTGGCCGATATATGTACCTTCTTCGAAGAAGCAGATAAGATGATCCTCGGCCGCGATTCGTACATTACGGGTGAGTCTCTGAGCGAAGTTCAGTGGCGGACTTTAATCGGCAATCAGAGGACACGGCCTCTCATTGCCCCAGAAGAATTTGGTCAACAGTACCCGAAATTTAGGGAAATATTCGAACGCCCAGATGCAATAACGAACTTTAACTATGAGACGGGAGATGAATATGCTCGCAGGTTCTTACAGGTAAGCTTCGGATACGGGTTAAGTGACATGAGCGGTGGGCTGGTAGGGATGGTCCCAACCCAGGCAAAGGTTGGAGACTCGATTTATCTGTTCAACGGTTGCCACATGCCGTTTGTTTTAAGAAAATGCCTTGGATATGAAGATCGATATCAAATAATTGGTGGGTGTTACGTTCATGGTATGATGAACGGGGAAGCATTGCATACTGAAAAGTGGAAAGAGGAAGATATTTATATCAGATAGCAGATACACTATATAGAACATATAGACATCATAAACGCATATAGTTAGAAAGGTATCAAAATGGCAGATTAACTCCGAAACCACACCTTTGTTTCCCTTCCCCTGAACCCTGCTGGTAAATTCTGGGGTGGGAGCGGCATGATTACCTCCTTGCTATATTCGCATACCGTCATTCACTCATTAGTTCATTCTTATTGCCAAACTATAACTTGTTCAATACATATATGACGTTATTTAAATTTAGTAGATCACTCTATCCAGCGTACTTCAATTCCTAGCTAAAATTACACCTTCCTCGGCCTTATCCTTACATTATACTTCTGATCTGGCTTTTGGATAGTGAACTCTTTCGATCCCAAGACTAGATCCTGGTTCTCGAGTTCTACTTCATACCTGAGCAGCAACGACGCGATAATCTTCATTACCATCTGAGTTGCGACGTTCCGCCCAATACATTGTCTACTACCAACTCCAAAGCCAAGGAAACAAGTCTTCATCAGAGCCGTATTCGCCTTTTCATCAGTCCATCTGTACGGATCAAACTCATCTGGGTTGCGATATACTGTTGGATTGCGTCCAATTATAGCAGCTGGTACTCCAACAGCCACACCTCCGGGGACATAGATGCCGCAGATCTCAGCACCTTGTGGAGGTGTGTCACGAGGCATGGCGTATCCAATAGGCGGATGCAAACGAAGAACCTCTGTCTCGACATATTCTAGCAAGCTTAGCTTGTTTAAGGTTGTGAACGGGACTGGATCATGGCCATCCAGGTTATCAGGGAACATAGTCTCCAGTTCTTTAATGATATTAGCCTTAACTGAGGGGTTCTTGCACAAATAATAAGTCATCCAGTTCATTGTCACGCTTCCTGTACTTGCGCCAGCAACCCTAGAATCGAATCAGTATAAAAGACCACCAATTTGGCACCACTCGAAAACTGACATCAATGAAGACGCTTCAGCACGAAGCTCTGGAAAATCCATTCTCCTACCAGTTTCGGGGTCTTGCGCCTCGATAAATCGTTGCATGATATCCTGGCGAGGTTTACCACTAGGCAATATCTGGCTACGATTATCCTGAAAGCGCTTCTCCAGAGCTTGTCGAGCGTATTCAAGGTATTCCACTCTGGCCTTCCACAGATTTTGTATATATGGAAGAGGAACCCAGCTCAGAATCTTGACGTTATACTTGCCAAAAGGAAGCACCCCGCTGATGTTTCCGAAACGCTGAGACAGCTCAACGAGTGTAGAGTATCGTGCTGGCTTACCAGCCTCGAGCACACCAAAGCTATTACCGAACGCAAGCTCGCCCATCAGATCCATAGTGAATAGCTCGAACCAGAAATAAATATCGAACGGCTCGTTCGTCTTGGCAAACTCGTCCATTTTGTTCATAAACTTCTCTATCGTCTGGTCAATGAGAGGCTCAAATTGATAGAGAGTCTGGGCACTGAAGCCATGTGCAACCATTCTGCGCTTCATTGCATGCCGCTTCTTTGACCGCGTAGAAAATAGTGATTCTCCAGTCGTAGAGAAGGCATCGTACCAACTCGATTTGCCAAACTCATCCGCACTTTTTCCGTGACCTTAAGATTATCAGATCGCATTACTTAATTTCAGAAGCTCTTCGGATTCCACATACCGTATATAACCTTGATAGCATCGGGATGGTTGAATGAGACAGCATTCGGACCGGTACGAATGGCAACTGCCCCAGGGTTTTCCACAAACAAATCTGCAACCCATTTCGTACGACGCTGCTCCTTTAACGCATTGGCTTCCAGCATACCAGTAAGATTTGTGAGCCATGGTCCGGGAATCTTGCTCATGGGAGAAAAGAACAGGCGGTAAGTCACAGTGCACACGACGTAGGCAATGGCAGCAAGAACCACCAGTAGCACTGTCTCCCCCTTGTCTATTGAGCGGCCACTAATAACAGCCATCTTGGTATCAGGATATAACTGATTGTTTAAATAGCGTCCACAGCGAGCGGAGAGGTTCCTCCTAGGAAGAGAAATGCCTTTTTAAGAGTGATACTTCCACTGAAGCGAAGGAACCGGAGATCCGAGTTTAGGGCCTTCGCGGGGTAGTCTGGGGGGGGATCCTCTCCACATAGAATGAACCGCTTCGATACTTGGCTAATAACTACTTATGCTCCGCTATGAGCATACTGAGCTACTGAGCAATTATTTATTGAATATATGGACGAACCCACAACACATCGGAAATGCCCCACTCATAAGCACTTGCAGGTGCTGCGGTTACAACGCGGCAGTTAACTTTTGGTACTGAGGACCCCACATCCCACCTTTTCTGTGTAGGCTGCCCTTCAAGTATCTGCTTCCAGCTTGTGGAAATTTTGGCTTTCATACAATAAAGTCTGGTTTGTTGAGGTACAATTAATTAAGCTACAGTTACACCTATTGAAGGACAATCGCTTTATACTTAGTAAAATATCTTAGGCTAATCCTCATCATAAAAGGTTGCTTGCTATCATTATGGGCATTAACGAAGCATGTCCATTCGTATCATCTCATTTTATTCAATTACTACATCTTTCACCAGAGTGTATATACTACGACTTGGAGATGAATCTGAAGGGGTTACTCAAATGGAGCTCAACTTGATTTGTGTCTGGTTCTGTCTACAGATTCTCCAGATACTTGTACTAAAGGAAATCCCTGTGGCACCTCAACGTTGAAATACTCATATATACCAGAGAGATTAATTTTAAATTATTATCATCAAAACTGGCAGAATGATCTTCACGGTTAACAGTTCGTTTGTGGTGAAAAATCAACATTGTCTAAACTTGATTGATATAATCTCCTTGATCGGTCTCGCTATAGCTGACATATGAATGGCTCAGAACATAGATTGAACCCTCCTCCATCATCCAAGTACCCTTAAACATAATACATTCCCAAGCTATTGCCATGACAGTAATCGTACACCCGTCTTTCCCTAACACCATCTTTGCTGGTAGATGAAGTTTGCCGGAAAGATTCCAGTCGCGCGTTCTTTGACATTGTAAAGCTCTTTGTAGACTGTCCACCTAATCGTATGTCACTCTCCCGCTCTTGCCAAAGGCCAAGCTCCACCGTTTGAGGCCCCAGCGGCGCACATAAAGAACACTCGGGATGATGGTATATTGGTGCATCTGATGTTGGACATGGAACGGCATATTGAAATGAGGGTGTCTGAGTTTGTAAATATTCTTATGGCGTGAGGGATATTTACTTCAGGGTCACTATATTGAAATTCAAATATAAAAGGAAATTTCTTCAAGCCTTTGTGGTTATGGGATTTTACTTTTATTGTTCGTGGATTTGAAACATGGCAGCAGAAATGATGTCATCACAGTTCAGTCTCTATGACTGTGCACAGCTCGCTGTTATGTCAGCCAAGGTTTCAACAAACCCTCCGAATCAGCACGAATTTGCCCCGTAATGAACCAAACATAACTACACATCATAAGTCTAATAGAAATAAACGCAGACTAGCATGGTCATTCGCACAAGCACGGGAGGCCATAGGTACCTACCTGGTCTAAGAGAGTAACTAGCATATCGACCCGCGTAGCAAATACCATCGCTGAAATTCCCGATTGGTTGAGCCTCAAAGGTAGCGAAAATCGAAATAATTTATACATGATGCATTATTTTTAAGCATGTTAACTAGTATTACTCTTCTCCATCTATGCCATCCTCTTAGTTGTGAGTTTTCCGCCAGAATTTCCACCAAGTACTCCGACTTTCGCCTTCCCGTTTAAGACCCTGAGCACTTCCTCTCACTTGCCAGAAATAGAGAGGCACGCCAACAATAATAAATCCTAGAACAACAAGAGTCTGCAAGGGCTGCGAAAACACTGCCCGGCTGAGCAAAAATAAGCTAACGCAGCAGAAAATTATGGGCGTCACAATCCAGGTCCGGTACGGTCGTTCTAAGTTCGGCTCCTTCACTCTCAGCACAATGAGACCAAGCACAGTGAGAAAGTAGAACAAGTAGCCAGCTACTCCATAGAAAGTAAGGAGCGTTGAAAATTCGCCGACTATGATGTAGCCCGCAGTCAAGACTGCATTCAAGATCATAGCATTGACAGGCGTGAAAAATATGCCTGTCTCTTCATCTCCAACAAGCCGCGATAAGAGTTTTGATGTCCAAGAGCGCGTCCTTGTGTGGGAGAGTGAAGGTTGGGTCTCACTGTTTTTGCCGAAGCCAATCTTGCCAAACAGGCCTGGAAGATATCCCTCTTTGCTAGCTCTGTAGACTAGACGACTGGTAGTGAATGTGGTTGCATTCAGCGCACCAAAGCAACTTGCGCTGACAATTAGGGCCAGAATGAGAGATCCGATACGGCCAAAGACCTTGTTGCCGAACAGCACTGCAACAGTATTTGTCGAATTTATTGCGGCAATGGGAAGGACGAAGAAGTAAGCCGTATTCGCCAGAAGATAGGAAAGGATGACAAGTGGCATGGCCGTATGAATTACTCGTGGAAGATCACGACTCGGGTTGCGGAACTCTCCAACCACATAACTTGTCTTCAATATCCGTTAGCTTGCGAAGATTAGATAGGGAGTCCCTTACATTATCCCATCCGTCAAACGCCCAAAGTCCGGCATATAGCGCCAATGCCCAAGAAGAAGCATCCTTGCTCGTCCCTTCAAACCATCCGTTTGTTTTCCAATCCTGATTCGCCTTGCCTGATGTAGAAAATCCCGTAGCCGCAACAACAATGCCAATAACTGTAACTCCAAGCAATGCAATAAACTTCATAAACATGAATATATCTCCCACCCTCGTCGCCAACTTCGTGGATAAGCAATTCATGAAGGTGACCAATAGCAAACCGGCTAAAGCAACTGACTTGTTGATCCAAGGGTTTACATGCTCCGCTTCGGCTCCCACAATTGTTCGAACCAAGTATTCTCCCATAATGATGGAAATAATGGCTGCCGATCCAGGTTTGAGGACTACAACGGCACACCAGGTGAAAAGAAAGCCGGCTAGATCGCCAAATATCTTCGAGAGGTAGACTTGGGCTCCGCCATTTAGAGGTATTGCGCCGCCAAGCTCGGCGTAACTAGTAGCTCCTGTCCAAGCCAGCAATCCTGCAATAACCCACACGATTAACGACGCACCAGGCGAGCCAGCATTGGCATTGACTTGACTAGGCGACGAGAAGATCCCCGAGCCAATTATCAACCCGATAATCAGTGATAAGCCGTTCAGATATGTCAACGATTTATGTTTCTCCAATGAAGCCCCGCCTAATGCTGTCTGTCCGTTCGATACCGCGGCAGGAGCACCAATTGGCGCATAGCCGTATGTTGCTTGAGTCGAGGAAAGAGGAAAGAGATTGCCGGTAAAGTCAAACGCGGAAGAAACGGAAAAGGTTCGTCCATGACCTGGTCTTGAACTACTTGCTGGATTGCGATCGTCAAGGGGATCTTCATCTTCTAGGGAGAGCTTTCGAGAGGATGATACCCCAGGGGAAGACGAGGCAGAGGAGGTCGACATGCGGGGGCCATGAGAACTAGATGCCAGGCTTGCAAGCTCTAATGAATCGCGCGCAGAAGGCAAAAGGGTTGAAGTGTTGCGCGGCATGATGAATTGGAGTGGCGTTCTGTCCTATATTCGCATCCTGTGGGGCGTCCTTAGAAAGGGGAGTGTCGCAGAGGAGGTGGTTTTCTCCTCAGATAATTCCTGGCCCGTGTCTGTGATCTGATGGCTCTGCCATCCAAATATACTGTCTAATCCCAGTCGTACAGATAGAAAATAGCGCTGTCAAGGGCTTCGAGCGAAGAATTTAGGAATTCGAGCGGTGTTGCTGTATTTTGAGTTTGAAGCTTCTGCAGTTCATGACTGTCGCGGAAGGAACAAAGTACACCCGGTGCCACGTGCGTCAGGAATTTTTGTGGGACGAGGCTTAAATTGTCAAGTGCCCCATGAGCTTCTCCGACTCATACTGCTGCTCCCTTGTTCAACTTCAACCGCCGGGTGACAATGTTGGATTGGGACAATGAGGGCGTTAAATGTCAGGTACCTCAAGAGGGTATGGCTCCCCGGAGCTTCACATTCGCTGTATTGCGGTAGTCGACCCAAGCTGGACTTCAACAAGCTGTCTTACAATGAAGCTCCGACCTTGATTGGCCGGCGGGGCTATGCCACAGAATCAAAATTGGACCTAGTTGCACTGGATAAGAAATGGCAGAAACGATGGGTTGACCGTAATTCACGGACCACTACAAATGCTGCTTCAATTGATAATGGAGAGCATATGTACGTGTTGCCCATGTTTCCGTATCCCTCGGGGGATCTGCACCTTGGTCACCTTCGAGTGTACACGATTTCCGATACTATAGCACGTTTTCGAGCTCTGCAAGGTTACGAAGTGATACATCCTATCGGGTTTGACGCCTTTGGACTGCCTGCTGAGAATGCAGCCATCGAACGGGGTATAGCACCGGCGACATGGACGAAGCAGAACATGGAGAAAATGGCATCTCAGTTAAAAACCATCAACGCCCACTGGGATTGGGATAGAGTTAGTAACTGTCTGAGAAGGTACTCTGGTCTCTACTTACATGGTTTGCTAGGTCCTCGCAACTTGCGATCCCGACTTCTACAAACACACGCAACGTATATTTCTCCTCTTACATGAACAAGGGTTGGCATACCAAGCAGTTTCTATGGTGAATTATGATCCGGTGGATAAAACTGTCTTAGCAAATGAGCAAGTTGATGCAAACGGAAGGTCTTGGAGGTCGGGAGCTATGGTCGAACAACGTGAATTGAAACAATGGTTCTTGAAGATTTCGGCTTTTAGGGATGCGCTCCTGGACGACCTTGAATATTTATCACAAGATGGTAAATGGCCAGAAAGGGTGCTGACAATGCAGAAGAACTGGCTAGGAAAGTCGAAAGGAGCGAAAATCAACTTTCCGACTCTTGCCTACGGTCAGAAGACACACGGGGCGATAGAAGTATTTACGACAAGGCCAGATACTCTATTTGGTGTACAATATCTTGCTCTATCTTCAGCACATCCTATTGTTCAGGAACTTGCGAAGACCGACTTCGAGCTCGCAGCATTCCTAGATACCATGCCTGCGCTTCCTGCCGACTCGAAGGTGGGATACCTTCTTCCTGAGATTCGGGCGATCAATCCTATGGCATATGACGAGAGTACTCCGGATGCTACAAAGGCATCCATTCCAATCTACGTCGCTCCATATGTCCTCGGAGATTATGGTCACGGAGCAGTAATGGGTGTTCCGGGTCATGATACCCGTGATCATTCTTTCTGGAAGTATAATCGAGGCGAAGAACCCATCAGGATGGTTATATCAGGTACCCCTGATGAGGCTACGGTCACTTTTGCAACAGAATCGGAGCCTTACATAAATCACGGCAGGCTCACGACTAACTGCGGTTCATATGCAGGCCAGACGACGGCTGAAGCTACCGAAAATATTGTGAAAATGCTCGAGGCAAACAACTTAGGATCTGGAACTGAGACGTGGCGCCTACGAGACTGGTTGATCAGTAGACAACGGTATTGGGGTGCCCCAATCCCGATCATTCACTGTGATAGCTGTGGTCCTGTCCCGGTACCTGAAGAAGACCTTCCCGTAGAGCTACCCAATGTGGATGGCCACTGGGCCAAAGGTAAAGCTGGTAATCCACTTGAGGAAGCTCATGATTGGATTAACGTACCCTGTCCAAAATGTCATTCCCCAGCAAAGAGAGACACAGATACAATGGATACGTTTGTCGATTCGAGCTGGTATTTCATGCGCTACCCAGATCCACATAACAAACAATTGCCCTTCTCCCCTGAATCAGCTGCTACCTGGTCGCCTGTGGATTGCTACATTGGTGGTGTGGAACATGCAATTCTACATTTGCTATATGCTCGATTTATCACGAAGTTTCTTGCAACCACACCACTATGGCCCCAGGAAACCAAGTCAGAGGCTCCTGCCGAGCCTTTCAAATGTCTGCTGACCCAAGGTATGGTCCATGGCAAGACCTATTCGGACCCTGAAAATGGAAGATTCTTGAAACCCTCCGAAGTCGACATCTCTGATCCTTCGAAACCAATTGTGATCGCCACAGGACAGATCGCCAACGTGAGCTTTGAGAAGATGTCAAAATCGAAGTACAATGGCGTCCCTCCAGTAGATTGTCTATCTAAATACGGAGCGGATGCCACAAGAGCGCATATGCTCTTCCAAGCACCAGTCACCGAGGTTCTTGAGTGGGACGAAGAAAGAATATCTGGGATTACCAGATGGCTCAGGCGGCTTCATGACTTCGTCAAACGACAGAGTCCTGAATGGAAAAACACTCAACAGTCTGTAGGAGCATTCGGTGCTGAAGCATTTTTTTCCACTGCTGAAAATTCTCTCCCAAATAAAGCTGCTCTCGAGGCAAACAAAGATGTCTGGCGTGCAGTCCAAAATACCATTCTCAGCGTTACGGAATCATACGGCACGACATATTCTCTCAATACTGTGGTATCAGATCTAATGGGCCTCACAAACACAATAATCGACACGGCCTCGCTGCAGGATCCACTGATCCAATTACATGCTGTCAAGACTCTTATCCAGATGATGGCACCAATCACCCCGGCGTTTTCTGAAGAATGCTGGGAGATCCTCTCGACTTCTCCTCAAAGCTCGGTATTTGACCACCGATTCCCAACCCCAGATAACACGCTTGGCATGCTAGCACCAAGCACCCAAGCTTGTGCTGTGCAGATCAATGGGAAACTCAAGTTCGCTGTTGATATTCCCATCCCGCCCTCCGAGTTGAAGGGCGATGAATTGTCAAGCTGGATCACAAAGCAGATCCTAAGAACCGAAGAGGGAAAGACAAAGTTAGTCGGTAAGATGAACGTGGAGAGCGCGAAGAAGATCATTGTTGTTAGAGGAGGGAAAACTGTAAACTATGTATTATAAAAATAGAAAGGCTAGGCTCTAGCACGGAGCCAATCAACTCCATCATAGGCGTTTACTTTTCACAATAAATTTATCACATCCAAAGTCTGTTTGAAGAATAATCATGTCTTTTTTGATTTGGCAATACCTCAAAGTCAGGAATCCACTACTGCGGTACATTCGCAGCCCTGCACCTAGCCTATTTTTCTGGGCATTAGAGGGAGAGCTTGAGTTCACAACTTTTCGCACTGACATCATAACACTTAGGAGAAGCGGGCACCAAAGAACATTCAGATCAACGTATATTTCATTAGCTGTAATACCTAAAAGGCAATCATTCAATCATAAACAGGAGCATCTAACGTGGTAGAGTTTTTATCTCCATCCAGCGAGACGAAAATAATTCTTTTGCATCGCGCTCCTTTGCACCTGCAGACCTCCTCCATCCTCCCAATCTGGTCGCCCCTCTGGTCTTCCCAAATCGACGATAATCAAAACCAAGAAATATGAAAAACTTCCAGTCCCCCCCAAAAAGAAAACTCAAATAAAGACTTTTTGATCCTACAAAACCCCAAAACACCAGAGAGCCCCTATCCATATAGAGACATGGGGTTATGCAAGTCCGACCTCGCATAAGATTAGAAATAGTATGAAAGTGAAAATCCGTGAGAACTCCCAAATGCAGATCCTAAAACCTCCGGGCTGCAGAAGACCACATATGGGCCTGGCCCGAAAAAAAAAAAGTATCCTCAGACCAATCAAAATCGTAAGGATGATAGAATGATAAATATTTAAGCCATGCCCTCCAAAACCTGCACTCCAAAGATGGTGGGCTTATCCTCGCCGTTCACACCTTCTCCAGATTCCACTGCTGTTTCGTCCGCGACGGGCGAATTCAAGTTGCCCCAACCAGGAGCCTGATCGACCCAATTCATATCACCCATGAAGCCACCGCTCTCGCCATGTGCACCCTCATCAAGAGGAACGTTCCACAGATCATTCACGTTGTTGTCAAAAGTGAGGAAATCGTTCAGATCGATATTACTGGTATCCATGAGGCCAAAGTTTGTAGGATCAGTTGACATGCTGTCCAGAGTATTCCCAGGCTGTACAGCAGGGGATTGGCCGAGCGACTGCACAACGGACGCGGTATCTCCGAGAGAGAGATCGGATTCGGGAGGAGTACGTGCGGAAATCGTGTTGCGAATGTCGCTCATGTTGGGGAGGCCGGAGGTGCCGAAGTCGAATGAGATGTTCATAACGTCAGCCGGAAGGACGGACTCTTCATGTGTGAGCGGAGGTGTCCGTCGAGCTGCGGCACGCTTGCGTTCGAGCTCTTGCAATTCCTTGGCTCTCTGGACCTGTAGCATACCCTGCATGCGGGCCTTGTCGCGCGAATTACCCATGACCATTTCAAAGATGTCTGCTTTGCGGATGGCAGCTTCCAGGAACTGCGTTGCGAAGTCGGCTGAGGCGTAGTTGTCGCGTAGTTTCTCAAGGACGAGCATGCATTGGCAGAATCCTTCCATGGCTTGTTGGCGAGCTTCGTCATTGCAAGATTTAATATCTAGGAGGTGGATTATGATGGCTGGGAGAAGGACCGTTACACCGGTGGTTGGAAGATATTTCTCCAGTCCCCGGTTGTACAGATCCTGGCTGATTCGAGTGATCTCCTTCGATGCCTCCCGGACCTTCTTACGGGAGAGATCCTGCAGCTCTCTACATTTGTCCATCTTCGTAGCCGTTGCCGGAGGCAGGACTTGTGGTCTATGTAAAGCGGACAATGTGGTGAAGTAGACCATGTGTAAGAGTGCTCGTTGAACTTGCATGGGGCCGGAGCTGGCATCGATAGGTGGTTCATTAGAGTAGCGGCAGGAAAGTGGAAGCTCGTTGATCCACTCATTGAGTTCGACGTCACAGCTGCGCACTTCGTCCGTTTGGTCAAGTTTCTTAGGGAAGAGCATCACACTTGAGCGAGTGCTGCCCTCCTGGTTCTGCATCCCTTGGTGTTTGATCAGAACTGAGTACTGAGCGCTCAACACGTGGCTGACGCAAAGGCAGAGCTTGGCTTTCGCAATGCACATCTGAGCCAATTCTCTCTGGGCTTCAACATCTCTGATCAAAGTGCAGCTCGGGGAAATAATGGTAATATCATCGGCAAGGGCTTGGATTTCGAAATCGTCCTCGGTCAGCATTGGAACATCATAGTCTTCGTCCTTGACTCTTGTAGGTCGTCTCATTCCCAGTGCTACCAGTCGATCCCTCATGAAACAAGACCACCATATCCGCTTCCACAGTCTTTGACTGCGAGGGTCCATATTTGACTTCTCGGGGTCGCGGTGCAAGCCGATTGTATGCGCGAGTGAGATCGCGACGCCCATCCAATGCCAGGTATCTTTTTGATCATCCGGGGTTTCATACCAGTATGTCATCAGGAGAAGCGACTGGACAAGAGAGATACGATCAACTTCGTAATCAAAGTCGTAGAGAACCTGCCATAGTGAGCAAACGGTGGACCATAGATATTACGAGCAAAAGCTTCCAACATACCCTAGCTTTCTGGAAGAAAGCCTTCCTTGCGGCCTTGCGATTTGTAAATCCGGCAGCACGTAAATGCTCCATATCAACAAACGCGGTACCTGCAAACATCACAGCTTGAAAGAGAAGCAAGCTGATCTTCCCTGACGCCCCCGTTCCTTCATTTATAATATGCAAGAAATCGTGAAGCTCGAGCAACGGCATGTATGGGTGAACATATTCGATGTAACTGCGCAACAGAGCGTTTCGGACAGAGGTTTCGGGGAGGGATAAAGAGCCTTTGGCGAACAGGAAGTCAATATCTACCGGTGACAGGCGTTGGGGAAGTGGCTTCAAAAATGGTGGCAGTCTGTGTTTTGACATCCGGGCCTCTACGGACTCGGGCGAGGTCAGTCTCGTACGGGTTCTATCCCCGTGTAGCGAGGCCAGGTTGAGGAGATTAAGGCCACTGTCCTTGACTTGGGAAGCTGCCTGGACGCCCTGGAAGACTTGGCGTTGGAGAAGCTCGCCGGTATTCAATTGCTGGCTCGCTGACTGATCTGTGTCTGGGTGTTAGTTGTTGGGATGGTGGGCGCAATGTCTTGAACTCACATATCGAATGAGGCACATGGCGAGAAGTTGAGAGATCTCCAGCAGTAACGTCGTTCGACGAACTGCTCCACCGCCTAGAAGCATCGTTGCTAAATTCTCTTGGCTTTGGAACACCATTTTTCCAGGCGTCAATTCCGGCCAGAGATTGTGTGGTCGCTGGTCCTGAGGGAATGTCAAGTTTCCTGGAAATGCATGTCAGTATCAGTCTTCCGCCCATTTCCTCAGCTGTCAAATTGCAACTCTCGGCTCGAGCCAAAAAAATGCCATTCGGATCACCAGCAAAGGTAATTGTAATTACGCATATTACCAGAGAAATAGCTGACTTACTTCTTGCGTTTGCTCTCCTCAATGATACAGCGAATTCCGTCCATTGTGCAGTTGGAGCACGTGACCTCGCCATCGGGGGACACATGGTAACGCTGCATCACATCGCAGCGCACCTTTCGAGCTCGACAGGCCGCACACGCCTTTGCGGCGCGTTTCTTAACCGGCTTTGGAGGTCCATTTTCCAGGCCCGAAGCAGAGGCGGTGCGTTTTTTGGGTTGAGATTGCTGGGAATCCGAGGGAGGTGGTGACTGCGATTGGGAATGTGACTGGGAAGGACTTGGGGAAGCTGGCGCGGCCTGGCCGACTTCTTCGGCGCTCCTGCTACTACTCATGATGATGTTGGGAAGATTGGCGAACACACATTTGATACACCAGAGGGTGTGTGCGTTTAAGTAGATTGAATACGACTTCGATACGGACGAGGATGGCAAGGGACAGAGACCAATTCGAGTAATATCCACGGGAATAAGTAGGACAACGCTCCGGGATATGACGTCCGAGGTGACAACGCCCGAATGTCTGGGGAGCCGGAAGGGGCGCGACGCAAGGAAGGATTGAATGCGGGGAGGAAGAGAGAGACAATGCGGGAGGGCGAGGAAAGGAGAAAAGAGGAACTCAAGATAAAAAAGCGCCGTGACCGTGCCCTTATGAACAAACAGAGAAGGGAGGAGCGGCAGGCCGAGTCAGAACTCTAGTTTGGAGTTTGCCGTGCCCACCTCCATCAACAGGCCCGGGGCACGGCCATTGACAGGAATTCGCGGCTTCCTGTGGGTGCTTAGTCCGTGATGCAGGCCCGCCGGTATGGACGTAAGGAGTTAAGGTCTGGAGATCACCGGCTTGCGTGGAGACGAGGGGCACACACGCCGGTATGGGGGAGGCAAACCATTTCCAAGTGACGATGGATGGCTGTGGATGTGGATGTGGATGGGGATGGGGAGGCAAGGAGGCCACCGGGGCTCCGTGGCTTGGCTTCTGGCCTTCCATGGGCTCAGCGTCTCCATCCTTTCCGTTCTCCAGCTCCAGACGACACAAGCGACAGGCACCTCATGACTCTCCGTACATTTTACGATACGGTACAGTAGCTGCTGCTCCAGGGCCACACTTCCCCCTCAAAGCCTCTAGCGCGCCTCAGACCCTGCTGGGCAGCTCCCAAGCCAGGCGCCGCGATAATCCGTCGCAGAAGCAGCAATCGCCTGCGGACTAAGGATCTAGCCATCCTAACTGAAACGGGCCAGCCACACTCACCACTGCAGGAAAGTTGGTGCTAGCACCTGCTAACTTCACAATAAACAGTGGATGCTGGATCGTGTAGTGGTTTTACTTCGAGGCGCCGCGCTACGTTGCCCTGACCGCGCAGCACGTACAGCGCTCTGTATGTCTGGATCTTACTACGCTTACGTGCGTTATTACTGGCTTGAGCTGTCATGTTTGGTGACCTCAGCACAACCAGTTTCTTCAGCGCTTCGTGTTATTACTCAGCTGGGTGATACCGATGTCGCATTCTCTCGCTGCAAAAGCAAGCTCCATGGCGCCAGTGATCTTCTTATGCGTCTGCGACCCGGATCTGACTCGGAAGCATGGGGGTCTCACGTCGCGTCAAAGGTAGAAGCCATTGGATACACATCGTAAAGCATGGCGGAACCCGGATGCTTCACGGCGCAGAGAGACAATAATATCGGACTCTGACTGTAAACCTCTGCCCATAACAAGCCCATCACAAGCCCACCACAAGCCCACCTGAGCTCAAAAGATATCCTCAACCGTCATCTCCGCAATTCCCGTTCTCCCCAGACACCGCCATCGAGAACGACGTAGGTGTAAAAGATCTGGAGTGCTCGCGAATCAACAGCCCCTATCATAAGCATTCGATCAGCAGTCGGGTGGATACGGGTACACCGACAGTGCCAGGCTGGTGGTGGGTTGAGGCCTTTGCAGAGCTGTTATTCATCAGCAAAATCCCCGCTCCCCTCTCTTGGGAACGAGGCTAGCCATTCAGCACCCTCCGTGCCTTACGGGCCTCCACTTGGGATGTTAAGCACCAGAAACGAGCTATGCTTTTTTTGAATCCACCTAATCTCAGCCTTCTTGCCCTGCATTGGACCTTCCCGAGAGAATTACCTAAAGCAAGCAAGCGAAAAGAGAGCTGGCCCACAGCGAGAAGATGCAGAAATGGGTTGCCAGGCATTATTTCGAACTGTCACAATCAAGCTAATAATAATACGAGCTAGACACATGCGCGTGAATCAGCAGTAGACGACGCCGCCATCATAAGCTTCTGCTTCCTGTTCATACGTGCACGTGTCTCCCCTATGATCTCATCGATGAGGCGAAAAAGGTATGCCTCCAGAGCTTCTTCCAGTCCCGTAATCCCCAGCTAGCATCAATGGCAAGAGAATGACATCCTGCAGCCAAAGATCACGCTTCCGGGGTTCACAGTGATAATCCTTTTGCATGCATCAGCCATTCCTTCTTTCCGGGGCCGAACACGCCAATTCCAGGATGCCAACCACAACCACAAAAATTCATCAAGCCACTGTTCGATATAGGTGTACAGCTGCAACAAATACCGCAATCTTCCCTCCGCGTCCGCTGCTCTCCCCGATTGATCGGCAATTAAGGGTCTGGTCGCCCAAGTGTTGACGAGCGGGGTCTGCTACTGCAGGGCGGACAAGAGGGTGCGGCACCGGCTACGGTAGATACGACATCGTCCATTCCCACGGTTTCTGATGCCCGCTCTGGGCTGGCGCTCCGCCATCAGAGGGAGGAAGCCACAACACAACGAAACGTACCACACGATCCGCGGCTGGAGATTTCCTGATTGGGCTTGAGACGTCTCAAAGTCGGAGGCCCACGGGAAGTCCACCGAATTTCGGAACCTCAGGAAGGCGCATCAGCTCGATAAAACCCCCATCGCCCAGGATCTGGATCTCGATGTGCCGCTGGCAAGACGCCGTCTTATTGGGCGATATTCCACCCGCAACCTCATTGGAAATTATAACTTCACCAAACACACAAGGTACTATGTAGCCTTTGATTACACCATCATGCCGGAGCACACTGAATCAGCGGTCCCTGTAAATGCCTCTTGAGCGACCAATGCGCCAATGATCTTGGATCCGGTCCCAAACTCAGGGCCTACAAGAGCTGTGTACCGTTGACAGACATGACATCAGCCTCGCCATCTCCTGGGGTTGCAGCAAATACAGTAAGTTCGATCATACTGTTCCTGACTCGTGCGTTATTGCGTCCGTACATTACGCCCGTATGGTCATCGTAATAATTATGCAGGCAGCACTTTACCACCAATCCTTTCCCAGTGCAGTGGCTCATCAAATTACGTCCGTACTGTGAGCAGGTTAGCAGGACATGGTCAGCAAAAACCCAATCCCTCCCTGATACTTCCACATAGCCAGGATAGCCGATCGGTTATCAAGCAGAATGGCACTTGCATCTTGCTCCCTGTCGACGACCCAACTCAAAAGGGAAAAATACATCCAGCCCGGCCCGGGTGTCTGCCACATCGCTGCAACGGCGCATTTCCTCTTCCACGTTTTTTCAATACCAAGCCCTTGTCAGCTAATTAGCTCGAGGCCTCCAGCATGGCCCCAGCACGGTTCGAACACTGTGATCCGGCCGGTGGCTTGGCCTAGATGGTCGTAGAAGGCGTGGGTGCAGCACCGATGTCAAGAGGAATAACCGAAAGTTGCCGAATAACCACGGCCGTGCACCCCATAGCCTTTGCTCCGATGCGGCGCTGCCAGCGGCCTCTCGATTCGCTGCCCTCGCACCGCACTGGGGACGCGCACGAGTCATGCACTGAACTTGGCAGTCCGGTCAGCTGAGAGCAAAGAGCCTTCTGCTGCTCTCCTGCCTTCGCGACACGTCAGCATGTGACATGCTCGCTTGCCAGGATCCAATGGCGTGCATCTCAATGGGCAGTCCATCACTGCGGCGGCCCATTCCAAGAAGCCGTCTCCGGCCCGCGCAAATACCGCTGGGGGAAACATTGGCGGGCACCTCTCCGACCACACTCGGGGCCCGCTGCGGAGGTGGGACGTGGGACTTCGAAGATGCCCCGTCTTCTCACAGATTCTCCGCGCTGGAGAGCGCACTCTGGAGTACAGATTTGCCCCGTTTCAAAGTTCTTGGGATCTGGAGAAACCCATCTTGCTGTGGATCAGAGATTGACCCCCTTTGATGATCGATCATCACGTGAGTTCATGTTCATCATATGGCTACCCCTGAGTCCTCTCTCTCAACTTCATGTGAAATACACCAGCGCTGAAGATCTCAAGACTGGCCATCTTACCAATCTTCAGTGAAATGCCGCCACGGTCAGGGAGAATCTGAACATTGAACTTCGTATATTGGCGTTCTTCAATAGTGTTTTGAGCCTATTCTGCTAAACTAAAAGTATCCCTGACCTCTGATAAAGGTACTAGTGGTCGAGGTCATAAAATCCCAAAACCCTCATGAACAATATTGAAGTACAGATTTTGTATCAGTTCATCTTGTTGAGGCTGTAATTCAACCTATTTGCTAAGTCAGCTGGATGGCTTGCCACCGCACAAATGGGAAGATCTATATTACTATACTTATAGCCCTGGATCCGTACTTGTTAGTAACTCGAGCTTCGGCTGGCTCAGAGGATGTTAGGTAAAGCAATCGCTGATACCAGATCATGCCACTGCATCGAGCATGATCTAAGCCAGCCAATTGTCTAGTTGGTAGGTCCATTGCTGGTGCGAAAAGGTAATCTACAGGAGTAAATAAGGAGCTGCTTACATCAGCCAAAGTTCAATAGGTTAATGGCAATGATATTGGGGAGCAGAATAGCACTTGTACCTTTTTCTGGCACTGTATGAGCGTGTTTTTAATGGTAGTTTATACAGATGGAGATAGTTTATTAGAATTTCGCACATGATTTGAAAACCAAAGGCGGATCCAAAATATATTGTTGGAGGATATTTAGTATTTTTGCCATTGAAACAGTAAGTAACCCGAATATATTTTGAAGCCCCATATCCAGCATAACAGACACAAATTTAAGAATCTGAATTTTGTGTTCAGAAAGCAGAGTCTACCCACGGGCAACCTTCATTGGGTTTGGCCCCTTTCGAGTTCTTGAATAAAAGCATGTGACGCTAATGACAGTACTTGTACCATCACTTCAACGAGCCTCCACTTACATATCCCTAAGCAAATATATGCAACTGCAAAGTAAAGAGTAACCTCTCTGTTTGGAATTTTATTATTATTTGCCCATATTTCAAATATGCATATCAAAAAGTGCGATAGAAGCCCAGGTTTGTTCCAGTTCGTTACTAAGCACGAGCCTCGAACGGTCTACCTAGTCCTGCAAGGACAATCCTAGACCAGCCTCGCCCAGTACCAAAAATAAGACCTTCGATCTGAGCCTCATAGATTCAACGGTTAGCTTAACTATGAAGAGAACAAGTCAAAGGGGGGATTGACGGCAGCCAGCCGGGGGGGCGTTGTGAGCAGGGGAAGCCTCGGGCCTCGGCTCAGATATTGACGACACAAACCATCACCAGATCATTGAAATTTTTACGCAGGTACCACAGGGCCGACCCGCATTTGTGGGTGGATCAAGCCAATGGCTGGCTGTCAGAAACCTGGTCCAGAAGTGGCCGTTGGCATGTTCCGCTCCAAGTCGGTTCTCATTTCCGGATGAACATCATTCATTGATTAAGTGGATTTTTGACAGGTTGAGATTTGCAACAGGGTAATTTCAAGGGTTGGGAAAAAGAAAAGTATGGGATATTGGCAACGGGTCCATCTGCACGAGGGACGAGAAGTGATTGGACATGTTGTACTCTTCAAGCTCTACAAAATAACATCAATCATCCGGTACGGCATCAATATGAGCGCCCTGAATGAATCCCTTTACCTTAAAGCTTCTGACACCTAACTACCGCCTTCTCAGCGCCACTGATTATGCATGTGTGCCACTGTAACCCTAAAACGGTAGCCACAAAGCTGTATGACGTTTTCTTGAGGCACAGGGTGCGTTCCATTCATGTGATAGTGGATCAAGAACGCCAAGGGAAAATAATATCACCGGTTTCTTTCATGTACGATCGTCATTCAAGCTTCATCTGCAACTTAGTGGCTTGCTTTGATGATCGACGGACCCTTGCCTTTATGATCCTGTGAATCTAGTGCAGCATAGGGGTATTCCCACGTGGTTGTGAAGTCGAGTAACAGCGGTTCGTTGTTAGACACATGGTCAGCGTATGGTTTAACGCTGCTTGATATCTGCAACCAGTAACTCCTACGTCTCTTAAGAGTATCACTGTTTAATGACTGGTCATTATGATGCAGCTAGTCGTTTTATCGCAATGGTCGTCTTCTCTAGACAACGGAAACCGGTCATCACCGAATAGATTACAAAACAGACTATTTCAGTAATTCTTATTCTGAGACAGCTACTGCGGGTAATTTCAAAGGATACAGGAGGGTTTCTCCATAGTATATTCCGATGCATGATGATTATAATATCTGCTATCTCATGTGAGAAGATATAGTGTTATGCAGCGTAAAATTGCGCATTTGCAAGTTGACAGTTTACTCTCAGCCAAGACTAGGGGCGCCAGCCTAGATTTTGGCCAGCAATTTTCTACATCGCATTCGTAACGATTTGGATCGGGGTTGGGGACGGACAATATAATCTATAATATGTGTAGCAAATGATCTTTTTGAAAGTTCGATCATGAGTCCAAAGAATACATGACCGCTATCTAATGTGCTGCTTTTGGCTGTTTAGAGAAGCAATTACCGGAACAGCTAGTTCTGGTCCTCCAGCTATGGTAAAGTCAGAAACTAAAAAGGGCTACTAGAACCAAAAACGCAAGTATCAACATGACAAAACAGTTTTGGTCTCACAACGTATATGTCTAGGATCTACATCTCTCCTTGTCCAACAACGCTGGAACAAGTTCCCTGTCCAGGACTCACAAGATCCAAGCTAACTTTCAGTATCAGCTCTGTGAGCAGAAAGTTCAGTCTATTCCGCCAAATGGTTGTCCATGGTTTATTTAGAGCTAATATGCCCAGCTGGAAATGTATAGGAGGGTAGTGATTGATTTGGACCATTATGAAAAGTGAGGCTATTTAAAGTTACCAAGGGAAATTATAGAGATGGCATTATCTTGACCTATTTATAAGTTACTCTGCGTATCACAATGCTCAACCTTTCCACAGGAATCCAACAGGACAGTTGTAGTTAATATCTCTGAGAACCAACTCCAAACATGTGCCTATATACAAATACTTACGACCATTGATCATTCACATTCCTATATATTTATATATTTGTATAGCAATTTATCATACCTATTAGATATACTAGAATATAAACCAAGTTATCATCTGTTTCAAGCCAACAAAATAGCGAGGCCTTTTATAGAATCCGTTGGAGTATGGCAGCACTATTAACAACAAGAAATGGCTAATGCTATGAGGTAGGATGATTATTGTAGTTGCTTGTTCACCCTGACAAGTGCATCCATCTTAGCTGTGATGCGTCATGTCTATTTAGAACCATTCTAACCAATATCAATATTGTATTATAATCTCGCGCATAATGACGTTATCATAGCCTTGAGAGGATTCGACCAGACTTGTGATGAGTTATGAGGCATTAGAAGGAAGACCACAGGTCTTCTTTTTAAGCTCGAAAGTCCTGATATCATAACACCAAGTGCTCCAAGCTCCAGGAGTATAAAGGAGAATATGACAGTTTTGAAACACGATATAATATTTGAACAAAGCCCGTATATGACGTTTCAAAAAAGTTGCAGGCTCGTGAGTCCTACTGTCTCAAAGCAATACATGGTTTTGATTGGTACTAGCAAGAATATTAGACTTACCAATTATACATCAATTGACCGTCACCTTACTTGCACCAAGGAGCACACCATATAACCCTGAATAAGCGTCAGTTCTTACCTAATTATGATTTATCACTGGAAGTCTTCAGAAAATAAGAGTCTTCACAAACTAATAGCGCACTAGATATATTCAGGAAACAAGTAAATGCGAAGAGTAGATAAATAATATTAAAGCAAGAAGTGGAAACGGCATTTGGACTATATTTAAAACGACATTGCAACTTATGAGTTAGCTTAATCAAATGTGATGCATTTTAGCTTCAAAGGTTGCATGAGATAGGAGATTCCATTCATTTAGGCTTTGGAGATGTGGATAAACGATTGTAGCTCTAGCCGTTGTGCCTTGCAATATATAGGCTATATCGGGTAGACAGTTTTTGTGGAAACGCAAGGAGATGGAAGTATATTTTCGTGAAATCCATGTTATCAAAGAGTGTCTCTATGGACCTGGCCATACAATCGGGGAATAGAGCAGCATGTTTCGGTACTATAAGTCTATAACCCTTTGAGCAGCACAGAGATTTCAAGGTGCTTTACTGGGTACAGTAGTGACTAGGATACGCATATATATTCCATCTTTTGGTGGCAGATACTGAAAGCAAATTTAGCAATCTCCAACTGTACCGTATCATTGTAATAGGAGGCAGGATGCATCAGAAATGCTGATCAAATAATCGTAGCCATTCGTAGCTGGGTAATCGGAAAAGCCAGGGGATTATCCACCTAATCTGAACTATAGTGAATGAGACGTGGACAGTGTATCAATATCTGAAGCACAACCGTCGTTCGCTCAAAACCGTAATAGTCGTCAATCACTGTAAATTTTTAAAGAGGGGCAAGATCTTCTTGAGCGAGAATAAACAAAGGACTTATCACACACTGACATACAATCCTCTTCCCTGCAACTTACATATACCATAATCCCTAATTCTACCTTTTCCTCTGTTAGTTCTTTTGTATAACAGCTTGTACTGAACAAAATGATTAGTCTTAAAAGGTATAATCGAGTTAGATGTAGGTTGCACATTAACGTGTAAGGATGCGGGGAAAGAGGTCCCGATTTCATGGTACCTGCACCACCACTCTTCGTCATAGACATGCGATTGGATATATCTTATTCGTTCTAGAACCACAGGCTCGCATTGCGTGTGACCAGCATCCTAGAGATTTACTCTCTTTTCACATTTGGGCAAGACCACAATTAGAACTTGATCACAATTAGGATAAGGGTTGCGGTAAGTCTCCAAAGTTCTTTTATTGAAACGTCAACAAGACCCCAAGTTCGGGACCCAGGCCCGTTGAAGTGACGTGTGCAATCGCAACAGATTTAGCCGCTACTTTTGGAAATACATCATCAATACTAGAACCCTAAATGCTAGTATCCATAATGACGTCAAAAGTAGGCCACCTTGAGAGCAATCGCTCTTACGGCTAGTTGCCATGAGCGTTGGAAGTCTCAGATGGGAGCTGAGAGGGAAAGACCGAGAAATAGCGACTTTCTGGGGGCAATGCCATTGCGATTAGGGAGTTAATTGCCTTTGATAAGATTATGATAGCAGACGTGCATTTTGGGGTTAACTGTTGATGTTGAGTAGCCTTCACGCGTCGGAGTTAACCCACTAATTCCATTAGCTCGAATGTATCGATAAATCGGATATTTTAACGGGTGAATCTTTTCTTTTTGAATTGAATTTCAATATTGCTTTGTGGGTACTACGTGTTATATCATCTTTCGGAGATCAAACCACGGTGAGACGTGCACACATTCCGGCATATCTTCGCAGATATTAATCTCAGTAGCTTAAAATCAATTATCATATCTATTAGGTGTTCATAGATTTATTCTAGCGGGATTAAGCATGGCTTTTCCATACAAGCATGTCGTGGTGGTAGGGGCCACGTCGGGCATAGGAAAAGCAATGGCAGATCGTCTGATTGAAGGAGGCGCCAAAGTCACTGCAGTTGGTCGAAGAAAAGACAGGCTGCAGGAGTTTGTGAAGAAGCACGGTGAAGAAAAGGCCCAGGCTGAGCCTTTTGATATCTTAAACCATGAGCAGATCCAGCAGTTTGCAAAAGAGTATTCTTCATTCACTAGGGTTAGACTGCTAGTATCGCTGCGTACTGATACATTTCTTACAGTGTTACGGCCAAACATCCTGATATTGACTGTCTTTTCCTCAACGCTGGCATCCAACGTAGTCACGACTTCTCCAAGCCGGAAACGGTCGACCTGTCAGACTTCAACTTAGAGATTGCCACCAATTTCACTAGTCTGGTGACTCTCGCACATGCGTTTCTACCTTTCCTACTGTCAAAGCCTCATGCAAGCATTATTATGTATGGGCAGCCTAAATCCCAGGTTGAACCTAGCAGAAACATGCTAATCTGGAGAAAGCACCGGTTCAAACCTTGCTCTAGTTCCGGCCATCTTTCTCCCAGCTTATTCAGCTTCCAAGGCAGGCTTGAATGCCTTTACGCTGTGCCTGAGAGAACAACTACGCGAGACCAGCGTAAAGGTTCTGGAACTTTTACCGCCTGCAGTTCAAAGTGAGTTCCTCCGCCTGAATGGCTACCAAAACTATTGTTAATGGGTTGGCCGGGACTGATAAATCACAGCCGAGCTTCACGATGTAAATTACGGCGAAGAAGCTGGCCGCAAGGTTGGAATGCCGCTTGATGCCTTCACAGAGGAAGCGTACAATGGATTAGTTTCTGGAAAAGATCAGGTTATTGTTGGCACAGGGCCTGGCTTTTCATTCCAGGAGCTTGCTGACAATAAAAGGTCAGCCTTCAATAGCTTGACTAAGGTCATGCGGGGATGGCATTCGAAATAATTATTCCCAATCCTAACTCGGTGGGATGTCCCGTGAAGAATTCATACATTAGAAGGTTCCAATATCTTTAGTAGACCATGATGAATCCATGCTATCCAGTAAATTCCACAAGCGTGTAAAAGTTCTTGCTCAGTTTAGCAGTCCGGTCCTAACTACCTCATGCTTTTGCACGCTCGGAGTAGGTCAACTGTGCCAGCATAGCCAGAAACTTCCGATGCCTGCAAGACACTGGGAGCTCCTCATCATCTCAATTTGAGAAACACAACATTCACACATATATCGATAAAGCTCAGTTTATCTTCTGAACGGGGTTACGTATCATCACGATGATCTTGCGGGGATGGATTACGGACAGGGTGCATTGTCGTTATCAGAACGTTATCCTGGTCAATTGAGCTCCTGCAAGAAGAAAAAGATAGGACAGTTTTGATGCCTGTCTGGACAAATAGATGCATAATCACACACGAAGTACGCGGCGCATTCGTCCTCGTGATGTCATGTCTGCGACTGCGAAGCTTACTCCGTTCTGAGTTGTTCTCGAAGGTGTATGAGACAATGATAGTGGACAACGAGGGGAAGCTACAGCACTGTGACAACCGACGGAGACCCGAGGCATCAGCTCTAGGGAGAACTCTTGTTCGTTCTAGTGCGAGCATCATCAGCAGGTATGGGATTAGAAGCAGGGGAGCTGGGGTAACTGCTGCGGACTTGCATGCCTAGTAGTGAGACAAATGATTTCAACGCCTGGGACCTTGCGAGGCAATTTCCAGGTTTTTGCGACTGGAACCCGCGAAGGAGCCCATTGGCCAATGTCTCAGCTGCGTTGAGATTGCATGCCGTGTAAATCACGTCTGTGCAGAGACCTCGGACCGTCAGTCCACAGCAGCTGGGGGAGGGACGTAAGATTAACGGGGCCAGACCACAACGCTCACCGGGATATACAGAGCAGCGTGCAATCCCACGAGCCGTGGTTCATCGAAACTAACGCGCGTGCTAACGGGCGAGAGGTGTATTGCCTCATCGGTACCATGATGTAACGGGGAGGCCCAAGACGGGTGTTGATGCTCAGCTAAGGACCGATTCGAACAGCTCTCCACCACATGCTGGACGGTGATTGCAGCAGACTTTTAGATCGCGCCTTAGACTGCATGCACGGTGCACTGATCAAGCCGCGACCGATATAATTCTACGAGCGGAACAGAGACGATGTGTGGTACCTCTGGAGTGCGCGTTCCCATGCGTCTCGGCCTGCCTCAGCGGAAAACGTGTCATGTTGATGCAAGACTGAACTGAGGGAGAAAGACTTTGCGTAGCCATGATCAGTTGAAGCATGTATATTCTAATTCGTCGCAAAAAGAAAATAAATTGTGCAAGTAATGAATGTTGGTTGGTTCCTGCGCGGCTGAAAGACACATGGGAGATCGTAATGAGCCACACCTCCTCAGCCTCACTGGGTGACGTCAGAAGCTGCTTCTGCTCCGCCACCCAGCTTCAACCTCACCTGAACCCCAACGCGGATGGGTGCAAGACACGACTGGCCTGCAAAGAGGGTAACACGATGCCATCCCATCTTTCCTGGGAGCATGGCCATGGATATGCATGCCAGTTAGAATCAAAATCACCTCTGTGCTTAGGGCACAATTGCCCACCGAAAAGGAAAGTCCTGGGGGCTGGTAAGGTTGCCACAAGTGTGACGCCAGCCAGGTTTGGGTCCTCACACCATCCTGATCGACACAGGCGCTGACTTCATCGCCCGATTAGCCCTCTTTCTTAGCATTCCGTTATTTATATTGGATGTATCACCAAGCCATCCAATATTGCTCATCTGATATTCTCTCCGTCAACTTCCTCTCTCCTCTTCCTGTTCACAACTTTCAGGCCAGACTCCAGCTGAAGAGCCTGTGAGACTGCTACGCCTGGTGTTCTAACAACCGCAGTTATCCTCTCAAAGCACTTTCTTGTTCCTCCCCATTCCCGACCCCAAGATGGCTAGGGGCGGAGGACTCGCCCTGAAAACCCTCCAATGGTTTTTCCGGCTCATCCAATTTGGCTGCTCAATCATCATCCTGGGCATCTTTGCCTACTTCATCGCAAGAATTGCCGACCGCGACAACCTCCGTGTCCCAACATGGAATAAGGCAATCGCAGGTATCTCGGGCGCTGGAGCCCTCTATTCGCTTATTGGTCTTCTGCTCCTGTGCTTCATTGGTGGCATTGCATTCTTCTCCGCCATTGCCATGCTTCTTGATCTCCTTTTCATTGGCGCCTTCATTTACGTTGCCTGGGAATTGCGCAGAGGTGATAGCTGCTCAGGATACGCCGAGACTCCCTTCGGATCAGGTAATGTCAGGCAGAATAACCGGCCCTCGCAGTACAGTGGCTTGCCCTCCTTGAAGACTGCCTGCAGACTTGAGAAGGCTTGTTTTGCCGTTGCAATCATTGCTATGTATGTTACTACTATAGGCTCCCCATTCTGATTCTCTCACTAACAAAGATTGCCAGTGGTTTCTTCCTCTTCTCCATCTGGACTGAACTGCTCCTGATCCGCCACCGCAAGAAGGAGAAGGCCTACGGTCCTTCACCAGCAAACAACTACACTTCCGGCCGACCAAAGCGTTCCCTATTCTCGCGACTTACTGGAAAGAAGGCAGCAGCCGGTGGAGCTGCGGCAGGAGAGAAGAACCCAGATGCTCTTCCCCAGCACTCCACACCCAATGATGTTCGCCCGTCCTATAACTCCGAGGCCACTGCCGTGAACACGGAGCCTGGAGCTTACAACAACTCTTCCAAGTTGGCTGATGATGAGAACCCAAGCTACAACAGATACGGTAACAACAACCATACTGGTGCTAAAGCAGCTGCTGGTGCCGCCGCTGCAGGTACCGCTGGCTATGCGGCTCATGAGCACAACAAGAAGCACAATAACAAGGATACTACCAAAGATAACACTACTGGACACCATCACAATGCTGGCAAGGCTGCTGGGGTCGCTGGTGCTACAGGCCTTGGAGCCCATGAATACAAGAAGCATCACGACAACAAGGGCTACACTGGCAATGATAACACTACCGGAACTGGAACTGGAGCTGGTTACACTGGCAATGACTATGCTGGAGCTGGCAATACAACCGGAACTGGCAATAACCACACCGGTGCGAAGACTGCTGGTGCTCTAGGTGCCGCTGGTGCTGCTGGCTACGGAGCTCACGAATACAAGAAGCATCACGACAACAAGGGTTATGCCGGCAATGATTACAATACCACTGGAACTGGAACTGGAGCTGGTTACACTGGCAATGACTATACTACTGGAACTGGCACCGGTGCAGGCTATGGTGGTAATAACTACACGGGTACTGGAACCGGAACCGGAACTGGAACTGGAGCTGGCTACACTGGCAATGACTACACTGGATCTGGCAACAACCACACTGGTGCGAAGACTGCTGGTGCTTTGGGCGCTGCAGGCGCTGCAGGTTACGGAGCTCATGAGTACAAGAAGCACCACGACAACAAGGGTTACGCTGGCAATGATTATGCTACTGGAAGCGGTGCTGGTTACGGCAACGACTACACCACTGGAACTGGAACTGGTGCAGGTTACGGTAACGACTACACTACTGGAACTGGCACTGGAGCAGGTGCTGGTTATGCTAGCAATGACTACACTACTGGAACCGGAACCGGAACCGGCACTGGCACTGGCGCTGGTTATGGTAATGATTACACCACTGGAACTGGTACTGGTACTGGTAACCATCACACTGGTGCTAAGACTGCTGGTGCCGTTGGTGCTGCAGGTACCGCTGGCTATGTGGCTCATGAATACGGCAAGAGAAATAACGACAAGACTGGCTACGCTGGCAACACCTACGGTACTGGAAACCAGAACACCGCTGGCGGATATGCTGGAGATTACGCTACAGGACAAGACGGAACCGGCTATGCCAGCAGCGACTACTCTGCCGCGCCGAACCAAACCGGCTATGCTGGCAATGACAGCGGTGCTGGATACACTCCCTACAGATCCACCAACGCTCAAGGTCCACAGACCACTGGTGTCACGGGCGGTAACGCGAGCGAGCTGGACAGCTCGCAAACACACACCATGCCGGGTTCATACTACACTACCCCTCACGTGAACCACGACGTTGACCCCATGAACGCTGTCGTTGATATGGAGCCTGGAAACAGGCGATTGATGTAAATCAACTTACATCTTCTTTGGGCTTTTGAATAAGCCTTGTGTATAATTTCTGTTATGCTTTCATCTTGTCTTTATAAAAGGGGGGGTTGGAGTGAGGTCTTTATCAAGGGACTTCGGTATTATCCAACGGGTTGAGTTTTCTATAGCTCTGCTTACTTTGCTCAGCGCGTTCGATCCGGGAGAGGGGAGAAAGATTACATGAGATCAAAGAGGGGAATAGCTCAGCAGCTAATTAATAATGAATCACATAAAGTGTAATACCAGTTGAAGTTATATGAAAACGAAGACTATAAATTGATAGCCAATTCCGTGACACTTATTTCTTTTACTTGGGACCCATGGTCCATTCTCGTTCGTATCTAATAATACCCTTTTAATCTGCATGTCTTAAAGTTCGTCACGCTTTGGGACTGCAAAGTGCTCAGCTCCATGCTTTCCGCCACTCAAATCCTCCAGTTTCATAATCTTAACCACCAGACTTGTCCATCCCGTGAAATGGGCAGTACGCTGTCCCTTGCCCGTGTCTGGATTATACTGCTCCCAGGCAAAATTGGTCTCGGCCCAGGAGTCATAGATAGTCTTCACCAGATTCAGCCGCAAACGGATGTACAAGTCTTTGGCCTTTTCCTGGTATGGGCCAGGCGTCTTGGCGTAGTTCTGTGGTTGTGGGTGTTAGCCAAAAATTGGGGAGATAAGCATGAAGGGACTAGGTCTCACCAGAAGCTGTGTTACGGCAAGGTAATTGATGTTGATCCATATCGGGCCTCTCCAATAGTTCTCCCCAGTACCATACAAAGGATCTTTCTTGCTCAAGCTTCGAATACCGAAATCGCTCCAAAGTTCCTCTTCGTCGCCAACCAGATCGAGGATGTGTCCCAACTTCTCATCATTCGCATCCAGCAGGCCGAGTAAGAATGGAAAGAGGGAAACGTATCCCTTGTGACACACCAGCACATGCTCTTCATAGTCATCAATTGTTGCATCGCAATAGCATTTCTCTTCCTTGCTCCAATGGAGATCATCAAGGTTACGCCGGATAGCTGTTTCGATGGTTTCAAACTCTGCAACATCTTCCTTGATGTCGAGGAAGCTGGCGATGTTTTTCAGAGACCTCGTCATCATGCCCATCCACGACATCAAATCAACGTGCAATTCTCCAGGGTGAGGGGGTTGAGGACGAGGATAATCGTCAATTCCACTTGTAAGCAGGTGCGGTACGGTGCGTCCACGCCAGCGGTAGGCTTCCTTTGAGCTGAAAGCCTCACGATCATAAGATTTAATGTCCCCTGCTTGAGTCCTGCGGAAGTACTGGTACTGTTTCTTGAGAAGAGGGTATATATTCCGCAGATATTGGTCGGCGACTTCAAAGTTTTCGAGATGAGCCGAGTAGACCGGCTCTGCTTTCGATAGCGTCTCAGCTGCAGGAGGTTGCGTCCCGTTTCTTGCCCCTAGTTTACTGATAAAAGTCTCCAGGATGAAGAAAAGAGTGGGTGGGTTGGCATAATGAGGATACTGAGTTTGGAATTCGATCGGGACTTTGCTTCGCGCTTCGACTCCTAGAATCTGTTCTCGGGCTATCCAGCCGTCCTCATCCATAAGATTGAACCAACTTTTGACAACCTCAAGAGCGAGATCCATATCCCAGTCTGCTATCGGTAGCAGATGGAATCCTTCATCCCAAAGGAATCCTCTTGGAAAGAACGGTCGCGATGGGACCGACGTAAACAGTTCGTATGGGCCTTCAGGTTTTGCCGCGTGCCGTGCTCGAGCTTCCGCCGCTTCTTCCCAGAATCCTTCATTTTCTTCCTCGTACTCTGGAGCATATGATCGATCAACCATTGCATCTCCATAGAAATAACCAAGACCACCGATCAGGTTCGAGAACATATTGCTAGTGAACCGTTGAAGGGATTCCACATTGAAAGGAGCTTGAGGTTCAAAAGTGCTGATAAACCTTTCCGAATAGGACTCGTGATTTGCAGCAATATATTTTGAGACATCCTGACTTGTAATTTCTCTTTCGGCGGAGCCACTGGAGAAGATAATATCAAATTCGAAATTGCCTTCAAAGACTTTCTGAATAATGTGCATATTTCCTTGTCCCGCATCGTTTTTAACAGTGTAAACTTGCCATGGAGGAGGAGCATCCGCATCGCCATATTGAGCAAGATATTCATCAATCTGTTTCTTAATAAGTGAGAACATCAAAGCTTTTGACTGCCACAGGTAATCCTCGGGTATTCTCATGGAATTGACTATTGTCCGATTCAAGGGCTTATCCTCATATGATGCATGAGTAGCAGCAGGATGATTGCCTCTACCTTTAGTAACGGTCAGGGTATATTTCCCCAGTCCGTCAGAGTCACCATTGAGAGTGACATCATCTTCATAGCCAAGTAGTTCTGGTTCCTCGACTTCAAGACTCCCAATTCCCTCAAGGGTTGCATGGAAGACGACGGTAGTCTTCAAGTCATCAGGCGCATCTTTCCTGGCAGTTCCTCTGACTCGTAGGGCCCAGCTTCCTCCATGGTTCCCTCCAGGAACTTTGACAAAGAATGTCTTGATATCAATGTAATTGTTTACGTCGTGTATAGTTTGCACCCCGCCTTTCCTTGGGTCGTATTCATCCCAGCCGTAACCTTCCATGCCCTCATTCTGTTCACATGTGTGTCGAAAGTCTGCAAGATATAAACATTAGCACAGCCTGAAATATGACCTGGTGGATGCTGAATTGAAAAAATCGTGTTAAATAGCTTCCAAGCAAATGGCACATACTAGCTTGAACATCTTGATAGTTGTCTACCTTCCCCCACATCAACGCGCCCATCAAACTCTTTGGAATTCTTGGCCGAACGCCAAAGTATAAGTTTGGACGGTATGCGCCCCATAGTAGACTTTGGTTAGAAGCTCTACCAACTTCACTAACTAGAATTGCGGGATCCTCAGCCGCGTGGCATGTACCACTGAAGCAGGACAGCGCAGCTGCCGCAGCTGCCACCGACAATCGCAGATTTAGGAGCGTCATGCTTTCTGGATTTATTCGCAAGATGCTTCCTGAGCTCCAAAAACTAATGTTGTGGGAGCTCAGGACTTTTGAAGGCCAATTGAAGGGCAGGAGGTTCTGTTTGAGAACACCGTAGCTGCTTTGGCGAATGCATAGGCTGAAATGCAGCCTTGCGTTACAGGCTGATTGCAACCAATGACTATAGATTGGCTAAAGACGACATCCTGCAGCAATATAGATGGCCTACTCTAATTCGTCAACATCTGCTAATTAGGAGAGACGACAAATCTGTGCGATAAAAACTCTGCTTCATTTATAATCCTATGTTGCTGAAGTGGATTGGTGGGTTGAGAGGAACAGCCACATAGCACAAGGCTGCGTGGTTACAGCTATCATTAATCCGCATCTATATGCCGTAGACTCTTGTCAGAATAATTCTATCTGGATGGACTCAAAGGTCTATTGAATCCCCCAACACGATTCATGTACTGCCGATACTCTGTCTTCTTTTCCTTCCGAACGGCAGAAACATTGTTACCGGCTACTTTCTTCAGATGCGTGGTTCCAAACCCGCCAAAACCCATCATAGCTTTCATATCCTCCATGCCATCATCCATTACCACTATATCATCATCCTCTTCCACATTCTGTTCCTCAATTGTATCCCGAACTGCAGAATTAGCTCGACCGTTCCTTGCGTCGCCATCCGTGACCATCCGATCATGATCTTGTGCTGCAGGACTACCACGAGCAGAACCAGTCGAAGCACCATGCACCTTGAAGCTCACATGAGCAGGTGGAGTTGCAGTTCGACTTTTGCTGAATTCCTCCCGTCCACTTAAAAAGCGGTCCTTTCCACCGTCAATATCTCTGTCTCTTTCCTTTCTCGCTTCATAATCTCGATCTCTTCGCGGACTCCGGCTTCGTGATCGCCTTGGAGATTTGGATCGATCGCGAGGTCTATCGCGAGGTTCCCGAATTTCATCTATAAAGGCGTTAGAATAGATCTAGATATTGTCACCTCAAACTATAATATCAGAACGTACCTCTGCTTCCTCCACCGTAGTTCCCGTACCGATCATCTGGATCCCTCTTTCGAGGTCTATCATCATCCCTATCTCTATCTCTCTGTCTTTCCCTGTCTCTGTCACGTTCATCTCTTCGATATCCTCCGTAATCTCGCACTTCATCGCGGCGTCCACCTCTCACACGTTCTCGGTCCCTATCGTTTCCACGATCACGGGGTGACCTGCTCCGATATCTTCGACTACGATCCCGATCACGGTCGCGATCACCATATCTATCGTCGCGTCTTTCTCTTGGTTCTTCACGGTCCCTGACCGTAGATCTTCTGTCACTTTCGTCCCACATCTGCCTGCTATCTGGACGCCGCGCACGTTTGTAGGGTGGTTCAGTCATGATGGTCCAGGATTGCGAGGGGTGAAGGACCAAGTATGTATTCTATAAGCCACTATAGAGTGTAGAACAATTTCTACATATGAGAATAGCAAAAGGGAATTGCAAGGCTGGAATATTCTGGTAGTCTGGAAATCTACATTAAATGCCTTAAACATCAGGCACAAAAATTTCCGCCTTAACAGGTACGGATCTGAATGACACCACTTACAAACTGGAACAATTCAAGCAACATAACTGTGCCTTGGTAGGAGCCCTCTAGTCACTTAGCTTATATTGTTTTTAGCTTTACAAGAAAAGAGACAAAAATGCAAAATATGTAGTTATTACTTTTATTCATTATTGAAGGAAAATTATGCATCCCCAAACAGACGATAATCAATATGCCAAACGCCCATTTTATCCTAAAAGTTGTATATGCGATGCTCCAATTGAAATCCTCTCAGTCCCATACGCCAATCTCCTAATGGAGCCAGGATGAATTATTTAGCTGAAGTTAGTAAGGCATCACCCTTTTTCTTCACGACCTTTCGGGGAAGGACTTCTACCTTCCTACTTAGTAAAGCTCTTAGCTCAGGAGAAATGACCTTAGGTCTCTGATCTGAAGCTTCTGCACTATTCCCTTGAGAAGTGCCCTTTCCTTTCCCTTTATCGGTGCCTGTAATATTCTGGGGAGCTGTGTCAGTACCAGACGTAGTGGCAGCGGTATCTTGAGAGGAATCTTGTCTTTGGGACTCGGTAGCTCCCGCAGCCGTGTTCAAGCGTTGCCTAACTTTAGGTGCTGGGAAGTTTGATTTTTTGTCTATAGCCTCTACAAGACGCTGGAATCGACGGAATAAAGCTTCTGCGCGAATTAGGGTGGATTCGAGATCTATAGTGTTCGATAATTCGTTGACTTTAAGGCGTTAGCTGGTTCATCCATATTGCAAGCAGGCATACATACTATATTTAAGAACTTCATCAAAGTGCCTCAAGTGGTCCATAATCACGGAACGGTGCTTCTCCAGGATGGCTAAGGCGATAAATAAGTGGAAGTTACTGGAGAGGTAATCAGTCCACAAGGATTCCCAGAGACGGAGAACGTCCAGCCATGCGAACTCGCGCTTGTACCAGACAAGCAGCATGCGGAAGAAGAAGAAGAAGTTGGTAGAGTCGGCACTTTGTAGGTGAAGATATAGCTTCGGATCCATCAATTGCACGAGGTGGTCCAAAGCAAGAAGTTGAGCCCTCATTCCACTTTGATCCCGGAGAAAATTTCGCTCCATGCGCTCCATGAAGTGTTGGAAGCCCCAAAACGCTACGGCGTCGTCTTGCATGACAGCATAGATCGGAGCAAGAAGATCTGACATTCCCTGGACGTAACCTAAATCGCGATTGTATTCGTTGTACGTAAGAAGCATGTCTTTCATCTGTTCAAGATGAACATTTGTTCCGGACTCTGCAAAAGGAGAATCTGGATCAGGATGTGGAATATCTTCGCCGGCAAATATTGGGACATTCCTATCAGTTCTGTGCACATCTTTTTCTACATTCCGCACCCCAAGCAATGGGTAATGTTAGCTTCATGCAATTCATGTAAAAGAAAAGCGGAAAGAGGGTGAGAGTATACCTATTCTGCTGCGTTGCTCGCGCCACCAGTCACCCTCTTCTCCAGCACCGCCCAGGTCGACCAGCCTCTCCCACCATGCCCCCTTTAGTTTGATATACTCGTCACGTAGACTAGCAATCTCAGCCCTCCGTTCATCCGCTGAGCTTTCCCAGTCGTAGACTCCCAATAAAAAGAGCCAGGCCTCTTTCCGTACTCCATCATCAGGATCAAGGCCTCCATGGAATATCCTTTCTTTAACCTCATCGACGGTAACTTGTAAACGTCCGGTTCTCTCGTCAAAATAACTATTCCATTCCTTCAAAGTCACCGGCTTTCTCAGCTCTTGCAAATTCAAACCTCCAATCTCCGCATCGAGTAGCTCAAAATCTCCCACGTCAGTTTCTTCCATTTCCAGGACATCTTTAGCGGTGAAGATTCTCTGGTTTCGATCTCTCTCGCTCTGCTCCGCCATGCCCATAGCCCAGCGTGCGAGATATATCCGAGCGCTGTCAAATTCATCCTGGAGAGTTTGGACTTCTGGGTTTTTCAGCAGTCGCCTGACCTGAGGAGGTATTTTGGGATTGTCGATCACCTCCTGCGCGGTCCGGCGAGTAAACGTAGTAACTTTGCTGAATTTCTCCATGAGGTTCCACCCTGCTTCCTTCACAAACTTGGTAATCGGATCCATTCCTGCATCTCGGGGACTCCCTAATCCGGTTCTAGCTGAACTAGAACCAGCGGCACCGCTAACTGTAGCACCAGTACTTTCCCGTCGCTTCTTATTAATCTCAGAGATTACAGGCTTTCCACCAAATGCCTCCTTATCTTCGGCACTGGGTTCCACCAAATATATGTTTGGCTCTGCTCCGCTGCGCTCAATAGTTACATACCTTCTTAACCACCTCAAAACTTCGTCGCCTCCCCAAAACATCCCACCATCCAGCCCGAACGGGTCAAAGCTTTCCCTCGCCCTCTTCTTTTTCTGCAATATGGTACTCTGACATTCATTATCATGAAAGAACAAAGCGGGGAACGATTCACCCGCTCGTGTATTTATGATCACACTTCCATACCACCACCCCAAGCTTGGCGGCCGGACAAGCAGACTATAAACCTCGGAAACGGGAATGGCGAATGCATAATGCCCACCACCTATTGAGTCACGATGTATTGTAGTGGTGGGTGGAGGAGGGACGAGATAGGACTGTCGAGGAGGTTCATCTGACTCGGAGAGATCAACTTTGACATAAACATTAAGGCTATCGCCTAGGGTCGATTCAGGGAGCCAAGCCAACAAGAGCGAGGAGGACTTGATTGATTTGGAATCTTTGGAGGATGAGGAAGTTGGCCGAGATCCAGGCGGTTGTTTCTGTTGCAGCAACGCAATATATCCGGGTATATTATCTTTCGCAGATGGCGTTGGGTGGATATATACCTACATATAGCAGTGTCAGACAGGTGGTTCGATTTAGGACTCAACAGAAAGTATCTGCCACTGCTATGACCTCGAATCAGGATGACCAACCTTGCTTTTCGAGAATAACAACTTCACTCCTTTTCCAGTAGTAGTGTGGGTGATAGTATTGTATTCGCCTTCCTCATCATCACTCAGAGCATAATAGCTATTGGAAGGCGACTCAGACCTAGCGGGGTAGGAATTTGACGTCATTGTAGAGAAATCGGGTCGAGGAGGTCGTAACGCGAGTTAATACAATCTCTACAGCGGTACCCTCAGTGATGAGGCTGCTATGGTCATCTTAATACTTAATATTGCTGAAGAGACGTCATCATTGGTGGCTGGGCGGGTGATGTCTAGCGGATGATGATTCAAGCTGACTTGCGCGGCGGCAATAGGCAGGCGATAAAGGCGACAGCCACCAGCTCGTGACGGTCAGGCACAACCCATTGCCTCGTCAGCATCCACGTTATCCCTCCGTTACATTTTTACCTCAACTGTCGAGGTATGGTTCACAGAAGAATTTAACTGGTGAATGTGCGCCTCAGAATTATGATTCCATTCCCTGTCTATGAAGTTTGCTTCATGGCAAGCAGTGAGTTGCGTGGTGCGCAAGACGATTGGTTGTGCGTAAGAAGTGAAATTCTTCCTCCTAGACTCTAGAGTATTTTCCAGACAGTCGCTCATGTATTTTAGTGTGTTTGCTGTAGTTACATTCCCAGTTCAAATACCTTTGATTATGCATCATCGCATTTGGTAAATCAAAGCTCCCATTTTCTTTAAACATTTAGTGTAAGCTCTGGTAGCGCATTGAGAATGCACCACAGCTGACGAGTACAGGATGCATGACAGTTTCTTGCCAAATATAATTTGGATAGAAAGTTTCAAGTAGTATCATGACACTGGCTTCGTGTTCAATTTTCTTGGTCATATCGAACTGTAAACTTGATTCATTTGTTTCTCATGCAGTGAGAGCCGTACCTCATCAATCTCTTCCTTCGTTATGTTGCAGCCCTACAAAATCGTGGCAGTTGATGTAAACAGATTTGGACGGTGTTGTATTTCTTGCCCCTTACGCGTGTTTATTTTACAGCAAAGATACGTGCCGCATGCTGCAGCATGATATCTTGCTCTAGCTCCCATATCTTGTGTGAGGACATTCCATTTACTTGTCCCGTGCGAAAGGCATAATACAATTGAACTGCGTGCGATTGCACTCCCGAGATCTGTGCATGGTTACGTACGGTATACATTTGTAGGAGACAACAAGCAATCGTTGTAGATACGTCAACTCTCCGCTCAAAGGAGCAGATATTTCATTACGTGTGTGGACGACTGGAAACGAGGAGTAATCAAGCAAGAATAAGCATTTATGGTGACAACGGAGACGCGGCACTGTAAAACTTGAGGAGGTATTCAACCTTACACTAGACGAGGGTTGGAAAATGGGACCGTGTGGAAGGCGAGTTAACTATTGGGACTTCTTTGTACTGATCGAATCCCTTCCCCCAAAGTTTGCACGACAGTTTGTTATTCGTTTATTACCAGGAATATTGCAACGGAATAAATGTGTAAAACAATGAGGCTGTGCCGTGGTACATAAACTGGAACTTCCCACTACGAATTGCTCGGTGCTGGTGGTGTCACGTTTCATATCCTTGTGGTGAGACCCGTTGTGCTTCATGCTACGCCACGCTTTGTTCCGCGGACAGACCGGACGAAATATTGAGATTCGGTGCTTTTCACTGTGCTACAACGACTTCTAGTCTATGGGCGCAAGCGTTCGCAATTACGTTCTCGAGTCGTGTGCATCTCAACATCTCTCCTTGTAGGTTTAGGCTTCAGTCTATATGTCAACACGGATTGTTTGCTCAATCCGCGTCAGATCATGCTGAGTAGGTTCCTTCACTTCAATACAGAAGTTGTTCAACCAAGGTCCATTCCGCTGAATCCTATGGCTTGTAAGGATGAACACGACCAGTGCTTCCAGGTCGTGTTAGAGCAAAACAAATGTATGGAACACCAAGTACCGAGTGGTGCGGCTTGGCCGCGTAAGTGGGGGGGTGGTAGGCCAGGAGTCTGGGCCTTAGAAGCTCCACAGAATAACCTGCCACCTTCTTTCCACGCTCACCCAGTCCCATAATGTTTGTCACGTCTCGTTGTCTATCAGGGAACCCGTACAAGGGCTCATCAATAAACCGCATCTGGCTTGGACCGTCTGCAAGTCGCGGGGCTAAGCGAGACTTTGTGACATCTACGAAACCGCAACCTCCGACGTCAATGCTCTCGTACCTAGAACTCTGGATCAGTGCTTCGTGAAAATGACGGATGACTCGCAAAGTAAGCGTCCACCACGGCCGGAGCTCTGACCGGATCAGGGACAAGGAAGCCGGACCAATTGATCACAGAGAAGCCTTTCTTATCGTTCTTGCAACAATGGTGATAGCTTGCACAGCCTAGAGGACGGGCTCATGGGCGAGGAGTTGCACCATTGATTCGCTACAGCTCCAATTGCCCTCATAATCTTGAGCTTGAAACCTTCACCCAGTAGACTTAGGGCTTTACACCTGGCCAATCAGCCCTCTCTTCCCCACTGCGCCGAGTTACATGTCCACGACCCCCCCAGCATCTCGGGCTGGACTCGATCCGCGCCTGGACCACCTTGGTTTGAGTGTTAAGTAGGAATACTATCTTATTATACATCCCCCCGTCCATCTGGATCCAGAGGCTTTTGCTCAACCTTCAATCATTCTTGCAGCTGGTTTGCAACTCTCCTAGTCGAGAGCATTCCTTTCTGCTCCTGCTGGTTCAGATTTGTCTATAATTCTGTCGTTCCACACCTCTCTGGTATTGGTGTTTTCTTTTCTTGTTTCTTCTAGCTGTGATATACACTCCTTTTTCTTGCAAATCACGCCCAGCTTCCTACGACACGGTCAACATTCATGACTTAATAACAGCACCACCGCGGCTTGTTGCCTCGTCATTGCAACCAATCTGGGGCATACGCGAGCTAGATAATGGAGACCCCGATGATATCGGCTACCTTGGTGCTCCCTCGTGCACATAGCAACTCTACGAACAAAACCGAAGAGGCAGAAGCTTTTCTAAACAACCTTTTCTTTGCTGAGAGCAAATCCGTTCGCACATCAACAATCATTCTTGCTTCTTTTAATATCTTAGTTTCTTTCGCCACCATCATTTGGATAGTCTACGATTGCTATTGGGCTTCAAGAAGATACAACACCAAGTTCAAGGCCTCGTGAGTGGATTCTGCATGGATATATGGATTCTTGAGTTAACGCGAAAAGCAGAAGCAGATACTATATACCATGGATTCATCCAGCAGAAACGTTCCCATTGGTTCTATCGACAGGAATTATGATACAAGGCCTCGTGTTCGCAGGTTCCCAGGGTATGGGACTGAAATCCCTCAATGAGCCAGGCTGCGCAGTTATATCGCAACTAATGTGGCCCGGTACGTGGTATCCAATCTTGCACAATACAGGATATTAATAATAGGCAGCTCTGTTCATTGTCCCTTATATCCAATTGGTATTTGGCTTGGAGTGCACAATCAGATCTCTGAGACGACTGCCCTTTCCACCAAGAGGGAAATACGATGTTGTAATTTGTTTAGGTCTTGTTTGCCTAATGTTACTCGGAACGTGGATTCCTTCACATATCAACCCAGAACATGATGTGTGTTTTGCCTCGCTTTTGTGGTTCATCTCCAGATATGGGGTCGAGGGAGTTATCCTGCTGTCTATATGCGCAGCGTTGATACTTGTTAGTGCTGGTACGATATTTTTGCGGTTGTCGCGGGCCAAGTCAGTCGAGCTGGATCAAAGAACGGCTGCATCAAGAATGGTATATTATCTAGTCTTGGGCTTTGTCTCGCTAGTAAGTCGCTCTCCTTGAAAATGCTATATCTGTTATTGACAATCTGCAGGCTTTCGTTATCCCTTTTTTTGCCAGCTTGGCGGGCCGTAAAGGAGACATTAAAGCTTCCATGATAGCGACTGTAGTTATTAATCTTTCCGGACTGATGTCTGGTGTGCTGCACTTATTTCTAAGGTCTCACACAACTACGACTTCTTTTGGCCCGAAGACGGAGAGATCGCGGTGGGATCAGAAGAAACGCCAATTTTCCATGTGGGGTGCAGATGAGTTCAGTTTCAAGAAAGCGGTATTCGGCCATGGTTCCTTTCATCATATGGAGACCAGAACGGAAAGTCGAGCTGGTTTAGTCGTAAGAGAAAAGGAGCAGCAGGTAGCTATGGAATCTCTCCAATTCAAGACCGGACCCTTAAATTCTTCCAAGCCAATGCCGCCACAGACAACAATCGATACAAGGAATATTCCTGCAGCACCAGTCCCGGCAGCGGACCCAGCCTCGGTATCACCTCAGCGACCCCATTCTCGAAAGCAGTCTTATTCACTTTTCCCAACTGCAGCAGTCAAAGTGCAACCTCCGCCAAAGGTCACGGAGGATACAGACCCCTCTTCGGATGACGTTCTTGAACCTCCGCCACGAATATTTGCTGGAAATGAAGGCGGGTTGCGGGTCCCTAACCATCGCCGAGATTCTTCTATAGAATCTTCAGCCACAGTGCAAATCGGATTGCGGTTATCACATGCTCGTACCCCATCCCAGGCCGAACTTATGTCTCAATCTCTCTCAGCAAGCACATCGAAGCCACCACCACTGCAGATGGGAGCACTGCGTCCGTCGCCTCTAACAACAACTGGAATCGCCTACCGACCCAGTCCACTGAGGAACAACCCGCCAACACCACAGGATTTAAGCATCGGGGTGAACAAAACGCTCCCTCCAACACCTCGAGATGTTGCTGAGCCACCAGCCATTCAGCTCAATCCAACGGTATACAAGCCACCATCGTCTCAAAAGTCTTCACCACTGCGGCAGAACACTCTAGCGGGCCCATCTACAAATGCTAAGGAAATGAGTATGGATAACGAGTTAGGCGAAAACAAGGCAGACTGGATCTGATTTAAAGGCCTTGGGATATGGTTAGGAAGGCAGTATATATAAGAGCCATTGTAACGAAATATGCTTATGAATATGTATTTAACACCGGACTGGGCGGGAACACTCGAACACTTTCTCTTCACATTTTATCTCTTTTCCTGATGTTTTTTGAAGTAAGGGTATCTACAATTTGGGTATTGAAAGGTTCACCCGGAAAGCAATTTCTTTCCTTTTAGATAAGACTCTCACGGGGCAAGAAAAGGGGCTGCTTTATATATTCCAAAAATTAGAAATACTGGATTTCAGATTCATCTTCGCAACGTCCTTTGCACTGTGATCTATGCGAGGTGGGCCAAGCCTTCGTGATGGTCAATATGTCTGTCTCCGCAGGAATCGGTTTCACTGAGCCTCAGAGCTAGAACGCATCAGCTCATAATTACGCAAGTCAATCTTGTCGATCACTGGAGATACAAGACTCCTGGAGAGGCTGGAATTTTGCATCTGTGACACACAGCGTGACATCTATGGAATCTGAAACCGGGTACAACCGCAGGATCAGCTCGGTATGCTTAAAACATGAAACGCACAGGCCTTTGCGAGTAAGGTAATTAATGGCCTAAGGCAGTACGAGGAGGACTGGCTCAGCCGTATGTTCACACTGTAAAGCTGCATCGTCTGATAAAAACAATAACGAAGCCCCAATGGCTCCATATAGGATGTGCAAGGACACCGAAAAGCGCCATGGGTGTACCTATTCAAGGGAGCTATGATCCAGCTGCTCCATCCACGTCCAGGCCATTCTAGTTTGTTTACTAAACTCTTCATCAGGAACCGGACTCAAGGATCCACCAATGCGCGGACATTCTTCGCACGAAGAGTGACTACCCGCAATTCCGATCCACAGTCCTCCATAGCAACGAGAGGGATGACTTGCTAAAGTGTTGCGAACCTCGGAAGGGCGGCCCCACCCTGACGACAATGGGAATGTTTAAAAGTGGAAATATGATGCCGAGTCTCCAGTTCAATGTTATCGCTCGCGCAGATGAGCTGCATTGATAGTCGGCGTGCATCCCGAACACCGTTTACATTCCGAATATTGAGCAACGCATCGCTCACAAGGCCGGGAAGGCTTGCAGGGATGGGCTTCGTGGAGGACAGTCTGGCCGCTCTGGCTTGCAGGCGTTCCTCTGGGTCCCATGTCCTAATGGAGAGCTTAGGAGAGCGCGCGCGGCACGATCAACACCTCAACCCGCCGGTCTAATAACATACGGTATTGATTCCGCGGGTTGCAGCAAACAAGGGCTGTGTACGTACCAAAACAGCTCTCGGAGCGCCAGGCATGGGCGTCTATCCTTGAACCGCGTTTGGCCAAGTCATAGCTGACTGTATCTGGCCGTCAGATTGCTCAACCAGCCGCGATATTGATCCAAATAGCTGCTGGTTGGTGTTTTCGAGACGCAGCTGATGAGGGGTACAGCAATGACCTGCCAATTGCAAACTCTTTGACTGTCCCTTGTTTGATTTAGGCACCGGACGCCGTTTCTTGGTCCAACACTTGTAACAACGGATTATCCGCACATGATCATTCTTGATTGTACTATCGTTACTTTCAGAATTGCCCTATTTGACATCTCAAACACGGATTTACATCCAATGCCCCTCGGTGAGGCTCGGGGAAACATACCGAGACGCCTTTGTGTGGGGTAGGTATCCCGCATGCACCGAAACATCCCCGAAGATACCCATTTGGTACAGCTTACCCCGCCATGGCCGTAAGCTTTTGGTCGGAAATATCCAGGGACCTCCTTTTCGGCTCCTAGAGCTGAAGTCTCATGATGATGGATTACACACCTCCCCAACGCGGTGCGCTATTTGGAAGTCTTTTTGCAGTTGCACTGGGGGCTGTGGGATGGTGAAGCTTGTTAGGCTATGGGCATGCAAGGACATTTACGAACTTCCCAAGAGGATTTGAGGATGGACAGCAGTGCAAGAGAGAAAGTACACAATTGATTGACAGCAGTTACAACTGGTCGCGCCTTCCTTAAGGAGCCCCTCCAGAGCCTTAGTGTTGGTTGGAATCACATCCAAATGCATGCCAAGTATCAGCTTCCTGAGCAGACCTCCATTACACGCAGTCATCATGGCAGCCGTCGCGGATGGGATTGGAAGAGTGCCGGCTGAAGTATTAACACGGCACTCTGAGTGGAGCAGCAGATCCCAAGGACTGCAAGTGCTTGGTGTGGATTAGGCAGGAAGAGGGGAAGGAAGGAGGGGCGTCTCCGGTCGTGCGACGGATTGTCTGGTCGAAAATGATGTGGCCGCCGTGGACAGATGAGATGTATAAAGTAGTGCCTTCTCCCCGTTTGCTCAGCCGTTCTCTTGAATCCTCTTCCATTATCCTCTACACTTTCTTCCACGGGAGCTTCCCTCATACCACCTTGTGATATCCCAGGTACGTGCTCCAACATCCATACACCACACCTTGATGCCTACCCCTGTGCTGCTGGAGCCGGGGACAATCGGGCCACCCTGGCCGATGCGAGCGTCACGGATTGCGTGGTTTTACATTTGCTCCTGTCTGCAAGAAGCGTAACTGATCTCGGGCATGGGCTGAGCAGAGCGCGTCTCTCCCCCGCACTAGCAACATCCGAACTACCTCCGTGAGCTTCGACTTAAAGCTTCGAATCTCGCATACCTGTAGCTCCAGTTTCTTCTTTCTATAGCATCAATTCAAAATGGTATTGTTCACCCGTCCAGCAGTTCGATTGACTAGAGCACCGGCCTTTGCGCGGTCGCTGTCCTACAGCATGGCGCCGGGCGCTGCGAAAGCTCGCCCGGCAGTGCTTTCTCACGGTGCCCGCGCACTCGCTGCTGGTGGTCGAAGTCAACTTGGAGGTATCAGAACGCTGACTGGGAAACGCGAAAAGGTTAAAGTTCTTGCTGTCCTTTACGACGGAGGCGAGCACGCCCAGCAGGTATGCAGCTATCCCCTTCTTCTCTGCTTTTTGCTTGTATTCCATCTGCCCTGATTTATTCGTGAGGCTGTCGCGTTGTGGTGGAGCTAGCTTATCGTTATCCTTATCGCCTCGTGACGCAATTGCTGATGCCCCTCTTCTCCACTGCAGGTCCCAGGTCTCTTGGGCACAACTGAGAACGAGCTCGGTATCCGAAAATGGCTTGAGGATCAAGGACACACTCTCGTCACCACCTCTGACAAGGAGGGCGAGAACTCCAAGTTCGACCAAGAGCTCGTCGATGCCGAAGTCATCATCACCACCCCGTATGCCAAGCCATTTCCTCTTCAGTCACCCCTATACTTAAATTCCGCCCGCCTTTCCAAAGACGGTATATATCAAAGGGCATAATCTCTAACATCAATTCCAAACAGATTCCACCCAGGTTACCTCACCGCTGAGCGTCTTGCAAAGGCCAAGAACCTCAAGCTCTGCATTACTGCTGGTATTGGATCTGACCACGTCGATCTCAATGCTGCCAACAAGACCAATGGCGGTCTTATCGTCGCCGAAGTCACTGGCTCCAACGTCGTCTCTGTCGCTGAGCACGTCGTCATGACGATCCTCATCCTTGTCCGCAACTTCGTTCCCGCCCACGAACAGATCGAGCGAGGTGACTGGAACGTCGCCGCCGTTGCCAAGGGTGAGTACGACCTTGAGGGTAAGGTCGTCGGTACCGTTGCCGTTGGCCGTATTGGTGAGCGTGTTCTCCGAAGACTCAAGCCATTCGACTGCAAGGAACTTCTCTACTTCGACTACCAGCCACTGAGCGCTGAGAAGGAGAAGGAGATTGGCTGCCGACGTGTCGAGAACTTGGAGGAGATGTTGGCTCAGTGCGATGTTGTCACCATCAACTGCCCTCTCCACGAGAAGACCCGGGGTCTCTTCAACAAGGAGCTCATCTCCAAGATGAAGAAGGGTGCCTGGTTGGTTAACACTGCCCGTGGTGCTATTGTTGTTAAGGTTAGTTATTTCGGCCCCGTGGAAAGAGTCCATGATAGAATTCCCCCGGCTAACTGTTCTACAGGAGGATGTTGCTGAGGCTGTGAAGTCTGGCCACCTCAGCGGTTACGGTGGTGATGTCTGGTTCCCACAACCCGCCCCCAAGGACCACCCACTCCGCACTGTCAAGAACCCATTCGGTGGCGGCAACGCTATGGTTCCTCACATGTCTGGTACATCCCTCGATGCCCAGAAGAGATACGCCGATGGTACCAAGAAGATCCTCGAGAGCTACCTCAGCGGGAAGCACGACTACAACCCACAAGATCTTATTGTCTACAAGGGAGACTATGCTACCAAGGTGAGTCTTTTTTGTTTGATCCGAACCTCAGTTCGGTGTATTGTATAAAACATAGTACTGATGCTGTTTGTTTAGGCCTACGGTGAGCGCCACAAGATTGATGCTAAATAAATATGAAATTGGTTTGGGAATATGCTCTCTGGATAAGTGAGCCAAATGTAAATTGATGACTATGAACATGATAACCAACTAAACTTGGATACCTTTCTGAACATAATACTTTCGTTGCACTGCCGTCTTGTATATCAGTGATACTTCATTGCCCAAAAAGCTCTATTTGTATTGTATTCAGTATGCCTTGAGCGATAATTAAGACCGAGCGACAACTGGCTAGCATCGAGTGGAAATGAGTTATTGCTCAGCCGTCGTTCTGGGACAAGCAAGCAAACTCTATAATCTCGGGCAATAGTCGCGGAGAAGTGTTGATCAAGCTTTTCCTTCGCTCACTCACTGGTCGCGGCAATCCAGTAGACAATGGAAGCGCCAGGACAACCTTTAGTGTTTGATAGAAATAATTTAAAATGTCAACTGGCATAGTATTATCTAATCTTCTTGCCATTCATATGAGAACGTGACTCTTTTCGTCGAGCCTCCCACCTCTCCCATCCAGCTTGAGAAAGGTCTTCCTCAATCACCAGATCTCGTACTCTGAAAAACCTGACCAACGGCAATTCTAAAACAAAGTCAAGGAGTCCAATATTCCGAATCACAGCCACAATGATGAACCACGCTACGGCAGCTACAGAACCTGCGAGAACACCAACGAGAACCTGCTTTGGTGTGTGGTAACTCAGATACACTCTACTCCAAGCCACTATCCCCGCACCTGCCAGCGCTAGGATAGAGAGCCCCAGCCGCTCTATAAAGTACCAAGGTCTGTAATTTGGGGTGATTTGCCGTGGGACGTGTCTCAGCAGCAGGAACAGTGTCAGGCTCACGCTGAAGAAGGCCACGAATTGGGCATGCGAGCTCGGCATACCATATCCCTTGCCATGCATCTGCCTCGGCCGCTCTTCCTTCAAGATCCTTTTCAACGCGAAATTCGACGCTTCACAAGCCATCTGGCCGCAGAACATGAGCAGGATTTCGACTTCGCGGGACGACCAGATCAAAGCTGCATAGGCGACGCAGAGTGCCTGCGGCACCAGAGCTAGGAAGGCACAGGCATAGGAAATCGGGTCGTTGGGGTCCTACATATTTTTGTTAGAGGATGTGTGGGAGACGGAGGAGCTCAGAGAGAGAATTTTGGAGCCATACATAGTGGACATGTGTGAGGGACAAGGATGCGAGGGGAGTTGGGTCTGCCATTTTTTTTACTTTGCTGGTTTTTAAATGGCCCCAAACTTGGATGCAAGTGGTAGACAGCGCAATTACATGGCCGATGTCACTGCCAAGTTTTCGAACAAAGCAGTGCCTAGCGATAGATACAATGTTGTTGTACTGTGTAGAAGTAGACGCTTCCTATCAGCGGTAGATATGTGTCCATCGCTAAAAGCGGCATTGGAGCCTACTAGTTGTGGCCCAGCAGATAATTTAGTGATTTTAAAGCGGCATCAACGGCAATTAGATCCCACTAATTGACATTATTTCCAATCACGACAGCCCATTTGGGCTGTGGCCGAGAACCATTTGCAAAAGTGACTCCTCGCCACCAGCTCTTCGCCGATTCACTCCCATGGAGAGATTTTAATAGTACCCCTGTCCCCAGCGGAGGATTGGTATTAATTTAAATGTCTCTCTTACCTGCAGCTCAAGTCTGTGACACCAACCCACTTTGCGCATTCTGCGACGGCTACAGGTAGCTTCCGATAGCACCTTATCCCCCGCCATGGAGGACGATGAACGCCGGATCGAACTTGACTGCATCGCAGCCATTTACCCCGAGCTAACATTCGATTCCAAAGACCCCTTTTCAGCGTCTCTATCGCTGCCCATAAATCCTCAAAATCCCGTCGCTGTGAAATTCGCCGCAGAAAACAACGAGACCACAGATAACCAAGCTGCCCCTCCGCTTATCAATGCCGAAAATCAGGTAGAGAGGCCCGTAGGTGAAGAGGGGGATGTCGAGCATTTGTCATACCTTCCTGATCTCCAGGTTCAGATCACTCTTCCAGATGGTTATCCTAGTGAAGTCCCAGCGAAGTTCCGACTATCTACAACGCCACCCTGGTTGTCCCGAGAATACCTTGATGAGTTAGAGGCCACTTCCTTGCAGATGTGGGAGGATACAGACCATGGTCAGACTGTGTTTGGCTACGTTGATTCTCTGCAGCAAGCCGCTGAAAATGCGTTTGGATACGGAGAAGAAGGTCGGATTTTGGTACTTCCTCCGGAACTGAAAATTGGGCTCTTAGATTTCGACATTAGAGCTAAGCAAGCAGCATTTGCGAAGGAAACTTTTGAATGCGGGATATGTCTTGGTAAGCTATATGCAGAGCTGTTGGAAAGAGACGCTCAACTAACCTATTCTGATTATAGACCCAAAGAAAGGCTCAGTTTGTCATCGGATGATTGATTGTGGCCACGTATTCTGCGTGCAGTGTCTTCAAGACTTCTACAACAATGCGATCAAAGAGGGTGATCTAGTATCCGTACGCTGTCTCGCACCTAACTGCGCCAAGGACCGCAAAGAGGAATGGAAAGCTAGCGGGAACAAAGGACGAAAGCCCAGGACTCAGATTAGCCCAAATGAGCTGCTTCAGATACCTCTAGAGCAGGAGGTGGTCGCCCGCTATGTCAAGCTCAAGCATAAGGCCGATCTGGAATCAGACCAAAACACCGTTTACTGTCCTAGAAAATGGTGTCAAGGTGCGGCGCGTTCCAAGAAACATCGCAAACCGGAAGGACTCGAGCTTGACGACAGCTCTGATGAAGAGACTGAGACAGCAAAGGTTGGTAAAGACTACAAGACCGGAGAAGAATTGCTCTGCATCTGTGAAGACTGCTCGTTCGCTTTTTGCAGCCGATGTTTCCAGGGGTGGCATGGCGAGTTTAAGATGTGTATCCCGAGAAGGCAAGATGGAGAGATGTCAGAGGAAGAGAAAGCTTCATTGGAGTATCTACGGTTACATACTACGCCATGTCCCACGTGCGCAGCACCAGCTCAGAAGACCCACGGCTGCAACCACATGATCTGCTTCAAGTGCAATTCTCACTTCTGTTACCTCTGCTCTGCATGGTTGCAGCCAGAAAATCCGTATATTCACTTCAATAAGATCAACACTGGTTGTTACATGCGTCTCTGGGAACTGGAGGGAGGCGACGGGGATGACGTTGGAATCGGGTACGGTGGTGCCGGTGATCACGGTGCTCTGCGAGAAGAAGCCCCCGCAGAAGAAGAGTTGGGAGACGAGGCAATTGTAGGAGATCAACCGAATGATGACAATCAACAGAATGCCGTGGAGCCCGTCGTGGCCCCCGAACAACCCCAGCCAGAGGTTGCTGCTGTTGCTGTTGCAGGAGCACAGGCAGCTCGACGACCTCTAGAAAGAGAAGGCCCTCTTGTCCTTCGTCTGGACGTTCCAGCTCAGGCTGTCGCACGTGCACCTCCTGTCCCTGATCCTCCAGCGCCCGCTGGAAGAAATCGAGCACCTCGAGGTCAACGACAAGCACAGAATGCCAACAACGCAAACGGACGGAGAGGAGGTGCTGCAGCAGGAGCACCTGCCCGAGCTGGCAGAGGCGGGGGAAGAGCTAGAAACAATCGCAATGCACCTGCACAGCCTGCCCCAGTCGACCAGGCGGCACAAGAAGCAGTCCAACAAGCTTGGGTTCAGCGATTCGTCCAGATGGCCTTGAATGATGAGGAGGACCTGATCGAGTGGGATAGTGACGACGAGGAGAACCCTGCAGCTTGGGAAATACCCGTCCGATGACAATCATAGTTTTACAGATCTGCACTTTCGCTGAGCGGACTACAGGAACTGTGTTGTTCATTCAATGGCCCGAGGGATCTTGACTCTCCTTTAATGTTTCGATGATATGGTCCTGAGTTGAAGGATATTGATTGTTTTTGCATAGCGTTGGCGTTTCATTTGGGATAACCAGCTCATACAGATTGCTCATTTCCCTTAATAGATGGTCTAGCATTACATCATGAAGAGACGTCTGACACTATGGATGTATAGTTACTATAGGACAAGAATTCACCCGTTAATATACACTGTTTTTCTCTTGTTCTAGAAAACGAACGCTAAATCTACGTTGGAAGATTTAGTTCTGTAGAATTCATTTACCTGAAGCTGTCTAGACTCGTAGAATATTAAAGTCGCTCAATACCATTTTCCATTCTAGCTTCTATATCCCAAGGTGTTTATTCTTACCCAGCTCAAATCTCGTCTTCCTCATCGTCAAAGTCCTCCTTGTCCTCTGCCCCCATCTCGTACAATATCCTACCTCCCTCTCCAGGCCCCAAAGCACCGCCTTCTTTCTGTGCATCAAAGTAAGGCAAGACGACCCCTTCTCTGTCCCTCCTCTGCTTCTCCGTGAGGCCCAGATTAAATGTCGTCTGGACCTCCTCCTCTGCCGCCTCAGGCTCATGGCCAAGTACCACGGGGGAAGAAGCATAGAGCGGATTATCGTCCAAAAGCGATATGCTGCCTACACCTGCTAATGCCTTTGCTGCAGGCAACGTCGCAGAAGTGGCTGGTACTGGCGGCGCAGAAGCACCTGGAGTGAGCACGAAAACTTCCTTAACGCCTCTCCCGCTTTTCCTCCGCATCTCCATCTCCACAACCACCTCACGGTGGCCTCTTCCACTACTCTCGCCACTTCGCGTCTGTAAGATGTCATACCCGGTGATCACGCCTTCCTTCCTCTCCGCTAATCCCCAGACGGGTTCTTGGAGTGATCGATCACGTGCCTTCTTCCGCTGGATTGTATGCGAGAAGTTGTGCACGTAAAGGATTGCCGTTGCAAGGTACGTGAGGGTGGTTAGAGGATCTGGAGCATAGTGGTCACGTTGCGGCGAAGGAAGTGAAAGCGGAATATCGGCATGGTAGGTTGCGAGGAGGGAAATGGGAAGTTGTGGGCCCGGAAGAAGAGAGGTCAGGAAGGTAGGGAGGTGGGAGGGAAAAGCGGTTGATATTGGGTTCAGAGTATCGATTATGAGAAGTGTTTCTATGTCAACTAGTCAGCCTGTGTGATTAACGTAAAATGAGATATGGGATTCAATATACTCTGAACTTGTGTAGCGGCACTGGGTACTTGAGGTATTGGAGGGTAATGGCTGAGTATCTCCTTTCGCAGCGCTGCGAGCGGCTTCTTAGTGGCGCGTATGAATACGTCGACTTCATATTCCTTGGGAGGCCGTAGCGTAGAGAATGATATAAAAACTATCTTGCTCTTTGCTATCTGGGGAAGATATCAGTCTCTGTTCATTTGCGCCAGTGTGGACCACGTGGTTTTAAAAGATATGGCCCTGGACTAACCTTGGCTCGAACAGCAAATTCTCGAACTACGGCCCCGCCACGTTGCTCCAGGGTATCAATCAATAGCGTAATGGGACTAGCATTGTCCCTGAGATTTAAGAGCTTCTGGAAAAGTAATGTATTGTGCGTCCGTCGCTGCTGGAGCGGTGTTGGCGCCATTATTGGTGACTTTATGCCAAGGTTGCAAGCAGTCAGGATTGTAGAGCACAAAATTTTTATATCAAAATTTAAGCTGGCGAAATTTAAATGCAACTCCAAAACAATTTTGAATAATGGATAAAGCGTAGTTATTAGCGTTTGAATAGATTCACCGATACTGTAATATGCTCCATGTTTAATCCATAAATATAGAACATAGTTAAAATTACCCAAGGTGCTGGGAAGAATCTGTCTCGTCTTATCGTTGCTCGTCTCTACTTATCGCTCCAGTGGCCGGCCCCTCCCCCGCCAACGTCACTCAGCCTTGCCCCGCCTTCACTACGATGGGATAAGGCATAAGCCACAACTTAGGATCAAAAATTCACATAGTCACCTAAATTGAACCCATTACATTCTACTCTTCTTTTTATTTTCTCAAAAACTTCAAATAAAAGAAAAGAGATAATGGCAATCAACGCCCCTTCCACCTCCCCAAAGTATATCTACAAACTAATCCCGGCCTCGGCCAAAGACACCTTACTGCCCATTCAATCTGCATCGTCGGCCTCACCTAAGGCATCTGAGCTCCCTGAAGCTCTGCCCGTCTCAGCGCTTGATAAGCGTGACTCATTCATCCATCTGTCCACACGGCTGCAGCTCCTTGGCACACTTCGCAACTTCTTCAAGGATGAGGAGACGGTGTTCGTGCTGCGCATTCCCTACGCGGGCGTCGAAAAGGACGTGCGATGGGAAGATGCTAAGGGGAAGACACCCGATGAAGTCGGAGGATGCTGGGATAGCGAGGGGCGGGCCGGGTTGTTTCCGCACGTGTATAACGGCCTGAAGCTTGGCCGTGCGGAGGTGGATGATATTGGGGTATGGCAAAGGCAAACAGATGGTAAGGGAGATACCTTTCATGTTTTCATTCTTCAGTCCGGTTTTCTGGACTCAACCTATTTCCTTTTATCATGACGTTCTTTCTCTAGCTGTCAGTTACGTGATGCTTGTTTTCTTCTTTCAACCCAAAAGGCTCTCTGTATTTGCTTCCAAGTGTACATGGATCCAATACCGGATTACTCAGGGATTTAGAAATATGTACGGAGCCCAGAAAACTAATCCTTTGTGTCTCTAGCAAACGATGGTAAAAGTGGCTGGGGCCCGGATACCTGGCCATGGGGAGATGAGGACCGACCCGTGGAGTTAAAAGCTTGAAGAATTTTGCATTTGGATTAGTGAGGAGTTTATGGGCTGAAGCTCGTGCTGGTCCCTACAAAAGTTGACATCTTAAATGGAATAGACTTTACTCATTAACTGTTGGCTTCGTTTTACAGCTTCCATACCTGAGCATTGAGTTGAATTATAGGAAAGCGCCTTAGATCTGTCTGTGGATCTGTACGACTTTAGGGACTACCTTTATATAGCTCACGGGATTCAATATGGAACAGATATTTCTGCAGCTATGATTAAATGTACAATAAGTACAAACGTGTTCAAGGTGTCCTATGGATCAGCACACACTATGCATCCTCGGTCCTATCGTCTGTTCACTCGTGGATATGCTGGCCATCACTCGTCGATGAAAGCTATGATACGTGATTCACATTTCAAGAGGTTCCGGCACTCGTGAATAGGTGAGCTACTGTCGCCATCTTCGCTAAGTTCTTGATATCGTAAAAGCATCTCAATCATTCCAGTGTTTAGAAATCTGCTGTCACAAGTCTTAGGACCACGAAACACTTGCCAGGCTTACAGTCGTTCTTTGCTTTCAGTGGAGCCAGCGGTTCTGAGATATAGAAGTTCCTCAAAATTGCTGATCTCTAGAGACACAAGGAATTCATGCGGGATCAATCATGTAATAATAAAAGTATATTTGTTATCAGTAACGTTTGTCTCAAAGTCAAGATCTCAAGACGGATCTCTAGGACAAACTACAGTAGACACCAACTCACCCAGCCGGTGAAGTGTCAGTATTCTATATGCGCATGTATTTCATGAATCAGTCATCATCGTCATCAATCATCAGACATGTCGATGAAAAAGAAAAGAACATCCTCCCAATAAAAAAGAAATCCTCAAGCCGCAGTTCTAGAAAGGTCGAGTTATGCACTCCTTGCTATTGTTGATCCCCAAACTCCCCTATTCCTTCTTTTCCCGGATCTAATAGAACCAATAAAACTCTCAAAGCCATCGTCGAATTTACAGTAAAAAGGGTCGTCGTTCAGAAAAGTCCTCTCGAAAAAAACATCAGTAGACCACAGAAGACGAGGTGTTCGCTAGGTCAATGAATGGATGCTGTTTTTGATAGATTTCCAGACGTTTGTGTTCCACAAAGATTCATATGCGCTTGGTAAACAAGGAAAAACAGTCAGAGCCGTGCCAGACAAAAGGTGGTGGGTGACATAAAGTCGATTAGGTATCGGCGGATGACCGGAAAACAGAATAGCAATAGTGATATTTTGGTACAAGAATAACGCTTTGATGAGGTCCGCTTGAACAAAGACGCCAGAATATGCGGTTCACCGAAAGGAAAGTTCGAATAAGCGTAGCCAGAACGAAGAAGCGGTGATTAACGGGAGATATTCAGGTCACTAGTGACCAGTATCCGCCGGCTCTGACATCAAGAGTAGTGGTCGCCACGTTAGATGCTTGTCGGATCTGCTTTTGCTTATTCGATAAAATGCGCTCCTTTAGAGACGACGTTTCTTTGCCGACTTGCGGTCGCGGCGAGCCGGGCGGTATGAGCCATCAGATTCACCGCCTGACTCATTCTCGTTCTCTTCTTCAGAAGACTTCCTCTTATTTTGGGACGCGTTCCTTCCATCAACAGAAGTGCCCAAGTTATCAGTGGAGCCATTTTCGGTGCCAGACTGGTTTGGCAGTGAGTTAGTTTGTTCCAATCTAAAGACGTGAGTGGATCTATGATTTACCTGCTGATTTTCACCAACAGCTCCGGATGCCTGATCCGCTTCTAACCAAGCTGCAAATTGAGCATTCTCGTAGTCGTCAAAATCACCAGCTGCACGTGCAGCAGAAGCTTGAGTTGCTTCTCGGATAAATCTGAGATTATGACGGCCGTTCGTACCGTCTTCTCTGAAAGCAGCCAGAGAGGTGTTCATCTCATCTGACGTTTGGTTGAGAGAACTCATATCGACTCCAGCCTGTTGCAGGACTTCGTTAGCACGCGGATGGTTCAGAACTGCCTGTAACATGACTCAGTGGACTGCTAAAGAGAAGTACGGGAGCATGACTTACCTGGAGGTTGGTATCTTGTCTAAAGAGCTGTTGCATTGAAGCAGCCTCAGAGCGACGCTTCTGTCTCGCCATCGTGTCTTCCGAATCTTGAGGAGAACTATTGGAAGTGCTGAGGATATCTTCGCTCAGGGCTGAGTTGGGATCAACACTATTGTTGATACCACCATCAAAAAGTTCAGGAAAGGTGTCGAAAGAAGGAAGGTCCTGAGTATCTGCTCCGCCGTTAAGGAACTCGAGGAACTCAAAAGTAGAATCTGGAGAATCAACAGCGGCCCTTTGAGTTGGTGTCGAGTGGGGAGAACTTGAGAGAAGTGATTCAAGAGCGGAGTCAAACGGAGTGGTTTGTGAGTCAATCCCGGCTTGAACCTGGTATGCTCCAAATTGACTATCAGCAGCAGGTGCTACGGATGCGCTTCCAAGAAGAGAAGACGATTGGTTGGACTGGTGAGAAAACGAGGAGTTGTCAAGGGCTGGTGTAGATACGGTTCCAACCGAGCTGAAGGAGGGAGCAGGCGCCGGAAGGGAGCTCTGACCAAAGACGACCTTTGTCCGTTGGGCTCGCTGAGCTGCAGATTCCACAGACTTCTGTTTAGCCTGGGTGACTTTCCGCTGCTGAGACTTAGGCTGGTTGCTTCTGGCTCTGGGTGCTTCTCCGGTCTGTCTTCGCGGCTCTTGAGCTGGCTGGGCCTGCTGGGCGCCGCGCTGAAGCTCCTGTTGCCGGATCCGATTCGCTTCACGCTGCTGAGATGCACGAAGTCGCTCCTCAAAGCCCTCAGTTGGGTCGGGATATTGGCTTTCGACGCCGAGATCCTGACCCTGGCCACCTTCCAGCTGCTGACGCTGCGCCCTGTCGGACGGCTGCCACGGGCGGTCTGGATCCGAAGAAACGATAGGGATCGTGAAGATCTCACCACCAAACTCATAGATGATATTCTGCGCGGTTGATGCGATATAAGTGCCGCGGCGAGGATACTGGTCATACAAGACTCCGGAGCTAGAGTTCGGTGCAGATGCAGGAGCACCAACGGAGGCGTACGGGGAACGGTAGGCTGCTTGTGGCGCAGGGCCTAACAAACCGTTGCCGGAGACGGGGAGGTTTGCTGGGCTGACGGAGGGGATACCTAGTGCTGCTTGTTCCTGTCTGCTGAGGAGACGACCAATGTCACCAGCATTGGTGTTCTGGCTGGAGGCGGTACGGGTGCCGGGGACGGAAGGCGGCTGCTGCTGCTGGTTGCCCGAGCTGGGACCTCTGAGGCGGGGATCCACAACCGAGAGGGCGCTGTTGGGGGCCTGAGCCGCTGCCCGCCGGCGTTCCTTGCGAGCCATTTTGGCCGGAACGGGGAGGTTCTCGCCAGTCGCCCGGTTGTACTCGTTTACATTGTACCTGAACAGAGTATCCCCGAGTCCGGCTTTCTTGAGCATCTGATAGGCCTGCGCAGTACTGAGCCCATGAATTACGCCTCCTTCATCGATATAGCGTCCACCGCCACCCGGCCCACCGTTGCGGTAGCTCACGAGGCCCGCAGGCGGCTCTGGTCGGGGGATTAAGACGGACCCGTTCTGGGGTAGTCCCCAGGGCTTGGGCCGCGGGTTGAGAAGCTGGAACCATAGCAGGGCCACAGCGCGCAAGCTACGGGGGACAGCTGCCAGTTGCGTGTCGTTGGGGTCAAACATTTCCGGGTGGTTGTCCGGGACACCCAAGAGCCTCATAGAACCTTGAGGAGTCCTGCGCAAGGCGGCGATGAGCTGTGCCTGGAACTCAGCAAGAGGATGATAGGCTGAGAGGAAGGTTAGTCGACTGGCCGGCCCAGGGGGAAGGGAGCTCGCTCTCTCCAAGAGTTTCCAATGGAAATTTCGAGAAAGGAAAATCAAAGACTTTGAGATTGCAGCTTGTGCGGAGGCTGGGTTTTACATGAGAACCAGACGTGGCTTCGTTCTTGGACGGACGGCGGCCCGATGGCAGGAAGAGGCAGAGGGAGAAAGCCAGGGACCGGCTGTACATGATTGATAAAGATACGACAAGAGGTCCCAAGAGATATAGATCATCTGAATAGATTTTGCATTGAAACGGACCCAGACATGAAGGGCTTGTGCACATGATTTGGGGGTCTGGAAGGGATAGGTGAAAGCATCGACAGCTGATCGCATCGGAGGATCGAAGCTCGTCAAAGGTGAGGAGACCAGAAGAAAAAGAGCAGAAGGAAAAGTTGAAAAGATAACGAAGCAAGGAAGAATGGAGGACATACGGACTTCACCACCAGGGAACACAACAGAACCATCTGGGAGATGGTATGATGGTGCCGCGTTTCTGAAATTGTTGAGCGGGTTGGGTGGGGCCTTAGGGTGGACAGCAGGCAGCTGGGTAATGTCGACTTGAGCATGACCGGCTGCTGCAGTGCTGGTCGCGTCACTTGGCGTACCAGTCTGGGGTGCATGATTGTAAGGGACGAGCTCTTGTGAAGGTGCAGTTGGGGGAGCTGGAGCTGGAGCAATGGTAACATGAGCCGCAGCAACATTCTGAACAGTCGGGACCGGAGCAGTGGTGGCTACTTGCATCTGTGCCTGGCTGTAGGCCTGTGCAGCAGAACCCTGACCCAGGCCTGCGGGCGTGGCTGTGAGTGCGGGGTCGATGGGAAAGGGAGCAGCCGAAGCCGAAGCTGGGGCCATCATTGCGGCTGGGCCAGGCGGGGCTACCGCTGCTTGCTCGCCATCAGCCGCTTCCGGAACCATTCTGGCCACTGGAGCGACAGGGGCGGGACCTGGGATGAAGGGGGTGGAGGGCTGGTTCTCAGACGTTCCTTGATTGAACGACATGGTGAGACGTGCGAGGCATATAGGTCAAAGCTTGACAAGTGAGAAAGAGGTTCTGACCAACGCGTGGAAGTGTTGCTGCAACGAAGACACCCGTCACTGGTTGTTCTTAAGATCTTGTGTCCAGGACCAAAAGAGGAAATGCTCTGCTGTGCAAGGTATGATGTGAAGAGGAGGTGATGAGAGAGTGACGAGATGGGATGTAGGGGATGTGATGTGATGTGATGATGAGGTGTGGGAATTGGGCAGTTCAGATCTGTGAAGAAGCGTGCAAGATCTGACAGTCAACTTGAAGTCGATACTTACCTGAAGTGGAGTTTGTGTACTGTGTGGATCAAATGTGGAATGTTTGAATGAATCAAAGTGTGGACGAGTTGTATTAAAGAAGTGATGAAGGAATGAAGGAACGAAGTGCGAATTTTGATTGTGCTGAAGTGTGAACGTGATGAAGTTGAGAAAAGGTGGAAGTGGGCATGGAGATGAAAGGTCAGTAGAATGGTAAGAATTTATACGCACGCGTTCAGGAAGAAGACGAAAAAATATCACGAACGCGTGCAGGCTGTTTCTTCCTCCTCAGAACCGTGGTCTCTCGCGTTGGCCAAGAGCCCGTGGTGCCCTCCCGTGCCTCCCGTCTATTGGGCTGTGAGCCTCGCTTGATGCTATCCCCAAGACTCATGCTGCACGCTCACTGGCTGGATGAGCTCGGTTCAGCGTAAGGCCACTAAAACTCATCAGCCTCGTGAGCACGTGCCAGCCTGATTCACCCACATGCATGGAACAACGATAACCCGGTTACTCCTGGCCAGATCGGCAACAGTCGAATCCGAGGCACAATTTCTGGAGAGAGAAACCCATCCTGGACCTTGTTTCGTGCGATCTGAAAAGTTTTTGACGCTTTCTCAGTGTGTAATGTATTGAGTGCTGAGGGAAGAGAGCTATCCCTAGGAGTGAACCCCCAATTCGCAACCCCGTTTCCCCAGAAGCATCGACTTCTGGACACGAAGCTTCTAGATACATATTCGCCCAAGCTCTTCAAGATGATCAGTTCGACGCAGATTGCAAGGCTAGATGGTATGGTTCCTCTGAAGAGCTCTTGACTAAGAATAAACGAAGAATCCAAGCTGACGCCCCTTACGGATAGGCCTCATGCTCTGCGCATCCGTCGACGATGAAGCCGTATGTCCAACCTCACCCACCTGAACCCTCCAACATAATCAATGCTGACTGCAACCTCCAAAAGACCGAGTCGGCGCTCTCAGAGGTCAAGTCGCAGGTAAAGATGGTTCTCAGAAGGCTCAATCGCAATTCAGAGCCGCAAGCGAGCATCGAGAGCGGCCAATACACCATACAGTACGTTTATAGCTTTCCTGCCATCTGGTCGTTCCTCAAGCATCGAGTATTGAAGAGTCGCACTCTTTGTAAACTCTATATCGACCTAGTGTTGGCCGATATTGAATATGAAGGAGCATCTTCCTCGGCTTTTGAATATAGGGTGTATTTTCAACACCACGGCTCTTGCTAACGTAGTCATCTTTCTCTGAATAGTTACATGATAGCCGATAACATAGTCTACCTCTGCATCACCAACCATTCCTACCCACGTAAACTCGCTTTCACCTATCTCTCCGACCTTTCGACCGAATTCGGTACGACCTACCCACCGGGCCAAGTCCACAGCCCAAGTCTCCGCCCATACGCCTTCATGGAGTTCGATACCTTTATTAGTCGCACCAAGGGAACCTACTCCGATACTCGCGCCACGCAAAACTTGGACAAGTTGAACGACGAGCTCCGTGACGTCACCAAGGTCATGACCAAGAATATTGAGGATCTGTTGTATCGTGGGGACAGCCTCGAGCGCATGGGCGATATCAGCAGCCGTCTCCGTGAGGACAGTCTGAAGTACCGAAAGGCCGCAGTGAGGATTAACTGGGAATTATTGTTGAAGCAGTACGGACCCATCGGAGCGGTTGCGTTTGTGATTATTGTGTTTTTGTGGTGGAGGTTCTTCTCGTGAGGAGCAGCTTGTTTCCGTCTGTATTATGGCACGTAGCGAAAGAGAGATTTACGACCTATGGAGTTTTCTTTTGCCTTTTTTTCCTACTTGTCAAAATGGCTTGTTCGGTGCGTCTGATGGTGGAGGGGAGTAAAAATAGAGATCCCAAAAATGAGTCCAGAGACGGGGCGGATATAATTAGGTATAGAAGGAACATTACGCTCATCCAGTATTTCTTCCCTCGCTCTTCACGTGAAGCACATGTTTCGGCAAGCTATTGAAGGGAGTGGGGCCCTTGCTTTTCCCTACTAGAAACTTACTGTGATCATTCGTTTTTGTCTTTTACAACAGTCCACAGATAATAAATAGATTTGGTCAAGGCCGCCAAGAAAATGTAGCTTCACTTCTCTCCTGATGCGTTCGCGATTGAATCGCCTTTAACGGCATGTCCACACAGCTAGACGTTCTATATCGGAATCGGCCAGTATCGGCATTACCTAAGGAAGCCCGATAGCACACAAAGGTCGGATTCCCTTTACTAAGCCCTTGAGCATCGGTATTTGAGGAGAGGAGAGTAAGACATATCCAACTTAATCATGTTCCATTTCTTCAATGCACTCCATTGAACCAGGGAGGATTATGATAATACATCGTCCAGCTCGAGAATTTGGCTAAGACTATCGGAGAAAATGGGACTGCGGTGACGTTTTCGATCAGAAACGGTTGATTCTGCCGGTCAAATATTTCTCACCGCCTAAAATGTAATCATACATGTGAATCAAAAAATGTGGCAGCCACGGGCCCGCCATCTGGAGGGATTTCCTCTACTTTTATCCTTCTTTTGCTTTCTCCTTGATGCTCGTTCTTGTAAGCAATGACCGCTTCAAAGCCCCTTATTCTCTTCATAGATGCGTACGACAGCTTTTCAAGTAACATCGTCTCTCTGCTGGAGACACACTTAGCCGTTTCTATCCGAACGGTGAAGATTGACGATCCTGTCCTCCTCAGTGCCGATAACGATGCTCTGCTCATAGAGTTGCGTCACTATGCCGCTGTGGTATGTGGCCCAGGTCCCGGATCACCGGGAATTGATGCAGATGTAGGAATCATGAAGAGGATCTGGAAGTTGGCGGACGAGGAGCTGCTCCCGGTCCTGGGCATCTGCATGGGGTTCCAGAGCTTATGTCTCGAGTTTGGAGCTGAAGTCAAGAGGCTTCAAGCTCCGCAGCATGGAATAGTCAGACGAGTTGAACATGTCGGGACATTTAGTTCAGAGCATGGTCGAAGCATTTTCACAGACGTCGGCGAGGTTTCTGCCACGCTTTACCAGAGTCTGGGGGCAGATATCGGCCAGTACCTGGTTCCTGACCAGAACTGGGACCAACAGAGGTGGCTTCCTACTCAGAAATGCGCCGATCTCGTTCCACTGGCGTGGGTCGATGGCAAGAAATATGATATGGAAGATTATCGGATTTTGCTTGCCGTCCGACACAGGGCCAAGCCATTTTTCGGGCTTCAGTATCACCCAGAGTCCATCTGCTCTAACGATGGAGCTATCAGAGTAATTTGCAACTGGTTTGAGGAAGCTCGTGTCTGGAATAAGACCCGTGGGCGAACTCTTATCAGTTCAGATGGGCCAGTTCGGGGCAGGTTCGTCACACGGGATAGTCTCCTCAGTCAATTCAAATGTGGTGGTTTTCTGAACCATACAAATGGGGGCTCTAATGACACTCACAATACGAATGGACGTTCACACCTTCATGAGCTTGGATCTTCTTCAAATATCGACTTGCTAAACAACGATGTTGAGAGCATCTATCTATGCAAGACTGTTCCATTGGGCAAGAATGTCTCCGTACCTCATATTGCGGAGTCTGTCGATCCAACCAGCCAGGATAAGATAGTTCTGGAGTCTACGAATGCCTATCAAACTTCTGTGGGGACGCAAGATGTGAAGGGACGGCATAGCATCATCGCGGTTGATGTCTCGCACAGCGTCACATTTGAATACAGCGTTACTAGGAATAAAGTAGTGGTATCTGTGCCACCTTGTAAGGAACGGCCGTCATCTGTTCGCCAGGCGCTTCCCGTTTCTTCTTCTGGAGGCGTATGGCCCTTGCTGGCTGATTTCCTCCACAAGCGTCAGATTACCCATGGGAACCCGGAGTCTCCCTTCTGGGGAGGATTCATGGGCTATACAACCTATGAACTGGGATTACAAGGTATTGATGTGGAGACTGGAATAAAGAATCCTGGGGCTTCTGAATCGAGACCAGATCTTTGCTTTGCTTGGGTGACCAAGAGCGTCGTTGTGGATCACGTTAAAGGCTGCATTTATATCCAGGAGTTGGTAAATCAAAGAGAGCAGAACTTGATGGCGAACAGTACAAGCTGGATGAATTCAGTTGCCGCGAAGCTGGAGAAGCTATCCAAGACCCCGGAACAAGTATACCCTGATGGGTTCGCCCATGACTGTTCTGGCGTGAAAAGTTCAAAGCTGGATTTACCTCGCACTGTCATATCCGTCCATCTCCCTGGCGATGCAGAATATGAAACCAAAGTCCGCCAATGCCAGTCTTACATCCGTAGTGGGGACTCGTATGAGCTCTGCCTTACTGATCAAACTATCGTGAAACGTATCAAGCCCTACTCAGCTAAGGAACATCTATCAAATGGCTCAAGCTCAATTAGAAATGGTTCAATTAGAGAGGGAATCGATGAATCCTGGACACTCTACAAAGCCCTTCGCAAGCGCCAGCCAGCTCCATTTGCGTCGTATATCCGCCTTGGCCATGCAACCCTCGTCAGTAGCAGTCCCGAGCGATTTCTCAAGTGGGATGCCAATGGGCGATGCGAACTCCGTCCTATGAAAGGTACTGTTCGAAAGTCCTCCTCTGTGGCAACTCTCGAACAGGCATCGGCTTTGCTGCAGATCCCCAAGGAGCAAGCCGAGAACCTCATGATTGTTGACCTTGTACGACATGACCTACATGGCGTATGTGGATCAGGTAATGTGTCAGTGCCGAGACTGATGGTGGTTGAAGAATATGCTTCTGTATTCCAAATGATATCTGTAGTTATTGGCCAGATCCCTCAAGCTCTCTCCGCTTCTGAAAAGGACAAGCCGTATACTGGACTGGATGTTCTCGCAGCGAGTTTGCCTCCGGGATCCATGACTGGTGCACCAAAGAAGAGATCTTGCGAAATCTTACAGGAGATTGAAAATGGCATGCCACGCAGCTTGTATAGCGGGGTTGTCGGTTACATGGATGTCGGCGGGAGAGGAGACTTTAGTGTTACGATTAGGTGCATGTTCCGCTGGGATGATGAGGATGAAGATCTCTTGGGGCCAGTTAATGAGCGCAGTGCTGGAGAGAGATCGGTCCGCACTGAGGCATGGCATATTGGTGCCGGTGGTGCGGTGACGTCTCTTAGCACACCGGAGGGAGAGAGGGAGGAGATGCTCACGAAGTTAAATGGGACGCTGGGGATCTTCCTGGCGACTTAGAAAGGAGTTTCGGTTTGATTTCGGTATTCTTGGCATGCTTTCTTTTAGGGAAAACGGAGTCATTGGTTAGAAGATGGAAAGTACTCAACGTACAGGAACAGGCGCGTGCGGTTTGGACGGTGTTATAAGGGGTAGGGTATAGAACTGAACTCATCTCAACGATACCCCTTGGGAAAAATCGGACGATCTGGATAATGGAGATGACCGATAGACAATAGATTTCATTTCAAGTATAGAGCGCCTTTCTCATGACTCAAGCCCCCGTTACTATAAGAATAAATCCGCTCATGCCTACCTTTGGGATAGGTAATACACATAGTTATGTACACTGGTACAAGGGAAACCGTTGGGTCAAAAATAGGATGGAATGCAGAAAAACAACCTCCTTCCTCATCCTTTATCCAGCTCCTCTTTTCCACCGTCTTAATCATCATTATCACTTCCTATCAGACTCTAACCGCCACATCTAGAATTCCTGCTCCTCCTGGAAGAACATGGTGAAACTGATAATCGTGCCATAGATGAGTAAACCACCAATGATGCTCATGATCATAGCTGGGAGCACGATGATCTGGCTGTGCGCCAATAGAGCGGGCAATGCTATTCCCATCAGCACAAAGAATCCAGTGCAGAATCGTCCGAAGTCCACCACAGCATTGCCGGAGCTCTCCACAAAATCATCGGGGTTTGCGCAGCGACCGCAGATCCAGTTTGGTACCGGTGCCAGCACATATGTCGCTACAACCAGAAGCGGTAGATATTGGTGGAAGAGCGCACACGAAAGGATCACGAGAAGAAATCCAATTGCTAAAACCTAGTTTTGCGCAAGATATGTTAGTTTGGGAAGATAAAGCTCTTGAACAATCTGTGAATCAAGGCGAGTAATTCCGGAGGATCATGGAAGAGCAGCTTCAACCTCAAGGATGAAGCCCATAGCAGATATGACATACAAAAGACAAAGATATAATGGTTTTGAGGCCTGCGGCCATGTTGATCTGTGGGAAATGCACGTTGGTGGATGTTTTGGGTGTGAGGCTCTAGATTGCGCGGCTAACTGATGAGGAAGAATGACGCAAGCTCTGGTCGTGGAGGAAGACTGTCTGCAATCCTAGTAATAATTTGCTCTTGGGCAATCTATTTGAACGAGGCTGATATTGAAAGAGTTCGCGGTGTGCGTGGATATATTTGACTGTTGCGACTTTGATATGAGGTGGGTAGCACTTGCCTGAGCTTGAGCTGACGTTGTAAGGAATTTTATGCCTGAGGCATAAATAACGTTTCTAGGCACAAACATATCGGGAGGCTTCAAACATAAATGGTGACTGCAGATGATGATAAGAACTGCATTCAAGCTTTTCGCTATTAATAATGTACTTTGTTCAACCATCTAGTTAGACATAGTCAGAGTTATACTCAACTTTACTGATCATGCTACGGAAAGGGCGGACAAAACGCGACGAAAGTTGCCAGCCACTTAATACAAGCGTCTCGAGTCAAGTGGTGTTTTCACATATTACTTCTTGTCTGAAAGACGATCGAAATGATATAGCAGGCTATCTATCGGGCTGTATAAAACTGTCGCTTTACGGACGTCCCAATCCGCCGGTTTATGGCTTGAAGTTTCACTGTCCGCCATCCATGCAGAGGTAAATCCGACCAGCATACATCTACAGGAGGAATGTTGTAACTGAGGTTCGAGAATAACAATTGCAAGTGGGCACTTCGGAAGATGGATAGCCAAAGCATCAATAAGTTATCGAAAAATGCGCTCACTAGCTTGGACAGAGTCTTGCACAAGTTCTTTTTTGGAGACAGTGTAGGCCTAGTTGTGTGGCTAATGCTAAAAATGACTGCGGCAGAAAGAATCTTTCCGAAAAGAGATCCTAAAGGGAAGTTTGCAAGGAGAGATAAATCTTCTTGAGCACTCACCCCTGGGTTGTTTTCGTCGATCTATAAAAGCCACTGCTATCGGGGGACACTCTAGCGTGTTGAAGACTAACTTAGACACATTCCTATAAGCCGCTAGTCAAAATCTGGCTGAGAAGTTGCTTCTTGTTAAATATAATACAACTCTTCCAAACTGCTACCAGCGTTTAGAGGGTAGAGTATTGTCAAGGCTCAAGTTGGCACAAGGGAGAAAATCAGGGCGAATATAAAAGCATAGCCTTAGGCCTATGTTCCGCAACACAACTCTGTAACCATCTAGAACGTCTATTCCACTCAGCGATAAGGTTCTTATCAAATAATAGCAAGACAATTACTGTATATGGGAATGTTCATCCATGAAGAGTTCCAAAGTAGAGAGTCTAGCCGGAAAAACCGAACCAACCAGGAAACGTACGACCATAGAGAACTGGTGGCTGGACCCTCAGGACGGTGGTTGGTGGGACGTTGAATTACAGCTGGAACTAAACTACATTGGGGTACATGAACCCCGGCTCTCGGCCATTTTTAATAGCGCGCTATCCTATTATTGAAGCTGACTAAGCTATCATGAGTGTCAGACATAGAACGACTTCAACCCCTCGATGCGTGATATTCGCGCTGCTCGAGATTCCATTCATGACCGAGGGAGGATGCAGAGTGAGAGACAGCCCTCTTTAAGGACTTGACACCTGGTTTGAAACACGGCTGCAGCTTGCCTCACTGTACATATCTATCTCGGTAGCCGGGTAGGTCTTTCAGCATCGCTGTCCTCATCTGGCTCCTCTAACCTAGACGGGTCCTAAGATGTGCCTTGTGACCCACTTTTGATGCACTTTAGGCTCGTCGGAGAGACATCGCCGCTTGGTAATTTATACATCCTTCTAACGATCTTAGGTGGATCATACGTCGCCCACACCCGCCCTCTGGTGATCACTTCTCCTAGGCCCCTGGCAGTTCTCAAGCAGCAAGCATCTACGAGCAGGAACCTGCGCACTTAGGAGCAAATTTCTTTACTACTGTCTAGATTCGGGCACTTCCGCAGCCATGACAACCAACCAGTCAGAGCCAAAGATGGAGTTCCGGTTCGTCAACTCGACGACAGCGAAAGTGCCCCAGACTCTAGCCGTGCGTGCCCTCATAAGGAAGCAAGCTATGAAGCAAGCTTCCATTACCCGCCGAAAAAATGGGTCATACGGAAAGCATAATCTACGGCAATATCCAGTGTTTGTCCCGGACTCCGGGGAAGATACTAAAGGGCAAAAGCTCAAATCTCAGTCTAACCAATCATCTAACAATGGGACCGTGGTCCGCCGCCAACTTCGCCCAAAAAGGGAACAAGATGAATCTAAGCAGTCCATGAAAGATGAGGCGATTAGTTTACAGGAAAGGAACCTACTAGCAAGGCTGATCATGAGCGAGGCCATTCCTGCGGCCCTCTCTCGTAAAGGATATGAAGAAATGAGCGTGAAGTACGGCTTCAATCTCCTCGACCTCTCTAATCTTGCGACCTTTTTTGTATCCCGTGCTACCGGAGTGGTTTTATCCTCCGACCCATCACAGTTAATTCATCTCCTGCAATATAAGCAACTGTCCATCTTCCAATACTTACCCAGTCGCTACGAGCACACCCCATGTGTGAGGGATGCAACCAATTGTGTAGTAGCGCGAGTTCGCCAGCTCATATCACCGCCAAGTTACAACCTACAGGCGCTTGTTTTGTCAACATATGTCAGGGCTCTCAAGAGCCTCCAAGCAGCTCTTGACAGCCCAAAGACATGTTACAAACCGGAAGTACTCTATGCGACCGAGATCCTAGCTCTCTATGAGGTAAGAAGATTAATTTATCGATAAGCCAACCTGTCACCATCACTAACATGACCCTAGCTTCTGGATTCTTCTGGCCAGTCTGCGTGGATTAGGCATGTGGCCGGCGCAGCCCGGCTCATCGAACTCCGGGGTCCTCAAGCCTATCAGACCGAGTTTGAAAAGGCATTATTTATTGCACATGCAGGAGCGATAGTAAGTCCCGAACACCAACACCTTATTAGAGTCATCTTGCAATATGTTTTATCATGCTGTTAGTCCCAGACAAGCATAGCTCTGACGCCATTTTAGATGACCGAGTCTATGCTCAACAATGAGACATGTTTCCTTGAAGAACCAGAATGGACTGCAGTTTTCAAGTCCATCATCATTAAAGACAGCATAGCCTCAGATCGCAGTGAGAGTGCCATCAACCTCCTGATTCTGAAGAGCTATATTTCACGGTTATTCTTGGATGTTACTAATGCCATCTGCTATCCGGACTATACTGGTGGCCCACACATCGAAAACATCGTTAGACGAGCCGAGAAGCTGAAGGCCGACCTTCGAGAGTGGCGAGCTAAGTTTGATGAGCTATGTCCCCGCCCGTGGCCCTCGAAAGATATCACCATGTACGACAATTGTGTTAAGATCGTTGGAATTTACTACTCCCTGACTATCTTATCCAACCGCCTCGTGTCTGCTGTATCTGGCATAGACCGTGCCAAGATGGAGGCAGACGTTCAAGCACTCGCGGATCAGTCTTTAGCACTTGGTAATGATGCAAAAACTGTCAGTGCACAGGCGAAATTATTCCTTGCTCAGTCTGCGATCATTGCCCAAACAGTTAAAGCTACTGCTGGCGACTGGATGGACATGTCCGACATCGTCGTTGACGAAAATGGCGCTCCGGTGTCACGTTTGATTGACAAACAGAAGTTCGAATACTGGTGTGGTATGCTTGGGCGTAAGGTTCGTTGAAAGTCGTATTAATATAATACGGAAAGCTTGAGGGAGCAGGGCATTTTATTGATGGGGATAATAATTATCACTGTGGTATGTGGGAATGCAATGATGTAAACGCTGACGATATTCTTTTCAACGGTTCTTTTATGTAGTTGTACTTAATATCAACGTTACCTCACCTATACATAGAACTCCTGACTTGATACGCATTTGATCTGGCCATTATTTTGTATCGGGGTGATACTTGGCATCTAAAAAGAAATGAGGAAGTGAAGCCAAACTCAGCGATCGACAAGGCTGTTATCACGAAGTTTTGACATCAACGCCCAGCTCTGCATGCTAGTAATCCCCGGAAGAATATTAAAATGCTTCGGAATGTCTAGAGAAACTATTAACTGCTGCAACACAAGAGGAGTGTAGTGATGACGTTGGAAGCTGAGAGGGATTAGCTATTGTGCCTGAATTAGAAGGCATAAATAATGCTACCCCTGTCAAGTGTCGCGAGCTAGGGACAACCTTAATCCATGAGCTTCATCAGCGTGTCTGCCTCATACAATCACCTCTATCTCTATTACGCCGACGTCAATTCCTCCACCTAAGCCTTGACTACTCTTCCCATACCCTTTCCATAACCTCAGCAGCTAACGCTGCCATACCATCAAGATGTTCAGAAACAATTATGATAACGATTCCGTTACATTGTAAGTCTGTTTCTTTACCCACAATCCAACAGGTTAAGCAAGCTAACAGCTCCTAGTTCTCCACAAGGACGAATATTCCAGGTGGAATATGCCTCAGAAGCTGTGAAGCAGGGATCTGCGGTGGTTGGGATAGTCAGTAAGACGCATGCAGTCCTCGTGGCTGTAAAGGTAAGGTTGTTATTTGCCCAAACAATTCCCTTGTGCTAATCCAGCTTTCCAGCGCAACGCCGAAGAACTATCATCCTACCAGAAGAAAATCATCGGCATTGATGAGCATGTCGGTGTCGCTCTTGCCGGTTTGGCGTCCGATGCACGTGTTCTGTCAAATTTCATGAAGCAACAATCTCTCTCCTCGCGGCTGACGTATGGCCGTGCCATCCCAATAGAACGACTCGTCTCCAGCATCGGTGATCGCGCGCAAACGAACACTCAGCACTACGGAAAGCGACCATACGGTGTGGGATTGCTTGTTGCAGGAGTGGACGAGACAGGACCGCACTTGTTCGAGTTCCAGCCATCAGGCTTGACGCAAGAGATGTCGGCTTGCGCGATTGGAGCGAGAAGTCAAATGGCCAGGACGTACTTGGAGCGGAACCTGGAGAAGTTCGAAGACTGTGGACGAGAGGAGCTGATCAAGCATGGACTGAGCGCTCTGAAGGAGAGTTTGGCGCAGGATCGGGAGTTGACGGTGGAGAACACGAGTATTGGTGTTGCGGGATTAGTAGATGCAGGTGCCAAAGGGAAGACTATTGAGGCATTCAAGCTTTATGATGGACAAGAGACAAAGGTGTGGGTTGACCTGGTAGCTGATGGAGCGGAGGGCCAAGAAACAACCGGAGAGGGCATGGAAGTCGACTCATAGACATTTAATTTTTCTCCTGTTCTCTCTGGGTCCTGCAGGTAGAGCGTTCATGGACACTGTACAATTACCATAAAAGGGATCGGGCTTGTAACGTTACCACAGGTGTATGTTCCCCATACAGGGCCGAAGACGAGTCACCAAAGTAACACAATTAGCATGGCATTCATGACATTACGAGTGAAACCACATCAGCAATCGTAAACTCGTCCTCCAGCTTATGATATATATGTTAGAGGATATGGACTGGCTAAGTTTGCACCTTCCTGTTCATTAACTTCTGATGCCATAGACTATTAAGGCATTTTCAGAGCAAATTCGACATATCAAGGACCTATGACAAGGTTATAGGCTTTCAAGTATTCATAATAATTCTCTAAAGGCCGATCCCTGGATCATCTATATCTAAATACATAAATGAAGCTTAGCTATATAAACTGAGAAGAGATCCGCCCAATCGTTAACCAAAATGCCAACAGTTCCGGTTTTCAAATGAGCCGTTACATAGGCTGTTTAGACTCTGGATAATTATTCCTTGCCCCATTCCAGCTTAAATCTTCCTTCACTCAGCTTATAATCCTTAAGTGCCTGGATGACTTCTTCGGCGGTCTTCGCCTCCACGATGATGCCTTTCGCACCTTCACCCACAAATCCTGCCTCGACCGCCTTTCTCACCCATTGCAGTAATCCATCCCAATAGCCCTCAATATTCAAGACTGCAACACCACGTGTGTGGATGCCTAATTGATTCCATGTCACAACTTCCATGAGCTCCTCAAGGGTACCATAGCCGCCAGACAGTGCGATAAATCCGCTTCCTTTGCCTCCGGTTAATACCTCCTGTGCCATCTTATGCTTACGCGTATGCATATCAGCAACGACCGTGGTCCGCCCATAGACCTCGTAGTCAGGGACTGGGAGCCCCTTCTCACCGTCGTCTTTGGAGCCATCCCAGCCCTGCCGCTCATATTTTATCAACGGCGTAGGGATGATTCCGTGCACAGACTCGGGCCCAGACAAGCTAACGAGCGTCCGCGCCAGCTCACCCATAATTCCAACAGTCCCACCACCATACACAAGTGATATGTTGTGTTCATGCATTGCCTTTGCCAGAGCCCGGGCTGCTTCTAGGTGAGCGGGAGATTTCCCTGGAGAAGCGCCGCAGAAGACACATATGCGGACAGGCGCATCTTCCGAGGGTGTTGTCGAAGAAGAAGCAGAGGTAGAAGAGGCGGGATTTAGAGGCGACAACCCAGGTAGCTTGTGACCCGGTCCCTGCGACGGTACAGTGGCGGGAGAAGCGCCGCCTGAAGCCATATTGGTAGCTACGTTGATGGACCTAACTAAGGATTTCTATTATTTGACTTGTTTAACAGAACAAATGCCCCTCCTTCACCAATTTTAGTCTGAATTCTCATGTCAGCAAATAATGAGGCATATTTTGTATGTTCAATGCAAAGCTATATGACGTTGCGTTTGACTCACACTCAATTGGGGATGGAAGTCCGATTTGAAGGCCGCGGAGCAGAATCCGACGTTTGCTAAGGCGGAAAATGGAAATTCACGCTGTATATATGGGTTTTCAGATTGAAGCTCACCCGCAAGATCTAAAAGGATTTTGTGCAGAAGGTATGTCTACGATCAAGAATTTGAGCGGTGGCCCCTCGTGAGGCTGCAAGTTGCAGGCTATGACGAAGAGGTCCCAGCGGCCTGTGATTGGCTGCTGGTTAACAAGGACCACAGCCTTCTGCACGTGGAGAAAGTAAGGCAGCGAGAGGGAGGGACTTGCCTAATGTGGAACCCTTGAACCCCAATACCCCATTGCGACATCCGCTAAACGTGGGATTCCCAACTCCCTCGCAAAGTCACCACTTCCAATCACGGCCTGGGAGACGCCGGATATCTATTGTATTCAAGATGCCGCCTCAAGCTCCTGCACCCGCTGCTGCGGAAGCACAGCAAGAGGGTGGAATTAGTGTAGGTCGCCTTTTATGTGCACGGGAGGATCCATTTGACAAGTGCTAATGTGGGCATCACACAGCCAACCATCAAATCTGTCCTCCAGGGCCTCGCCATTTTTGTGGGCACTCAGTTTTTGATGAACCAATTCCTTGGCAACAAGTCTGGTGGAACTACAACTTCGGGTTCAGGTGCTACAGGAACTGTGGCTACCGGTCCAGCTAATACCGGAGCTATTCCCCCTTACAACGCTCGCCCAAGTTCCCTTGATGAGGGAGCTGTCTACAACCCTATTCCACAGCGCGTTGCCCCGATTTGGCCCACTGATAGCCCTCTCGATCTTGTCATCACCGTATCTCCTTCATTTGTTGCCGAACCATTGTCCAAAATCCCCAAAGAGAGAGTTATTGCCAAGGAGGAGAATTTCGGTCTGAGCAATTACTCTGAAAATCGTGTGATTGATGCCGAATTTGATCTTCCAAAGGATGTCCAGAATAACGGTACTTTGTGGGGTCACTTCTACATTGGTCTTAAGGGTAGTAAACTGGATCCTGCAGCTCCAGGATATGACCCTTCAAGGACCTACCATTTTGCATATCCCTTGACCCAGTACATTGCTCAAAAGAAGATTGTCAAGACTAAAAATCTGCTTGCCGCCGCTAATGAGACGGCCGAGGTAAGATCTAACTGTTTCGACATATGATGCTTGCCGTGATCCTGCTGCTAATTGATACATTTAGGAGGAAGAGGAGGAAGTCCCAACTGGCCCAATAATTAGATCTCACTACCATCCTAATTTCACCCTATCATTCGTACCGGATAGTGGAGTGGTGCATCTTCCAAGCTCACATCCTGCTGTCCGACAGTTCATCCAGGTAGAAAGGAACGGTGCACGAGATGGGTCTGGTCAAAATAGCTGGTATTATCCAATCCTCTTCGTCAATACCTTCTGGCAGCTCAAGTCGCATATGACTGTTTTGAACGAAACAGTCACAAGCCTGCCCATTCATATCAATCTCAACAATTTGGCCAACTGGAAATTCGCCATCGTTGCTAGCATTGAAATGGGTGCTAGACAAGCAGCCGATGCCGCAGCTCATGGTTAGTTACTCTCAGATTAGATATAGTCTTAAACTCACAGCAGGACATCGGACTAATATGCTACCAGGCCAAGCTGTTCCCGGTGGTGGAGATGGTACTGAATTTGAAATGATCAAGGAGGTTTTGCTGGATACCAATCCTATCTTGCTCGGGACGACTGTTGTGGTCAGTGTTCTGCATATGATCTTCGAAATGTTGGCATTCAAGAGTGATATCGGTCACTATCGGAACAAAAAGAACAACGTTGGAATTTCTGTGAGATCGATTCTGGGGAACGTGTTCATGCAAACTGTGATCTTCTTGTACCTGGTCGACAATAACGAAAACACAAGTAAGTCAATATTCATACCGTACATTGTCTTCAGCAATATTTACTCTTTCTAATTTAGGTTGGATGATTCTCTTCTCGTCTGGGATCGGTATCCTCATCGAACTCTGGAAAATTACCACGGTGGTCAACGTCAGGATCCGAGATAGCCCTGGATCCTTCATCCCTTACCGTATTGTTTTTGAAGACAAGTCCGATCTCACGGAGACAGAAGAGAAGACCAAGGAATACGATGCCATTGCTTTCAAATATCTCTACATTGTTGCGGTTCCACTCCTCATCGCATACGCAATCTACTCCCTGATCTACGAGACACACAAGTCTTGGTACAGCTTTATACTCACTACTCTCGTCGGGAGTGTCTACGCCTACGGATTCCTGATGATGGTACCAAGTTTGTACATTAATTATCGACTTAAGTCTGTGGCACACATGCCTGCCAAAGCGATGATGTACAAATTCCTCAACACATTTATTGACGATCTTTTCGCATTTACCATCAAGATGCCTTTACTCCATCGACTGGCTACACTTAGAGATGATCTCATCTTCTTCGTCTACCTTTACCAGAAATGGAAGTACAAGGTCGACTATACTCGTGCCAATGAATTTGGACAGGGCGGCGAGGAGCCTGCCCCTGTTGAGGAGAAGAAGGATGAAGTAGTTGAAGAAGCGAAAGAAACGAAGGTGACAAAGGCAACCGGTAGTGCAAAAGCTGGAGGAGCTTCCAAGAGGAAGTGAGATGCATTATCTTGGGACATTCACAATTCAAATTTTCTAGGATATCGGAACTATAGATGTAATATTTACACTTATTCTTTTAATCCATCAGCAAAATAGACGTTTTAGCGTTTTTGTCCCAGCATTACAGCCTACCTGTCACTATTGTCCTGTTGGATAGAAATATATGAAATTTCTAGCTATGCTTGCATGGACTTTCCCATAGGGCGGCGATTTTAACACCATAGAGCCTCGGGATGATGATTTAAGCCCCGTTCTTTACGTGATATACTTATCTGTGGGGTGAATTGAATTGCAAAGGCTTGGTCGATTAATTATTAAGTAATTCTAGTCCCACTTGGATTGACTCAACAGGCCATCATAATGCCAAATCCAAGGCGTAGGGCTGCCTTCCAGTCATTCAAGTTAATTGTTTGCTAAGAAAGCTGACGTAACCCGTGTTGACTTGTTAGATCGGCATCGGATAATTTTCCTTTTTCAGCAGTCTGTACTTGTGAGTGGCAGCGCGGGCAGGTATCGCGAGCTATACGAGGCCGCCGCAACGCTCAAACGGGAAGAGCTCCTGCGTTTACAATCGTCCGGCTTATGGCTCCTCTCTTCAGAAGTTTGAGGATGACTTCGGCTTCATGCCGGCTCTGCGCCTTTTGGTTGATGAAAGAATGTACTGTTAATCCATGAGTCATTTCTCCTTGTGTATGGCAGTGTGTGCTGTCTTTCAACATACTTAAGGCCGAGTAGCTGTAACTTGTTACTCTTCAAAAATGTTTATGCTCGTGCCATAGGAAAAGCAAGGGCGAACTCACAAAAGGAACAATAAGTAGCTTTTGCAACATCGCCCCCTTGAAAAAATGCAACCTCTCAAAGTCCTTTCTGCTCCCAGATATGTCTACGCTTCACTTCTTACCGCCGTCGGTGGAATGGTTATGGGNGTATGCACGCTCCCTTAATTTTTTTTAAGCGGTTTAGCTGCAAAATCTACAATCATATTAAAAGGTGGTATACTTACTTCTCTCGGATAACAGACTAGACACCGGAAGCATCGGGCCTCTGACTGCAATGCAGCAGTTCACCCTCAGCTTCGGTCCGTTACGACCAAGTGTACACGGCATCGTTATTTCGTCCATCCTTCTGTCTGCAGCGACGGCCTCTTTCTTTGCTGGTCACCTTGCTGATCGAATAGGGAGAGTGCGCGGTATTGCATTTGGTAGCTTCCTGTTTGGCGTTGGAGCTGCCGTAGAAGCAGGTTCCGTCAGCCTCTCGATGCTTGTAGTTGGTAGGCTCATGACGGGGGTTGGTCAAGGTTTATTCATGAGTGATTTGCTAGTGTGAGTATATCTACCAAGAGATCAATTGCAATAAGCAGAGAATGATTTTCACTGATAATGGACCATACTTAGCTATACGACAGAAATTTCGCCGCCAAAAGTACGTGGTACCATGGCCTCCTTTCCTCAGTTCTTCGTCGTAATAGGACTCTGTACTGGGTACTTTATCTGCTACGGAAGCGTCCACATTAATAATTCCTTCGCCTGGAGATTTCCGTTTGCTTTTCAAGCATTTGTTGCTGTGGCCTTTTCAGCTTCCTCGCTCATCTTTCTCCCCGAGTCACCTCGATGGCTAGCTGCCATGGGACGCCACGAGAAAGCTGAAGCGGTCTGGAACCAACTTGGGGTCCTTGTTGCTGAAAGAGAAAAGGCTAGCAACATTGCCACATCGGGGATCCTGCTCAACGATACTCTGACATCTGATAGAGGAATCCATGAAGAACACAATAATGCTGCGACGCTGAGAACGATCAAAGTGAAGATGTCTCTATTAGATGTGTTCGGAAAAGACGTACAGAAGCAGACTCTCCTTGGAGTTTTTCTATTGGGGATGCAGCAACTGAGCGGCATTGACGCTGTGCTTTATGTATGTGCTTGTGCCTCGAGCCAGCTTGAAAACAAAGAGACACGTTCTAACTGCCCTAATACAGTATGCTCCTCAGCTTTTCGTTCAGGCCGGACTCGATAGTTCTAAAGCTTCTTTCCTTGCATCAGGCGTCTCTGCCTTGCTGATGTTTGCCGTTACTATCCCTGCTTTCCTCTTTGCAGATCGCTGGGGCCGTCGCACTTCCACCATTTTCGGTGGAGTAGTCATGGCATGCTGCATGATATCTATGGGCATTATCTACGCCACGAACAGTACCTATGGCAGCAGTGGAACTGGAGCAAGATGGTTGGTAATTGTACTGATATATGTGTTCAGTTTGACATTCTCTGCCACCTGGGCTGTGATTATGAAGGTATACGTCGGCGAGATTCAGCCGCCGAAGACCAGAGCTGGCGCTACCAGCTTGGCTCATAGTTCTTGTTGGGTTAGAATCTCCTTTGCTTCCACTTTCCTCTTTTCTCATCACCTCCACCTCTTGTCTTGTTTCGCATCACCTTGAGCTTTTCTCTCGCTGTATCATGTTTGCAATTGCAACTTCTCTGCTAACGTTGGTTTCAAACATAGGTCGTCAACTGGATAGTTGCATTTACCACACCAATATTCCTTGCACGATCTACTTTCGGTGCCTACTTCCTCTTCGGCGCAGCTCTTGTACTAACGGTGACTGTCTGCTTGTTTGCGATGCCTGAAACGAAAGGGAGATCACTGGAGGATATCAATAGCTCATTTCAAAACCAAGGAGACTTGCCCTAGACGTAAATTTGTTCCTAGTTTGCCCGACGTGTAACTACGAAGAGCATTTATAGTAGATTCGATCCTGTTCACTAATTGAAATGAGCATTTGAAAGAGAGAATACAGAAATAACAATCAGATCGCACGGGATCGGATCTCATCACGTCTGCAAATCGCGCTCTACGGCTAGAATAAGTGAAGTGAAACATGAAATTTGATTATCACGATATATATTAATGCTAAGGACTCTGTTCCCAGCCAGCAAACCATTTAACGCCGCTTATCTATTACAATATTTGCCCCTGAATATGGCCCCTATAGAATGAATGTGCAAGAAAAGACGTCTTCCGAAGTTGGAAGCGTCAGGTATATAATACAGAAAATTACATAACAGCGTTGTTTTGGTATACATGATTCGCGTCCCGTCATCTACTGCATACCCTTTCAGGCGGCAGTCTTGTCCTGCATAACATCGACATAACCGCGTCCCCTCTTCGCCTTCTTTGCGGTACCTTTCCTAGCCGTTGCAGGGCCAAGAAGATCGTCGATACTACTAGCATTACTCATACCCGTTGAAGGTCGACTAGATGGTGCGCTAGGTGGTGCAATTGGTGCGCCATTTGCACTTCCGTTTGACACACTTCTTGCCATTGCGGGTGGCGCCAGGCCACCAAATGAGCTGCTGAATGGAGGGGTGGAAGGTCCGGTATCAGAAGCTGAAGATACCACACGCTGGGAGGGTGGCGCAGAGTTCAGACTTATTGTTGAGCTGACAGATCTCGGCCCGACAGATTGCGATCGAGGAGGACCTTTTGGAGGAGGTGGTGTGGCAGATGCGGATGCAGTATTTTCAGCACCACCTTTCTTGTTGACCCACCTCTTCAGTTCCGGATCATAAACAAAGCTGCTTTCTTCACCCAATTTAGCCTTAATCGGCTTATTAGGTAGTTCAGCTTCTTTCTTTGCGCCGCCAAACCAGCCGCCGAAACCCCAGCCTTTCTTAGCTGCCGCTTCCTTAGCTTCTTTATCACGTTTAGCTTTAAGTATTGGTTAGCATGGATTGACCTATAGAGCATCATATACAAATACTCACCATCTTCTTCAGCAGCCTTCCTGAAAGCCTCATCTGCTTCCCTATCCTTCTCAGCCCTCGTTTTCTCTACAGGCTTAGACGGCTTTAGAGAGAAATCATCATCGTCATCATCCATATAGGCCTTTTTCTTAGGTCGGGTATCAACTGGGGAATTTGGTTCATCATCCATTGTGGCAGGCTCATAGGAAGGGGGCTCATAACCACTTGTGGATGGTGGTTCATACGTATTGGCAGTTGGCGGCTCGTACCTGCTTCCATATGGAGCAGAGGATTGATCGGTTGGTGGCTCATAACTACTTTGACCGATGGGCTCGTAGTTGCTTGCAGTAAGAGGCACATAGCCGTTACTCATTGAATTTGCGCTGTCAACAGATTTGTCCTCGAAGGAATTGAGCGACGAAACCTCATAAGGATTCGCAGGAGCATGATCAGACGTTAAATTTGACACCGGAGCGTACGAATCTCCATTCGACGGTGGAGTATAAGAAGACTGAGCAGTATAAGGCGAATGCCCTTGCGGGGAATATAAATCTTGAGTAGGAGCAGGCTGGGATGTCGGCCGATACTCTGATGAAATCTTCACTGGTTCATAAGAACCCCGTCTGTTTTCACTAGAGGAACGTTCGTATGAACCACGAGGATGAGACCCATAAGGCGACGCGGGATAAGCTTCGTGCGACGAGCCTGGTGGAGTGTAGGTCCCACCAGGCGCGTATCGCGAACTCATCTTCATCGGTTGTGCGATTGGAATTGCTCCACTGGCGTTATAACCACTACCATACGAACCATATATCTCAGAATTTGATGGAGATCGACTAATAGTAGGTGTACCTCCGGCAATCCTTGCAAAAGGACCAATATCACCACCGCCAGTAGATGTCCCAGGGGAGTCAGCTTCTTGGTCATCGCCAGCAACAAATTTGTTGAACGTTGCCCATACCGATCCGGAAACTTTGTCAATACTAGGCTTGGAAATCCATGAAGAAGAGCCATCTTTGGGTGCCTGTTTGAGACGTTTGCTCAGATCATCTACTGCATTGACAAACAATGGGTGGTAATATGGTGATCGCTTTGTCTGTGAAGTGATTGCTGAAGCAATGGCTTCGCAGTACTGTAAAGCCTTGTCCCGATAGCCATACTCTGCCAGAAACAAGGCGTGCTGCATCTTGTAGATTCCGAGATGAGGCATAAGAACCGAAGTACTGGAAAGCGACAAGCCATATTCATAGACTTCAGTAAGTAAGATTGGTTCCAATTCATTGTCGAAGTCGAAAGGTTGGCGTAAATGATCGGACCCAATGAGCACAATGCTAGAAGCAGGATCATCTACACCACCAAATACTGTATGACTTCTGGCAAATAGGTAGCAGATATGTGCCGCCTCTGCTCTTCCGTAGCCGGACAGAAGGTTACCCAATGATTTAAGAGCCTGACTGTCATTTGTACTTCTGTTACCAAGCACAAGGCAGAGAGTCTCCCGCCATCTGTCCAAGCCATCGAGGGCATCTTTCGATGGCCCCTGAGCTGTTGAAGTGCTAACCATTTGGAAGCCAGCACGGGCAGAAGGTGGTACCAATTCATCAACGCTCTCATCGAAATTGCCAGCAAATATTTCATACAAAGCAGCAAGAGATTCAGTATTCTCACCTAAGCCTCTCACTTCCTTCTGGACAAACTCCTGAGCTACCTTCTGATATAGTTCCCGGGAAACGGTATTTGAAATTAGGAAGGCATGCCCCCATAGTCGTTTGTCGGCAGCCTCCCATACAGCTTTCTCACGATCGCCACGTAAGAGATGTTTCCTCAGTTGATCAACCGTAGTCATATCCGTAGATTCTGGCTTCGCTGCAGAAGAGAGTGACATGGCAACATTAGGTAGTTCCGAGCCGGAAACATACAATGGCGCATCGAGCGAATCGTTATCGATCCCGGGGGACAAGATGCTCCTCACAGCTTTCTCAACTTGTGGATTGCCTTCAAGGACGCCATCATACTCTATAAACGCTCTCAATATCTTCCAGAGCATCACGCGTTCCTCAGCTCGCTTATCTTCATGAGTTAAATTAGGCTTCAATCGCAGATGTTGGGCATTTCGCTCAAGGACTTCGATGCCAGATGACAACCATGAAACGACTTCCTTCTTCTTTGACTTTCCTTTCAACGGCCCTGGAAGACCAACAAGCCGCTCCTCAAGAGGGCTGAGGTCTTTAATGCTCTGAATTTTGACTTCGCCAGGACTACGTACGATCATTGGAGCTGTGCTACTCATTCCATAGCGAGGTACATCTTTCGGGAAGGACGTGACGATGGTTCCACCAAGACCCCAGGCAAAGACGGGTGCACCTCTCCATCTCTGTAACGGATCCAATTCACTTCCATCTGTTGGAGGCACCAGGTTCAATCCCTGAGAGAATCCTCTGGGGCGGCTAGTGGTAGTTTGGGCTACTACTGGGGAGTAAGCTGGACCGGGAGAGCCTGAACGTAGCGACGTATAACCTTCCGTCAGATTGCTATCATTAGGTCGAGACCTGGTAGCAGTTGGCGATTGCGTTTTTGATCTTGGGGGAGATGCAAAGCCATTTTGAGTACTGTCGGGAATATAACTTGAATTAGAACGTTTAGCAGGGGATAGTGTACTTTTAGGACTAAGACTCTGTGGTGGAGGCGTCTGAGAAATTTGTCGTCCTCCATGTGAGAGAGGTGCATAGCTCGGCTGCGATGGTTGAGTCTGAGGGGCCTTCTGAGTTTCGTCTTCCTCGTCTTCCTCACGGGTAGGGGGCAGAGACGGTTTCATGGGCGGTTCATACCCTGATCCCGACGAGGAAGATCTACGATCGACGGTTGGATCTCCATGACCGCTGTGAGGCCGAATCTGAGGACTCCTCTCAAAATGAGCCAAAGGACTGGAAGTTCGTGGCTGGTGAGGAAGAATAGTGGGTTGCGGAGAGCTGTATGCAGCAGCAGTTGGTCGCGGTGGCGGTGCTGGCGAATATCTGGATTGAACAGGTGGTACCGTATGGGCCTCCGGCATAGGCGGTGCGGGCGAATATCGAGATTGGGCAGGGGGCACAGTATGAGCATCCTGCATAGGCGGGGCAGGAGAATATCGAGAAGACGCCGCTGGAACTGGGCCAGGCATAGTGCTTGATGGAAGTGATGCGTAAGGACTCACCCGCTCAGGAGGGACTAGGCCTCCTTGAACTGGCTGAGGCGGCGGCGGAAGAGAAGAACTTATCACCGGATTCTGAGCTCCTGGCGCACTGTATGGGGGAGCCGTGGGTATGACTGGACCAACAGTATGATGACGTGCCGCTGGCTTCGGTTTTGACGAGACTGGAAGCTCCTCAAAAAATGTTGCTTTCGAAGGTGGCGCAGATAAACTAGGCTTCGGTTCCTGAGTACCCTTTGGTGGCTGCATCTCATTCTGTTGGAAGGTTTGGCTATTGGTAGCCGCCGGCGAAAAATTAGGTGCAGAGCGTGCAGAAGGGGGCGCTGGTAAAGGATTTACGCTGCTGCTTCGCGGAGGAGGAAGGATTGGTGATACGGTACTGGTACCTCCTTGGTGTAATTGCTGCATGCTTACCCGCCTTCGAGGCTTCACAATCTCCATAGGTAAATCGTAAGGAGATGTATAGCCGCCCTTAGATTTGGCAGCAAAGCTCTCAGCTTTCGGTTGCTCCGCTTTCAAGGCAGTCTGTGCCTGTTGGTTTCCATATGGGGAGGCGTAGGGCGAAGGCATCGCAGGAGATTGGAGTGGTTTGGAAGAATCAGCTAAAAGAGGCGCAACAGGAGCGTACGGCGAGGACACGGAGGATGTTGCAGGTGCGGCCGCGCTTGGGATATATCTGTTAGCAGAACCCCCGCCGTTGACATTTGTGCCTTGAGACGACAGGCCAGTGAAAGCGTCTGGTTCTTCCGTGTCATCAAGAAAACCCTCATCGTCACTTCCAAAGAGTGTAGCTGGATCCATGCCTGTTTGGCGCGCCTCATCTGCTAAAAGCTCATCCTCGTCATCTAAAAATTCATCGCCTTCCAATGCAGCCTTCCATTTGGCAGCAAGATCAGCTTCAGAGTCGCCCTCCTCAGTCACCACCGCTGCTTCTATCACAGGGTTCTCGGGATCAGCAAGAGCCTGTGTAAGTATCGTGCTTTTTGAGGCTCCAACTCCTCCACCAGTGGCTCTATCGAAGGTATCCTGAGTGAGAGAACTTTCTCTCTCCTTTTCTTCTTCATCTTCCTCATCCTCTTCCTTGTCTGCTTCCTCAATTATATCGTGATTGCCGTGGTTATGGTTCTCGAATTGTAAACCACCAAGGACTTGTTGCGTGGATTTTCTTCCCAGGGAAGGTCTCTCATCCTCGATCGACTGGCCCACTTGTGCAAAGAAGTCTGCATCTGCGCTTCCATCATCTACATCAAAAGCAGGTCCACTGCCATCCTTGGTCTCGTTACTTTCCAATTCGCCATTGGACTCAACCAAAGGCACGCCTTCCTCGTAACGAGCTTCCGCGTCTTGACTTGCATCGGGCTCATAGTCGCCGCCAAAGGGTCTGTCGTAGCCGGCAGATGAAGCGCTTATTCCACCTGCAGACATCTCTTGCTGGGCAAAGAAATCTGAATCATCACCATCATCGTCCGCAAACAAATCAGCCGGGGTCCTCTTAACCTCGCCCATGATCTCTTCAGTCTGATTGCGGGGTAAGGAGACGTCACGGCTATGAATTTCAACCTTATGGGCGGGGGGAACCGGTGGGAATGAGTTAGTCCTGTCAAACTGGGACATCGAGGCGAAACGATCCGTCTCTGAAGACCCAACGTTCCATTCGGGGTCCACATCATCATCCTCACCCCAATTCACATCGTGAGAAACTGTCCGAGCAAACGAGGTGGTGCTCAAATGCTTGAGCTGACGAGAATCCATTGGAGGAGTATCCACTCTGGCTGCTCGGTTGACCTCTGAGGGTAGCTGGGGGTTCTCATCTGTTTCCAAGCCTCGGGAAGTTGGCGACAGAGATTCTGGCGCATCGCGTTGAGTTTCGACTACAGGATTGCTGCTATCGCTCCCTCCAGTATCACNNTGTGNCATTGTTACATCGTGCTCTGGCGATTCGTCGCTGGTTTCGCTGTCTGAGGATGTTTCTGGTTCTTTGCTAATAGAAGTCTCGGCGGGAGCCTCGGCATGGCGATCTGAAGCCAACACTCCAGGTGATGTCGAAGTCTCTAAAGGTTGCTCAGCAGTCATGCTGGGTGTAGGATCGGATGGAGCTGCGTGATTCCCAGCGGCGACGATCTCTTCGCCGGGTGCAGACATATTGAACGGAGAAAGGAAGACTGAATACTACCACAAGTCAGCACGCAACATCTCGCGAATCCCTAAATCAGCGCCTCCTTTTCCCCTTGAAACACCAAGCAGATTTGCATCAGGATGGGGACTCACTTAAGAATATACAATGACAACTGCTAATGACAACTAAAAATTACGGCGATCAAGTAGAATCGAAGCCATCTGCAGCGCGCAGTGGATGGGACGTTCAATGTCGATGACGAAGGAGAAAGGGGAACACCAAGTCATCACAAGTATTAGACTCGACCCGCTAGTGAAAGGCCAACTTTCCAACTCGACGCCTCGGGCACCAAGGCACAGCACCCACACGTAACTAAGCGGCCGAAACCACGTGTCGCGGATGCAAGTGACAGGGAGACTGGCGAGACTGGCCGCGTCGCCCGGACAGGTGCGAGGCAGCGAAGTTTAGGAGACATATTAATTCATTCTAAATGCCACAGTTGCAGCAATTTGTCTGCTAAAGCTAGCCCACAGTAAGACGCTCTCCCACAGCGCATCGATGAGGGATGTCTTCGAGATCTTACGACGAGCCAAATGCTGGAGACGCACATGACGCCAACGACTCCGAATCCGACCTTGAGCTTGACCTGCAGGAACTCGATCCTGTTACGACCAGCAGGACCAACGACTCGACCTCCTGGAAAGACCGGAAGTCTCAGAGCGAGCGGGGGCCAGCCCATATTCCATTGAGGAACTTGCGTATGGGTGGTCTGCGAGGTTTGGGCAAACGGAATCGTCGCTATGGAGATCTAGGGCGGGACCGCGATCATGAAGATAGTGCCCTAAACAATCGCTGGCACGATGAGGGAGCCGGGGAAGGAGATACTCGAGACTCGGCTGGTAGTGCAGAGGATGATGCGCCGTTACTTGCCCAGAGACCCCGTCGACGACGAGGTTCGAGCTTCACTGCTAGCCTTGGAACTCATCTACGGCTACCTCAATTCCTGTCTGGGGCAAATGGACCTACAACAACTCTTAATGAGGAATCTGAGTCTCCACAGGAAGAGCATGACCCAGCTGCCTCACGAGTAGTCTCAGTGGGCGGCTCCCAGGCAACTCGATTCCCCCCGAATGCGGTGTCCAATGCAAAATATTCCCCTATTAGCTTCCTTCCTCTAACACTGTACAACGAGTTCTCTTTCTTCTTCAACATGTATTTCCTACTTGTGGCTCTCTCCCAGGTCATCCCCCCACTTCGAATAGGATATCTTTCAACATACATTGTACCATTAGTTTTCGTTTTGTCCATCACCTTAGGAAAGGAGGCTTATGACGATATCGAGCGGAGACGAAGAGATTCAGAAGCGAACTCCGAAGGTTACACAGTTTTAACATTTGGCCAGCCTGGGTTGAGCGATGTATCGAGATATCGTCCAAAAGGAAAGAAGAGATCAGGTCAAGGAAAGCACGGCAAGAAATATGTTGCGCAACAGGATCGACTTTCGGATATTCAAGAAGAAGAGGAAAATGCCGAGGGAGATGGGGTAATTTCAGGCCCTACATCGACTGTTCTTGAAGTTGTCAAAAAATCTAGAGATCTAAAAGTTGGTGACGTTCTGAAACTGGGCAAGGATCAGCGGGTGCCAGCAGACGTTGTGATATTGAAGAGCTACTCAAATGATCCTGGCCATCAAGCAACGACTACGGATTCAGCCAGTCAAAATATGGAAGAGGAATCACTCTTGGTTGATCCGATTTCAGATCCTCAAACAGACCAACCTACAACGCTTCAGAATACCCCGTCCGCCGACGGCGAAGGTCTGGGAGAAACCTTTATCCGAACTGACCAACTTGATGGAGAAACGGATTGGAAGCTGCGCTTAGCATCACCACTCACACAAAGTCTTGAAGTGTCTGAGTACACCCGCCTGCGTATAGTTGCTGGGAAACCAGATAGGAAGGTCAACGAATTTGTTGGAACTGTAGAGCTTAATGCAAAGCGTTCCGGAGCAGGTTATTATGCCGATAACCAAGATGGTTCAAAAGAAGTGGAGTCTGCCCCCTTGACTATTGACAACACCGCCTGGGCGAACACTGTTCTTGCATCAAATGCGACAACGCTGGCTGTCGTTGTCTATACAGGCCCTCAAACACGATCTGCCCTCTCTACATCACAATCTCGTTCCAAGACTGGCCTCCTGGAGTATGAGATAAATTCATTGACAAAAATCCTTTGTGCTTTGACACTGACTCTCTCAGTGGTCCTAGTCGCGCTGGAGGGATTTGAACATGTCGAAGGCGTCAAATGGTACGTCAAAATAATGAGGTTTTTGGTTCTCTTCTCGACAATTGTTCCCATCAGTCTTCGTGTTAATTTAGACATGGGCAAGAGCGTTTACTCTTGGTTTATACAACATGATCCGGAGATGCCCGGTGCCGTTGTTCGGACTAGCACCATTCCAGAGGAGCTTGGCAGAATCGAGTACTTGTTAAGTGATAAAACGGGAACGCTCACGCAAAATGAAATGGAAATGAAGAAGATCCACGTTGGAACTGTTTCTTATGCTAATGAGGCCATGGACGAGGTAGCTTCATATGTGAAGCAAGGATTCTCGCCTCCAGTCTCTCATGACGCTCACTCATCATCGATGTTGATAACACCTTCATCTAACTTCCTAATCTCTAATACTGGAGGTACAAGAACTCGTCGTGAGATCGGTTCACGCGTCCGTGATGTCGTCCTTGCTCTAGCATTGTGCCACAACGTTACTCCTACGGAGGAAGAGGTAGAGGGAGAGAAAATTACGACGTATCAAGCCTCGTCTCCCGATGAGATTGCAATCATAAAATGGACCGAGGCAGTTGGCTTACGACTTGTGCACCGTGACCGAAAAAGAATGACGCTCGAGTCTGTAGATAGCGGTCGAACTGTCGTACGCGTCAAGATTCTGGAGATCTTCCCGTTCACTTCGGACTCCAAACGCATGGGCATCATTGTTCAATTTGATGAAGGGCAAGAAAGCGCTAGTAAGGATCCCGAAGGTGGAGAAATATGGTTTTTCCAGAAAGGTGCCGATACAGTCATGACCTCCATCGTTGCTGCGAACGATTGGCTTGATGAAGAAACTGCGAATATGGCCCGTGAAGGCCTCCGAACTCTGGTAGTCGGGAGAAAAAAGCTGTCAATTGCGCAGTACAGAGAATTCGCGGCGAATTACAAAGAAGCTTCACTTGCCATTAGTGGTCGGGATACAGGCATGGCACGAGTTATCGGTCAATATCTTGAGAGAGACCTGGAACTCCTCGGAGTCACTGGCGTTGAGGACAAACTACAGAGAGATGTCAAGCCTTCTCTAGAGCTTCTACGAAATGCCGGTGTCAAAATATGGATGTTAACGGGGGACAAAGTTGAGACAGCTCGATGTGTTGCGGTGAGTGCTAAGCTTGTGGCAAGAGGACAATACATCCACACGGTTACCAAGTTAAAGCGGAAGGATAATGCTCAAGATCACCTTGATTTCCTGCGCAGCAAGACAGATGCATGCTTGCTGATCGATGGTGAAAGCTTGCAACTTCTACTCACGCATTTTCGGACAGAGTTCATCTCCTTGGCAGTTCTGTTACCCACGGTGGTAGCATGCCGTTGTTCCCCCACTCAAAAGGCAGATGTTGCAAAACTCATCAGAGAATATACCAAAAAACGGGTCTGCTGTATCGGGGATGGTGGCAACGATGTATCCATGATCCAAGCTGCAGATGTTGGTGTTGGTATCGTAGGCAAAGAGGGAAGGCAAGCAAGTCTTGCAGCTGACTTTTCCATCGAGCAATTCTGCCATTTGACAAAGTTATTAGTATGGCATGGCCGCAACAGTTACAAGCGGAGTGCAAAACTTGCCCAGTTTGTTATTCATAGAGGTCTCATTATCAGCGTCTGCCAGACACTCTACAGCATTGCCATCAAGTTTGAGCCAGAAGGCTTATACAAGGTGAGTGGAAGCTTCTGATTGAAGAGTCTACATTTGAATACTTATATCTGTACTAGGATTGGCTGATGGTCGGCTATGCAACTGTTTACACCATGGCACCGGTATTTTCTCTTGTTCTGGATAAAGATGTCGACGAAAATCTCGCAAATCTGTACCCTGAGTTATACAAGGAACTCACATCTGGAGCCACCTTATCTTACCGTACCTTCTTCATCTGGGTTTTGATATCGGTTTATCAAGGATGCATGATTCAAGGACTTTCTCAGATCCTCACAGAGGTTGATGGACCTAAGATGGTAGCAGTCAGTTTTACGGTACTGATATTCAACGAACTCTGCATGGTTGCCTTCGAGATCACGACGTGGCATATAATTATGATTATCTGCTTGATTGGCACCGCGCTTCTTTACATTGGCTCAATGCCATTCCTGGGACGCTACTTTGATTTGGATTTTATTATAACTTTGTAAGTGCTGGTCTTAACTGTACATTTATCACACTGGCTAACAGGTTCAGGGGCTTCWTTTGGCGTGTGGTCGCCATCTCAGCGATTTCGTTGATTCCTCCATATGTTGGAAAGTTGATCAGGAGAGCAGTCAAGCCCCCATCGTATAGGAAAGTACAGGCAATTTAACTGAGAATCATGGATATCGTTATGGATTCGCATAGCATGGCGTTTAGAGAGTTGTCATTAACCTAATACTGTACCAATTATTGATTACCTGGCTGTTCTCTTATTGCGAGCTTAATGACAGGAACAGGGATTATATTAATAGAAGCTCGGATTTATCGTCTCAATCCGACTAGAATACTCACCAGTGATCGTTGTGATTCTAATCTGAAAGAGCTATAATTCCAAATTCCTGTTGCTCATCCTGCGAATTCATTTAACATTGCTTCCGCCTCAACCTGTCCTCTTCGTAATGGTCGCCTGCTTCTCCGACAATCCAATCATTTCTCCGATTGATAATCCTCCTGCAACTGCGGCTTACAATATCTCATAAATCAGGCTAATTTTTGGATTCATAGATTTGCTGTAATTACAAATACGTGGGATTATTCTGTTTTAACGCAAATTTGCGGACACGAGGCGCTTGTCATCGCATCATCATCCCGATTAATCGATGGGACATTGACTCCTTAAACGGTAACCCGGACTCCAGATCCAGCAGTCATATGCATCTGAAACTTGCGTTTCGCTGTATCATCGTGTCTGATGTTCTCTAGGATTTCGACACAGCTATTATACTCCGCTCTTAAGACAGTCTCTTGTTTCCTGAATAGCGATCTCATCATTAGGCTTTGGCCAGATAACAAAACCTGCCACGGTTACCTCACACAGCCGCTCCACACCTCTACTGGTAGTTAATTCAGCAGCAACTAGCCCAAGCTAAACCCGAGCAAGGCAGAGCCTCTGACTTCCATCATCCATGGAATATACTGTAGGAACTTGACCTCTAAAGTCGGTTCTGATTGGGCCAGGGTGCTTGTTTCTGGCTGTTTGGCTGGGCATAACTCTGCCGAAAAATATTCGATGAATATGATATGATGGACCTTGGACACCTTCTCTCCAATAAATCCGTCATAGTATCTCAAAGTTCTCTGTCACAGCATTCCCGTCCTGGACCATCGTAGCAGCCTCTCCATCCATCAACCCTAGCACAAAACACAGACCCAAGAAAAAATAGCCTTTGTCCATCTTCCTCAGAACGACGGGCATACGACATCCATCTAAGACAGCCACTACATCTGTCTCATGCATATCATTCGGGCCAACTCCCAAATATCTATTGGCTGTGACGAAGACCTTCCTCTTATTTGTCCAGCCCCACATGAGGTGTTGTATAATATGACGAACTGCGACATCCACCCAAGTAATCAAACCAACCTGGATGTTATCCCTGGCGTCCTATATCTCGCGATCCGTTGCGATTGGATCATTCATTACCATGCTTAAAAATGTGTGCAAGAAGCGAACATTCTCGACTGCTCCATCTAAATATGGCACAGAGAGTTCTGAGGCCAAGGTCAAGGCGGCTTCGACATCTGCTTGCTTTGGGCGTGGGCCGTCCACGTTTCCCATGATGCCGTATGCGAAGCCATGTGCTAGCTCTGCGTATGTTTTTGAGGTCGGATCGAGGCGCTTTCGGGTTAATATATCCATATCTAGCAGGAGGAGACGGAAGACCGCCTCAGAGCGAGGAATTCCTGTGGGATAGGGACCTTGGGCTGCGGCATCGAGATATGTGCGGAAGTACTCTCGAAACTCCTCGGTATTTAAAGAGATTTCTGGTCCGAGTGAGCCAACAGTGTCGAATCGTACACCTGCAGCAAACAGGATGTTGTTCGAGACTCGCCATGAGCATGGCTGGGCTGAAGCGCAGTAATTCGACAGTTCTGTTATGGATGTCTTGCCCTTTGATAGCTGGCCAAAGTTCTGCTTGCCAGGTTCGATATTTCCATATTCCCAGTCCGGAACCCATGAGGGGAGATGTCGTTTCATAGAAGTCAGACGCGCTCCTCGACCATTGAGCTCAGCATAAGCCAGGATATTTGCATCTTTGTCCACATTCACCCACTTTGTTGCGAACTCGCAATACACCTCCTCCACGGAGCTGCTATACTTTGGTGTGATCTTATCAGTTGCGAGTCCCATCAAACCATAGATCCTATCCCGCGGGTTCGTTGCATTCAAGACTTGGAAGCCTGCCACAAGCTCCGTAAGCTTCTTTTCCCCTGGTGTATTCCGTAGTTGTATAGTCATATAAGCAGCTCTCCACGCCGTTTTGCTGCTAAATGTACTAAACGCCATAGCATCCATTCCCTTCGGATGTTGATTTGATCCACACACATGAAGCAGATGCAACATCTGCTCTAACCCCTCCATGGCCTCATCATCGATGATTTCATTGCCGCACATCAATACCAGCTTTGATGCTAGGTTGAATTCCTGTAAGATCCAGATCCGCGTCCAATAATCTCTCTGAAAGAAGGCCTCAATGGCACCCCACGCCGGAGATAAATACCCGAATTTCGGATTCAGCGCCCAGGCTACATGTCTCCAATCCCTTCTCCGGATCAGTTGACCGAGTGAGCGAAAATTCCCACGATGCCAAAATTTTGGTTTTATCTCGTTGGGAGGCTCACTATTCGTAAGCTTGGCCAGTTTGACACTGATGGAACGACTTGGATCATTGTAGTGCCAGAAATTCGTAGTTAGTTGCGGCATCTCTTGGAGCCAACCCATATATTCCGCCTTCGCGTCTGGACGCGTGGCTGTGGCGACATCATCAAATCGACCTTTCGAACACAAATAGAGTATGTGATCCTCCGCTGCTCTCGGAATGCGCCGAAACATTTCCAATGCAAGCTTGCTGTCATCCTGTTCTGGCCCCAGCCAGCCGATCACTTGCTCGGCCTTTTTGTATATCTCGCCCATTAGTTGGACCTGCTGGCCCTTTTCGTTGTAATCTTTTTGATTGATGCATACTGCATCCACCCAAATAACGATCTCTCCGAAAGCTTTTCTGATGTGGCGGAGAGCTGATGCTAGATTGCTGGTCACCTGGATTGGAGCGCCATCAAGAGTGATTTCCGTGGTAACATTTGGATCACCCCAGACATACGACAGAGCCGAAAATGCCGGATTGGAGTCTAGAGAAATTACGCTAACGGTACCCTGAATAGGATCTCCGACGTTCAAAGAGGCCTGTAGCGTTAAGACTCTTATTTGCTTTTGACTTGAAATGAGCGGGCCGTATTTCATTGCGCTTTCACTAGCAAACGATGCGATATAGCAGCAGTGTGAGATCAGATGAAGAACAGATAGACATCTTAACGGCTGAAAGGGGAGACAGCTGAACTTATGTAACTTGGCATCTTATATACAACGCTCTGAAACTAGATCAGACTGCTGCCAAGAATTCCCAAGATATTGAAGTGGTCCACTGACCGAAGTTGAGGTCGTACATCGTTCTGTGCCTTGGGGAGGTACCCAATGGGCGGTTGACGGAGAAGCCACAGGCAAATAGTGCAGGTGCTGAGGCTATGCAAGGCAATGCCCAAGCCACCTCCCAAAGCAACTATCGATATTGGATGGTCACGAGAAGGCACTCTTGTACAGCGTAGGATAATGCCGAATTCCTACAAGACAACACAGCGCTCCCATTCTCCAGTGTTGTCAATAACTCAGTTATCATTTATTAGCCGGGTCCTGCGCCGTTATAAAGTGACTAGCGGTCATTCATATTGCAGTTGCAGATTTAACTCTGTTCCCTGAAGCCGCTCGCCAAGACTTTTGCTAACTCGTTGTTTTGGGCCAAGGAGGTTAGCCCAAATCTACTGTGCATGCAACGCTTGGCATGCGAAGTTCCTCTGAATAATTAGCCCGATGCATCTGTGAGGAATGTCACTTGGAGACTTATTATCCGTTTAGTCGCATCAGAGCCCAAACATCACATTAGCAGTTTGCTCATCAGTAAGAAAGTTCTAGATGCTCTGGCAAACAAACAGAAGAAATGTTTTTTGATTAATTCTGCAATTATTAGTTGCCTCAATATAATTTACATTGAAGCCGTAAAAAGGGGTATTAGATTGCTGATTTTCTGCGATTTGGGTACTCGTGTTGGGGATAGGCGGGTCTCATTCTTCCTTTTGAATAAATGAGAATTCATATTTCTGAAAGCACATCATAAAGTCTTGAGTAAAAGCTGGCCTGAATTGCATTGGGCCCCCTGGTTAAGCTTATGAATACGGAAAACATCACACGTACGGTAATTGATGTGCGTTTCAGGAAAATTTACCGGTGTATATTGCTGTAGGTGCGCTGCTTGTTTTGGTCTAGCATCACCCATTCAGGTCAGGCGGACGTACATTATGTATTGCGCCTCACTCCGCCCAGCCGCTGCTGTTATGTGCAGAAGTAAGAGCGCAAAAGCAGCAATGCCTTATCAAAAATATGGCATAAAGCTTAATTCAACTCTAATGATTGATAGATTAAGTAACTGTTGATGCGGAGCTTAGTAACTCGTTACGGCTGCTTGTCCAGGTTGGCGGGCCGCTCCGCGCAAAGCACCCGAAGGGCGATCCGTCGACGAAGCTCTTTCCCCCAGGAAAACGAGAAAGCTTAAATTGCTTTGAGGCTTCCTAAATGTGGCCACCCCAGGGCATCAGTTGATTAAGTCTAAAATATAAATTTAGCAACCGGCGAGATAAATGAGTTCCGCAAGTGCTCATCGGCGATGAGTTGCACAGGAATCGCTAATCAAGTAATATATGTCCTCTCGGATTTCCGTTCAATGTCAGGGTCTTGAATGCTTATTGGAAGCAGACAATGGGTTGAATGTCTAAGATCAGCCAATATTGGCACCCTGCGTCAGCTCCCCTTTCAGCCGCCTTTACTCTAGCTTTGTTTTTTGCGCTGATCCAATCGCAGCAACGCAAGGCTGGCCAGCCTTTCTGGGTGGCGCCAGACAAGATGGCCTTGAAGAAGAATATGATGAGCTGAAGTATCTGAGATAATGGAGAAGCTGAAACCATATATTTCTTATACGTTATTAAATTGATTGCGTGGGTATATTGTTCTCGCAGTACGACTTCCCACTACCCCTCGAGTTCAAGTACCTTGGCTTCATATTCTGATCTAAGTTTTGAAGACCAGGAAGCTGGACCTTTGCGAACACCAAAAACAGGTGTCATCAAAATCCATTCGATATTTGGTATTGCTAGACACCGTCACACGCGCTAAGCACATATTTGCGGCACCAATCTTCGCAAGATCCGCAATGCCTTACAATAGTGAGGCTGCCTTTCTTAGATCTGGATATGGATATTATAACTGACGCGATAAAGGGTTGGAAACTCGATTACTGGAGCGCGCTCGTGAAGCAAAATCAGACGAGAAGGCGATCGAGAAGATTCTGAACAAAGCGCCAAAAGCGCCAAAAGCGCCAAAAGCGAAATTAGATAAGAAGGCCATTCAAGAGATTCTGAGAAGTGCACCCAAAGCAAAATTAGATAATGCCATCGAGAAGACTCTGCAGAGTGCGACAGAAACTGGATTAGATGAGAAGGATATTGTGAAGATTCTGAAAATTTCCTGGGAAGCAAAATTAGGTGAGGAGTGTGCTGAGAGGATTCTGAAGAAGGCTCGAAAAGTGATATTAGATGAGAAGGATATTGAGAAAATTCTGAAAGTTGGGCGGAAAGCGAACTCAGATGAAAAGGATTTCGAGAAGATACTTGACAATGCACAAAAGAAAAAGCTCGGTATAGGTAAGTATCTCCGTATTTCTTCTCCTGTCCTTCTTTATTTCGATATGGATGCATGTGACAGGCTACAGCCCTGACACCGTCCTAGAAGCGCAATTCCGAGCCCTCTATATCACAGCATCTCTGCCCAAAACAAACACCGAACTTACTGCTGTTGAAAACCAGAAGTTCCAGAAGAAGTTCTGGACAGTCCTGAAATATATTCACGATCACCACGACGTCAAGTTGCCAGAAAATGCGAAAATATATAAATCGAGCACGGAAGATACGTGGAGCGTTCTGCAAGTCATGGAGTACGCTATCAACTTTGATAGATTAATCCCATACTTCCGTGATCGTGATGGGCAATGTCTTCTTCACTACCTTGCGAAGGACAAACATCCCGAGGCACTTATAGATATGGTAAAGAAGTATCACTACGATCCTTTCTTTCGAGACAGATCTGGTAGATGCCCCTGGGACCTGGCGCGGCCTAAGGCTGGGGATCCTGGACACCAACATCCCCAAATCAATGCCAATGAAAAATGTTGCATTGATATTCCTCTTCTAGAGGATTACATTACCAAAGCTTACAGCAATTCATCCCATAAAATTACTGTAGTACAGGTGAACGAAAGTCAGGATCCTGACCATACCAACCGAACTTCACCGGTGGGGTTCTTTGCAAATGATGATTGGAAGAAAAAGCTATCAGAGAAGTGCATTTTGAAGGGGGGAGATCATACAGCCTGGGTTCATATTGATGTTAATGATGTAAGGTATAAGATGATGGTTGGTTGTACCAGTGCTAACATGCAATAGGATGCATTATTCACAGTAAGTGCAGTTCCCTTTGTGCAGAGCTCCGTTATTGATGGAAGAAGGTGGTGATAGCCAAAGTCTGTGCCCTCAATAATCACCACCGAGATACGATTCAGCAAGTGTTTGAGTATCACGCGCAGACGTTCCGTGAACAAGACGAAGAGATCTCTCGTCTCAGGTTCCGTGAGCCTTCCTATAACGCCTTCATGATTAGCCCGAAATACACAAGCAAGAATACAGGCAAAGAGCCGAAGCCTCTTAAGATTGCATCAATTGTGGTAAGTCATGCACATTTCCTGTTTCAACATCTATGATGATGACATGAAATACGTTAGATTCCATACTTTTGCTCTGGAAGCTTGGGTACCGGACAGAAAGATCTAATAAAGCATGCTGTGAAAATTCATAGAGACAACTTCAACACCGACAACTCATAAGGAAACAATAACTCACAAGGAAACAACAATTCACAAGGAAACAACAGTCCACAAGGAAACAACAGTCCACAAGGAAACAACCTCCAAGTCGGTACAAACTCAGTCCCCAACGGAACTCTGCTGAAGGAGAATGCACATTGCGATCGAGATACGGAAGATGAGGATGAAGATACGGAAGGTAAAGTAATCGAAGAGCGGCCTAGAAACAAATCTCTAGAGAATTCTGAATCTCTTGATAATCAAATGAGGAAAGAGATACCAGATATTCCACCGGAACTCGATGAAGAGATCCAGGGGAACAGGGTTCATGTGCAGCACACCTTGAACGAATCCTATTACCTCGAGCTCAATGAGAATCAGTTGTACAAGCTCGAATTGGCAGACCGAGAGATTATGAAAGACGTCCCCGCAATGTCAGATGATATCTTGTTGGTTGCCCAATTGTGGCTATTTCGAATCGGTAATGTTGTCATTACTGCATTCCCAAGTGCATATCCTAGCACATCTTTACTTGGTCACACTCTGTCTCAACTTCGCGATATAGGAGAAAAAGGAAGAAGCCAGCTTCGTGGCAGTGGATTGGTAAATTGGATACTCTCTGAATGCATCCATAACATTGACCGGCCATGTATGGCAGGCCTTCTTGAGCCAAACTTCTACTATCTGGGGAAAGCCCTCGCTTTCACCTATGACGAGTATCGGAAATACTCGGTGCGAAAGGGCGGCTCACAATACACAGACATGAGAGACGAGAAAGCATTGGTTGACAAGACGATCTTGATTCAGAGGCGATTAGCAATGATTGAGAACAACTTATCACAACAGAAGGTGGTCTGGGGGACTTACAAGGAATGTACCATTACCTGGCAGAAATATGTCACAGGACAAGGGAGTATCACTTGGCCGATAACTACCAAGGAACAGGATGATACCAAAGCGCAAACAGATGACATAGAACTGTCAGAGGTTACCAAACAGCTCATAGGTAGTCATGACAGAGTCATAAGCATTCTTGAAAGACCGGACAAAGACTTCATGAGCTTCGAACGACGCATACGAAGGATGGCTGACGACGCGATGCGTCTAGAGAAGTTGATTTCCTACCAACTCGATCTCAAATCTAAACATGCGGCTCTTCACGAGTCCCACAACAGCACTCTTCTCAGTACGGCTGTCATCGGCTTCACTATCATCACAGTTATATTTACGCCGCTTTCTTTCTTCGCTAGTCTCTTTGCACTGCCCATTGATCAACTACAGCAACATCAAACTGGTTTCAATCAGACCTACACCAAGCACTATATTGCAAGTTGGATGGGTGAGTGTTCCATTACGTTTTAGCTGTTCTGATGACTGACAATAGTAGGTGTTGGTGAGGGCGTGTCTGTGGGAGTCACCGTTCTCTGCATTGTGGCGGCTTTGCTTTTTAGTCAGAATCTACTGGATTGGGCTGACTTCCTGTTGGAGAGTGGACGTAAACTTTCGGAAAAAAGAGCCAAGGTGGCGAGCACATGCAAAGTATTTGCCAAGAGACTGCAGAAAGCTGCAGGAAAACGTAAGTGGTGGAAAGCTCTATCCAACAAATCAATCGCAACCGCTTGGAAACAGCTACGAGGAAGACCATCAGATCTAGAATCTGGAGATGAGAGGCGTCATACTGCCTAGCCTTTTGTCAGGAAGGCCCCTTGTCTTTGGGGCGCCTCCTGCAAGAGATTGAATTTTGCAATTGGTTTTCGTGGTGGGAGGAGACTGGAGATTTGATATTTAGCGGCCGTATAGATGCACCTGAAACCTGTGTTCAGCTGTATTAATTACCCCATCTATTCTACAACTTTCTAAGCAACCGCGTAAAAATACACATATACCTATATGAGTATATAACCTAAACAGACCATCTAACCTGCAGTTTCCATTCATGAAAGTGCCGGCACTACAGCCGGCACATGCGTCTGTCCAGCCCAAGACAGCAGATAGATCCCCAACTCCAAGTGCCAGACCCCCAAATCCCTTCTTCATGATTCTTTGTTAATCAATAATTAAAGTCTAGGTACTCTGATTTTGGAACTAATCGGCAAACAAACAGAGTAGGCGGTTTTATTTAATCCAGCAATTATTACCTGTAACAATAATCACACTCAAGCCGCAAATAGATGGTCATTGTTTTGTTCAATGTTTTCTACAATTTGGGCATCAGGAACAAACAGACTCATTCTGCCTTACAAGTGAACGAGAATTCGTACTTTTGAGAGCACATAATAAGGTCTTGAGCAAAAGCAAAAAGATGCCTGAATTGCATTGACTAGGCCCAGAGTCGCAGATATATATCTAACACTGCATAACTACAGACTAAGATAGTTTGGGGCGTTGTGGATTTCCTAGGTGACAGTGCTGCTCCCTGCCACCTGACCTCTGACCAAATTTGTCACATAATGGAGCTTTCCCTTCTAATTTGTAGAGCAATCTAACACAGTATCTAGCACACGACGTCTCCCAATTCACCCGAGAAGGAATCTCGGCTCCAAATGAAGAGATTTGATATGCTGAGGGCTTGCAAAACGCCTTTCTCGACGGTATAAAATATACTTTTCAGACTCCAGACTCCAGACTCCAGACTATGTGGTTGCTTCTTGATTTCCTTCTAGCTCTAGCGCCACAGGCTCCATAGCTAACAGCTCATACACTTGGTCTGGATGTTTATCCCCTTCCAATTCATGGCGTTTTAGAGCAACACTCTCGCCGTGGAGTTGTGCTTTTTCACTCTTGTCACTCTCTTTCTCCCGCCCTTCGCCTCTCGTATTGTGCTTCTTGATTCGTCTGCGATAGAAAAGTAAAGCTGCTGCAACGACAAGAAGGACAAAGATAGGCCCTATCACCGCCCCCGCAATCCAGGCGTGACTACGGTGGTTAGCAGAGGGGGTTGGAGATGAGGTTGGGCTCAAGGTTGGGCTCAAGGTTGGGCCTGAAGCCGGAATTCTTTAGCATGTGCCTCCTTTCAAGTCATGATAAACATAATACCATACCGGAAGCAGTAATAGTCTGGTCTACAGTTAACACAGAAACTGTTACCACAGTGGAAATCTGAGTATATATTGAGACCAATCCTGCAGATACTTTTGAGGACAGAGCAGCTTCAACCGTCTCCGCTGCAGAGATTGCGGAGAGGTCAGACGATATCTGTCCATTAAGTGAGCTGGGATCTTGGTTGCTGCAATAGTCGATAAACTGATCAAACTGAGATCCAAGGTTGACCGTTTGGCTGACATTGGTAGTAGAGCCATGCGCTGCGATGCAGTCGAGGCAACTAGTTAAATCTAATAAGAATGTTGATCCCGGGGCACATAAAGCCGGAGTTGGGCCCGATTTCTGGCCCTCTACGAAAGCATTATCTAAGTATATATCGTTAGCATATGCTTTAAAACAATAGTGAGCGCCTCAAAATTGATGGCATCAACATACTGCACGGAGCATAGCAGATAGTTGGGAGATAAGTGCCAGTATCCCTGATCCCTAGCAGCCGATAGAGATATCTTCGGAAATTCATCGTCTGCGGAGGAGCTTGAAGCGCCTCTCACAATATAATGGGAGTTAGTTGAAGTGCAAGGCTGAGCCATTTCTCAATGTTTTTATGGGTCGCGACCCCTCTGCAGTATCCATCATGTGCCTGCCGTCCCGGCGGCAGAACTGCTATCTAAATTCCCACGCCTCCGGGATGAGATGAAGAGGGAGCTGCATATCCAACAGCGGTATGATTGGATCGGGGACTAGAAAGGACAACCAGTTCCAACATATCACCATAACACCATTCCCCATTTATCCCATGGCGCGGCACGTGCAATACGTCAATTGGTGCAACTTTTACCATTATCTTTCAGCTAAATCGGCAGACGGTTGAATTAAAGCGTGTCCTATCTATTTTGCCTAGGAATCAATCTCTTGATGCCGACTGTGTAGTGATTTAAACTCACTGCTTGATAATTCAGGCGAGAAAGTCATCTGCGGCTAACCGGCAGCCCAATCCAACCAGCTCTCGCCAAGGACCAACATCTGGCGCTCCTGATAGTGGCGCCGTAGTGAAACAGAAATCCCATCCTGAGATAGTACTCGTCCCGACGTGCTCAAATTCGGGAGCATTCCGTTCCCCAGTCTTATTATTCACGGTCTCGCGGGAGCTGCCGCGTCGTCGCAGATCCAACCCCCTTGCGGCTCCGGATTGCGTCAGGATTCCCATCCTTCCATAGTCCTATCCAGGCAACGTTAGTATGTTGCATGCAGATGTGCAAGTGCTCGCAATCCGATTCACAGCTGTCGTCATTCCGAATAGTCACCTTCCATTTTTGCATCCCAGTACTTTGACTGTGGCTTTCCGAGCCAAATTTCCTTTGGCCACGGATGGTCCATGACCACAAGAGCCTCAGCCGCGAGGTATTCCAGCACGCTAATTGTTGGGGGCGGGAAGAGTTCCTCCACATACAAATACACCCTCAATTGGCTGCCTCATGGTCTTTACTTATTTAGAACTGCAAAAGACATTGGCTTTTAACATGCAAGGTCTATTATCTCCAGATAGATAAATGTGAGCCCTTTTCCGGTACTTTCTTCACCTGTCTCCTACAAGGCTGCTGTCAAAACTGGATCGAAAATAGAATATGGATCAAGGCCAATCAACGGAAGCTGAGGGAAGAGGCATGCTACAGTCAAGATTTGGAAGATGTAGATAAAGATACGGAAAGCGAGGATGAAGAAAACGGAAGGTGAAGTAATCGAGGACCGGCACAGAAATAGATCGTTAGGAGATCATCCATCTCTAGGTAAACCCACAAGAAAAAGAGATGATACTGGACGTTCCAGAGGAACTCGATGAAGAAATTCAGAGGAGCAGAGTCCATCTGTCGCACACCTGGAGCGAATCCTGCTACCTTGGTCTTGATGAAATTCAGCGTGACAAGCTCAAACTTGCTTTTGGTTGTGTTAATTAGTCCACCTATTCTACAACTTTCCAAGCAGCCGCATAAAAATACACATGTACTTATACAAGCATATAACCTAAACAATCAACTAACCTGCAGGTATGTAATCATTTTACAACTGGCACTGCACCCAGCACCTGCGTCTGTACAGACCAAGACAGCAGATAGATCCCCAACTCCAAGCGCCAGACCCCACAATTCCTTCTTCATGATTCTTTTCTTACAAGCCATAAAAATACAGATATAGATATACACAAATAGAGGTAATTAACAAAGAAAAGGCTCAATTAGAGCTTACAAACCTGCCACTCTCCAAGATTCATCCGCGCAATCACCCCTCCTAGTTCTCCCTGCCTCTCCCGGCCGCCTTCCCAGACTTTAGCACCGGCGAAGTGTCTGACGAAGCCTTCCGGACCCGAGACAAAAAGTAGTTTCTTTCCCGTCGCTGTGGTATTCCCATTTGAAGAGGACGACCCTTGCTGCACGAGTTTGCGAATCTTCTTCTCATCCAGAACCCCTCCTTCCTCGTCCACGAGATACTCCACGGAGATCCGACCGTCGTATCTCTTCTGGAGCTCCGCAAGTTCCCGAACCAGAGCGCCAGCTTCTGCTGCTGCTGCACCAGCAGGTCGATCATCACGGCGGTGACCAGAAAACCACCCCCAAGACCACCAAGATCCTCCGCTTCGATCTTGAGAATCAGCGTTGGAAGAAACTCCTCCGATGCAGTCTTCCCGTCGACGATTGGCCCAGACGATGCGCATATTGGGCACAGAGGCAGAAGAACCTTCTACTTGGCGTCGCTCAAACAGCGTGTGAATGACCTGGAACGCCGGCGCGATGCCCGTCCCTCCAGCCAAGTACACGACGTCAGAGACGTCCGGCGGGATATCGATCTCGGGATCCGGACCACGGAGCTCAACTGTGGCTCCAACGGGGAGATTGGCGAGGTAATTCGACATTTCGCCATTACGCTCGCGACGGATGTAGAATCGCAAATCAGCGGCGGCACCAGCATCAGTTCCATCAACATATGAATGGTGCGCGGGAGGTAAAGGCGTATATGACCTCGCTATCTGCAGTTGCGGCTGCTTGAACTCGACAGACCACGTACCTTGCTGCCACGATTTCTCGTAAGGATGGTCAGGTGACGAGGACGAGGAGGAGGAAAGAAGAGAAGATGGTCTCAGGGTCAGCAGAACAGCCGTTGGCGAGGTATCTTCCGTCTCGACGACACTAAAACTCGTGAACCGGGGCTTGTTTCGGAAGACCTGATGCTGCTCATGCTGGGTTGAACGAAAAGAAGAAGAATATTGGAAGTATACCACCGCCGCAACACCTCCGAGGATCACACCCCCTAGCAAGACACTTCGTCCAGTTCGGCTTTTCTCTTGGCTGCTGCTGCTGCTGCTGCTACCAACAGGTTTCGTTGCGTCGTCTCCTCTTACTCCTTCCGTGATGCTACCACCCTGACTAGATGTCGACGAGGACGATAGCTGTCTAAGATTACAACACCGGGATAGACCCAGCAAGGGAGGCATGGTTGGTCCCCATGACTGTTGTTGCAGTACCTGGCATTTTCTGCTCCTGGATAATGAGAAACGAGTTGCGGCTGCTCGCAAGCGCACGTGATGATGCATGGCCATCAACCACCATTAGGTGTTTTGCCAGTTGCTATCTCCAACAGTTGCGCTCCGTCCAAGAGAGGATTAGGGAAGGACCGTGATAGAGTGAGTTTGTTGTTGGGCGGTGAACCCGATTTTTTAATTTTCTGCCGCTCCAGGAGAGAGAGAGAGGTGTGAACCAAGTATTGGGGCGCGTTGGCGGTGAAGCGTGAGCGTCTCCGCGCGCTTGTTTTCTGCCCTCCGCGACTCCGCGTCAGTCAATTTAAGCTTCAGGGGCCGGGGGCGCGAAGCAAGGGACAGGGGTTCGGCTTGCGCATAATAATACGAAGTGTAATATAGCCAGCTACCAACAAGAAACCGTGTACTTCCGTATTTCTCCGTACCAGCTCACTTTACTTAATTATTTTAAGTTTCAAAACTCTAATTACCTTCCCAAAACGAGTCGTGCCATCTCAGCCGCGTAGAAGTTCTTGTGGATACATTTTTACTCAGATTTAAATGCAGAGGAGAGATGCTGTTGTGGTGCATTATATATATCGTGTGATAAGACGTGTCTAGGATCCTTCTATTTACAGGTTTGGAAAAAAGGGGTGCGGGGAAAATGGTAAGGATTCAAACCAAACCAAATCGCGCGAGCACCTAAATCTTCTAACCCCCTCGGGAAAAACCTCCAACCAGAGGAAAAGCACGATGCATCGATCACAAATATGGCTCCTCATCCAACGCATCTGTTTCCTCTCCACTCCTCATCTCATCAGCAGTACCACCATTCCATGCCAAAAACTTCCTATCCCACGCGCTGGGTGTCTGTGTGTTGCAATTTCTTTCCGTATCACGCAAAACAAGCCGTTCTCAGAGGTGTACTATTATCCGAGCAGAACAAGAACAAAAGCGCAAAACAGAACTTAGGGGTACGAGATGGGGTATGTAGAAAAAAAAAGACTTGGATATGGTTCAAAGAGTGCAGCAAAGTGGTATATATGGTGCGTGTGTATCCCTCCAGGAACATAAAAGTCAAGAAAATTGAGCAATTTCCCAAGCGCCTGCCCCGCTGTAATAATCTTCCGGAATTAACAAAAAACAAACCAAAAGAGAAAAACTAGAGATCGTCGTAAGTGAATGTATATAAAGTACCATGCTTCTTCGACCTTTGGCCCAACGCAAAATTTATCTCCCAAAATCCACCAAAATTACTCTTGTTCGCCAAGGCTAAGGAAAAAAACCGAGGAGTATCTGGTTCCAGGAACGCATTACGCCGAGCAAAATAACAGATGCAAGATTCGGATCGCTGTAACCGGGCAAAACCTCAACCAACAAATCGTCGCGGGCAAATATTGTAATTCGCAGAGCCAGCATTAATCCCTCTTTTCCGCTATTAAGTGCCGAGCACAGGCAGCGCGCGCGCGAATCTCATCTCATGAATGACAATTATTATTGATGCTGACAACGATCAGTTAAAGCAACCAAGGCGCGGAGAAGCTTGGTGATATCGTGCGTAGGCGTGTGCTCATCATATATGTAGGGGTATGTTGCAGAATCGGAGGGCGTAGTTTGAAGTCGTCGGATAGTCGGAATATTGTCATTTCGAATTATTGAAGTGCTTTTAATTGGTGAACTTTGTCTGCATCACTCACCACCAGCTCCGATAGGAAATATTAATGGAGCGATTAGGAATGAGAATTAAGATTTAGAAATAGGGAAACCGTCTGCTCGTGTACATTCATNACTGCGCACGACCAATGGTGCTGTCGTTTCGGTTGACCAGAGACATAAGACAGCAGCTGGAAACTAAGACACGCCGTCGCCTCCCTCCTGGAAGCTAGCGATAGCCTAACTCAACATCACGCGGGGTTCCAGGTATAGTGCTGTTGCGCGGCTCCTGATTCTTCCTTCGGATAGGTCCCATTACTTCCCGAATCATAGTGCTGCTGCAGATGTCCTGGAGGTCCGCTTGAAACTGGCATCGACGTCCCATAGACGCCATTCACATCGGCACCCGTAGTCCACGAGTTCACGGGCATGGCTGAGGGGGGATAATAGTCTCTAGTTGAGCAGGGTGCCGATGGTTGTGGCTCTGGGTTTCCCGCGGGGTAAGCACTCGGAGGATAGCGGTTTCCATAGGATGGGTACGAAGAAGGTACGCTTGAAGGTCCATCAGTCGAATCGATGCTGTGGCGCGGAGACTTCGTTGGGCGAGGATTGCTGTCCACGAAACGTATTGGCACGGAGCCTGTCGAAGGTAAGGGACTGGGCTGGTAAGTATAGTTGGATTGTGGCTGATGTAGCACTGGTGGTGGCATGCTTGTTGCTGGAGAATGGGAGCTCGAAAGCTCGGGATTCGGACGATTCACCGGCATGTAGCTGTCCATGGAAAATGAATGATGAGGATAGCTGTGGCTGGTGGGGTTCGTATTTTGATCTGGAAGATGCTGCGGTCCTGTCCAACCCGGATACGATCTGGAATAGATTGGTTAGCCATCCGTCAATTTTCCATGAATTTCCAACCTGTTTCTCCCATTTGCAGGACGGATTAACCGTCCGAGGACACAGCAGAATAGATCCTCACTGGGAGGGATTTCAAAGTGATCTTACGGAGAAAAGGGAAAAGGAGGAGGAAAACTCACTGTTGACGCATCGCCATGGGAGAAGGAGGCAGATTGCTCGCATCAAAATTGAAGCCGGTCTGGGGTAGTCCTTCCATCGCCTGCGCTTTTGACACCACTTTGGGCTTGCCCACTACAGAGCCACCGGCCGAAGTTAACATCTCCGGTGGCGGGCCCCTCGCTGATGAAGACCCTACCAAAGGAATCTCCTTACGGGCCTGGAAATTTCTGGGACTTCGACCTCGCACCACAATGGGCGGTGTGGACGTTTCTACCACAGTGACGTTGGTTCCGTTGGCCAGGTTGGCCTTGATGTTTAGATGGAGCGTGAAGTGCTGCTGGAGCTCCCTGCGTCTGCCATTGTTCGCCGTGGCGATCCTGAACTGCAGTCTCCGATAGGCAATGGGGTACACGGCTAACTCGCCTTCGCCGCTCTCCTGATCCAGCGGCTGAAGAGGGATGGGCAATGGTTCTTGCTCACCCGTTTGGGGAATCTCGGGAGAATTCGCTGGAGGCGTTTTCCACGGAATGACAATCAGACGAACGGTGTGCCCATCTACCGATTCCGTCGCGGACACGGCCACCTCCATATTGACCACGGGGACTCGCTCTCCGCGTGTGGTTACCACCTGGAGAGGCTCACGAGGCATGGTGACGTTTCCCGAGATCTGGAAGATGTTTCTTCGGTAGCACGTCAGCTCAGGCTGCCCCGGCAGTCCCTCGGCGGCCGGTGCCGCCATCTCGGAGAGAAAGAACATGCCGTGGATCTGCGCGGTTAGCTCCACATGCTTGACTCGACCGTGAGCATCAATGACCGTCTGCTTGTCGGGATGCCGGGTGAAGTAGAGCAGACGATGGTCCTGATTGATGCCTGGATGCTTGGTGCCCGCTTCGCTGGGGTCGTCACGGTAGTCCTTCATCCCTTCGGCGTATGAGGGGCCCTCGCTGGCGTGGTATGGCCGCTTCAAGGACGGGTAGCTGTGATGAGGCGTGAGGGACGGCGGCGACGCGCTGAGTACCGGTGGCCGGTCCCGCGACGATGGCAACTGCGGTTGAGGTTGCGGCTGCGATTGCGACTGGGGCAGAGGGCGAGCATTCAAGGACGGGATGTCCAAGGAACGGTAGCTGTTGGCCTTGGGAAGCGAGTGAGAGGCATTACTATTAGTATTATTAAGATGGTGGAGAGGAGCAGGAGCTGGAGGCGGATGATGCGGATGCTGGGGCTGGTGCTGGGTGTACTGCTGCAGATTGAGCGGCGGTGTGGGATAGGTGGAATCGAAAGCTGGAGGACGAGTGTTGATGGGTATCTGCAGACTGTAGCCCTGCTGCCAGAGAGGATTGTCCGAATCCTCTGGCTTTACGTTTGCCATCGTGAGCGAATGCGTTAAGGACATGGATGGTGATGTAGCCCAGAAGCCGCAAGCATGTCTCCTCTGCTTTGCTTCGGGCAGGCGGTCCTTCCCAGCTTACCAAGGTCCTCCAAAGGCTTTGGATCTGTCTTGCTTTTGCTGGCCAACAGGGAGACAGGCCAAAGAACGAATTCGGTCTTTCTCGTGAATGGATGAATTCCACGCGACAGAAGGCCCTCGCTGGATATACTATAACTTCTCAGGTGGATTTCTAACAGCTGGACTCGCAGCGAGAGAACATATAAGAGTCCAGACGATGCGCCAACGGAGCCGATTGAGCCACACCAAGACCACAGATGAAGGATATCACGAAGCTGACTTAGCTACCTTCCTTATGGCTTTCCTTTCGCGGTTCGAGGTGGTGAGGGAGCTGGACTGGCGAAGAGGAGAGAGAGGTGGTGCAGAGGAGAGAGGGCGGGTGCGAGGTATACACCACCGGGGGGAGGGAGGAGAGCCGTGACAATGAGAGATTAAGGTGTACTAGTTAGCTGGCGTCGATAGAATAAGAACGAACAAGAACAAAATAATGGATTTAGGGTTTTGCTGGATCAGGTTTGGAGGAAGAGAAGAACGGAATTGAGAAACCGACGCCCCAAGCTTCTTGACTAGCCCGGCTGGCGTGGGCTCTTGGTGGTGAAGGGGGGAGGGAGGAGGGGGGAGGCGCCGGGATGCCATTCGTGACAGGATGCGCTTTTGGGGCGGACCAGGAGCTGGAGCCCTTCGAAAACGGTCAAGGTTGATCATTAGTCGTAGGGTTCGCCATGGGGCCAGGGGACCCCCCCAGCAGCCCGCGAGCAGCCCAGCACCACACAGGGAAAAGTAAATAAACGGGCCCAAACGATGGGGAAGCAGCGCAACCTCTTTCTGGGAGCTCCCAGCGCTGGGCCCACCGCCCAACCAGAGCCCGCCGTTGCGCTGCAATTCCCGTCCCCATTCGCTTTCGTCGCTGGGGCCCGCCTCCCCCTTCCGGCACTGGCAGACGGCCTTGAAGACGCTTGATGGCTCTTCTGGCCATGCGTGCTGCTTTCTTTTGGGGCAAACCAACACAGAAACAGACGGAGCCAGTGCAGGCATACAGTAAGTAGCTCCGTGACTACAGCACAATAATGCCAGGTGGCACACAGCTTGGAGGACTTGTTCAGTACCTGGGACTGCTGCACCAAGGCCCCCTATGTTTGCGCGATTACCACTTGGGGGCTCTTACAGTACACTCAATATACCGGCAAAAGTGACCAGGCAGAAGTCGTCTCTGCTCCTGTCACGCCCCGAGCTGGTTTCGGTGCTGCTACATCCGGCCCGGTACCTGTCGAAACGCAAGTCCTCGACAACACTATTCGAGCCGAGCAACCCAGCGAGAAAGAGAGAGCCTGCGCCGTCGGATCTGTAGCCTCGATTTCTCTCTTGCAAACCCCCTCGCCCTCAGGGACCAGGGCCGGCACTGAATGGGCCTGAGCCTGGTACGTACATACGGCACTGTATCTGGCGGTGGTGGTGCCCTGGCATCGCGTAGGGAACATGCTTCATTGCGTTGGGGGCGAACCCCCTTCTCCCCATTAATTGCTGTACGAATACAATCTACAAAGCATTGAAATTGCACCATGACGAAAGTTTCGTTGGTGCACGACGCGGCGACTCGAGTCAGAAGTACCCAGCGATCCAGCGAGCACACCCTCCCCCCCGGGCGCGCGCGCGCAAGCACCACGCAACCCCAAGGACCAGCAAGAGAAGAAAATCAGCAATCAATCACTCCAGTGCCATGAGTTGAGATCTCGACGAGGACCCATGAAGGGGCGCGCGCGTGATCTACACTATCTGAGCTCGACGGTGCCAGGAAAGGCACAGACGGCTGCCCCCAATTGGATAGGGCTCCCATCGGCATCTTCTCACCCGTCGTCGAACCCTAAAAGTAAAAAAAAAACAAAAACTAGAGTAAATCCCAAGACCCTCGTCCCGTCCGCCTCCCCGAGGTCAGACATTTTTTGCTTCTAGCAGATTTCGCGGTGCTGTCCTGGGCGAACCGATCGTGCTTGGACTGGTCGCGCGGCCAGCAACCCCCCCAGTAGGTACAGCAGAGAAGCGCAAGTGCGTTATCAAAAAGAAAAAAAGGAGCGACGTTGAAAGCCTCCGCCCGCCCCAAAGAAAAAAGTGGTCCCGGAGCCAGGGTGCGATCTGAAAAGCCAGAAGGTCCAGACGCAGAGGCGAAACCCCCTTTGGGGCCCTGTTGGCCGCTTTCGTCCCAAAGGGGCTGTCGTCCGCCGCTGCAACGGGCTTAGCCTCTTGCCAGGGCCTGGCTGCCACGCCCGTCCAGCGCTGGGGCCTCGTCACGGCCCCGGCCCCCGTGAATAGACCACTGAAGCTATCGACAATACGAACAATCATAGGCCCGCCGCGACGCGCCGTCTAATAACATCCTCCCTCGCGGCCAGGATCGAGCGCCACCTGACCTGTCCCTCGAGGGGGGGAGCCTGGCCCTTGCTGGCCGCCCGTTTGCTTGCGATGCTGTCGTCATGTATCTTTGCTCCCGGTGGATTGGCAAAGCGAGGGGAGGGCAAAAGTTGGCTAGCCTGGGCAGGTGGGTGTCGGGGGATTGAGAGTGGGTGTGGGTGGCAGTGGTGATCGGTTGTTGGCGGTGGTGGTAGACCGGGGCTACTTAAAGAGCAATAAACTATTGCCTTGCGCTGCGCTTGTCAGGCCGTTGACCGCAGGTGTTAGCCGCCTCTGCTGGGCTACGGGTGCTAGCTCGCTGGGAGAAGGGGCCGCTGGCCACCAAAAGAGGTGTCGCCAGATGTGTAGCGAGCACGCTGGCGGTGCCGCTCTTCCAGCACAGTGTGCACTGGTCAAGCCCGCCACGCCAGCCTCTGGTGCCGGCCCCCGCGAACGCAATTTGTGCCCAGCGTCGACCGGCCGCTGAGCCGGGGAGACCCACCGCGGTAGCAAGCGGAGGCCCTGTTGACTCGCTGTGGCTCCCCGCCGTAAGTTATGTCCCCTAGCCTCTCCCCTAGCCTGCAGCTCCCCCCTAGCGACCTTCATCGCTGGTAACGAGGAGCCCGCGTTGTCCCAATCGGGCGAGGCACGTACGGGATTATTGCCCACCCAGCGTACGCGGGCGCCAGGGCCTGTCCAGAATGAGCGAGGGACACGCTGTCTTGGCGTGGGCGGGCTGGTGCTGGACGGGCACTGCTTTGCGGTTGCCCTTTGCTGGCAGTGGTTCTCCAGAGATCTGGGACGGGTAGTGAGGACGGACGAGGATGATGACGAGATGTTGATGATGTTGCCGTAGTGGTGGTGCTGCTGCTGCTGATGCGGAATGGACAAAAGGGAAGGAAATGCCGACGGCGTGAGGGTGAGGTCCCCCGCCAAGTCCACCATACGGGATGCCGGATTCAGGATGGAAGATCGTCTGAACGGGCATCAGCAACTGGACCTCTCTGATGACAGATCCATGAGTAGCCAGAGATCACTACTGAGCTATTTCCGACACCAGCAACTGGCGCAAACCAGAGAATGACTCGCGCTAAGGCCTTTCTTTTGGTTATTTTTGAGCCTTTTCCGAGCAGTCCCACATATCGCGGTCTTTCTATTGCTCAGCTAGGGACAACGATGCGTCGTCGATGAGGTGCTTGCGGAGACCGCTTCATTGTTATTGCGTGTGCAAGCGATGCGAACGCAAAAGCTAGTAGTGGCCCTGCCTAGGACAATCTGCAATTGCCGCACTCCCTTGTAGGCAGCATTACTGTGCTGTACTACGGTATTGTCCTGTATGTGCTATCACACTCGCCATCACTCCACCACCATGATCACCAAACCCCGAGGAAATATGGCAGCGATCGCACACCGCATGGTCCCGCGCAGAGGTGCCTGCTTGCTGATCCACACTCCTCGCTCGCTCGCTCGCTCGCGCGCTCTTTCTCTCTCCTGCTCCTTCGCAAACCTCACTCCTCGCTGCTGTGGCGTGCCAACCTTGATCATGCATGCCCTGGGCCCTCTGCCACGGAGCCGATCGTCAGCGCAACGTCGGAGCTGTGTGACAGGCAAACGTGGAGTAGCCCAACGTGCTGACTTCGCTCCTGGGCTCTCTTGCGCATTCCGCCACACTGGTCCTCGGCGGATGCATCGCTGCGCTGGTGTCGCGGCCATGGCGCTTGTTTCTGGCGACGTTGCCCGCCCTCTTGCCTGTCCGACTGTTCTCAGCTCGCATGGTGAAGGCGTGGCTGCACGTCCTGGGCAGCCTGGGTCCCTCTGGCCTCAGCAAGTGAACGCCGAATACTAAATTGAGCAGTGTGACAGGCTGGCAGAGCGTTCTGCTTGCTGCTTTACTACGCTGCCCGGGTGCGGGATGGGTCTGGAGATTTCAAGCCTCTTCGTGGCTCTGTCCCGACTGAGACAGTCGCGGGAAGCTAAACTGCGATAGTCGGTCCCAGCGGAAGGGTCGGCGCAAGAGCTTAGAGCGCTGATGCTTCCCGTCGTTGCAGTCCGAACTGGACAGTAGTACCGTCGCATTGTCACCGCTGCGATGCGCTCAGCATTCTGACACCACCTGCTGCCACCCCTTCACCCACTGTAGTATCGCAGTACCGTACCGCTCTCCGCTCCTCCCATCTAGATGCTGACAACAGACGCCGCCCCTGGCGTTAGCTCCTCCACGCTTTTCAGCCGCTGGACCGCTATTTCGATCGCATCGAAATGCCCGAAAGACCTGTTTTTGAGAATTGCCATGTTTTTTTTGTTTTTTTCTCCTGTCTCTCTTTATTTCCGGGCCATGTGCCAGCCCGGGGCTTTGACAGCCGGAGCATTGGCTCCTCGCGTAAACCTCTTTGCCATGTGGAAACAGGATCCCCACTTTTCCCAGGACCGTTCAATGCTTTCTGTCGGTCATGTTCAGCGTGTACCATGAACAGATAGTCCTCAGCTCGTTTGGGCGTAGAACGGGAATCTGGGATAGCACGGCAATGGACAGGACCGCAATTGCCGTGGCAGAGCTGTCTTGTCTCTCGATCGCTGGCCACGCGCCCCTCGCGACAACTGCCCATCCCATGTGTTCCATGCATCACCGTTCCACATCTTGCATCGCTTGCACATCAGAGCACCCAACGAGAGCGCGCTGCGAAATCTGGAGACATCGGAGGCCCCTGATTGGATCTGGATGGGCTTGGGGGGTTTGCCAGCGCCCAGGGCCCTCCGCTGCAGGCCGTGGGAGCCTGGTTCTCATGCATGCCACGGCCTGGTCCAGGGCCAAATTCGCTAGAGGCTGCTTCTGGCTGAGGGCCCAGGACCAGGCCGGTTGGGCGACCTCAATATACCGGCTCCAGGCACCTGAGCTGCGCACCGCTTCTCTGCTTTGATCTCTTGACACCTTTAGGGCTTTGTCCGGCAGTGGTGTCCGAAATTGCCCTTCCATGTCGACGAGCACCTCAACACGAAATGCCAATCAAACTCCATCCAATCATCGTGCTCCTCAGCACCGCTGCTCCCTCTGGCCCTCTGGCCTACCCCTGGATATGATTTGATTCTCCCTTCGAGGGATTGACCGTGCTGGCTCTTTTCCGCCTCCCCAATTCTGGCGTCCATGATTGGGCGAGTAACGTTGCATTATCTACTGGTTCGCCGCTCGTGAATCGATGACCCAAACGCGCGCTGATCGTGGAACCAAGCTCTGCGGTTTTGCGCGCGAATAATGATCGCAAAAGGCCCGACTGTAGAAGATCTGAGAGCAGGTCGCGACAGCGAAGAAGAGCAGGACCCAGATTCGCCGTTCAGGATCCGTAGTGCAATCACGGCATGTTGGAGTCATGCTTAGAGCGCGAGAGCAAATTATGGTACTCGTAGGCGTGGAACCCAGGCGATCCTGGCAGGGAGACCATACACGGTGGTTTCTCACTCGCGCGCGTACAGCCTAGGCAATGCTTGTTCTGACACCGTTTCCACCTGACCATCCCCAACCATAGTACAGATTCATCATCACTGTTTAGAGTTTCATGCTCGTTTCGAAAAGGGCATGTCGTCGAAACAGAGGGTGGGTTTCGGTTGTTGCAACAAAAGACGCGCGCACCCCCCAAACGGCAGCCAGCGCAAAACAACACCCGGCGGCGCGGGTGACCCTCCCAAATGACTCTGTGACTCTGCTGCCCGTCAATGAAACTCTGCTTCCAGACCACAGCTTCGGGACTCGTTCTCTGCTCATCTCATCACCGTCCTCGGGCTCTCATACCGAATCCCAGATTCCTGGTCTATACTGGGCGCCTCTTAAGGGCCCGTATATGGCCGATTATTACATCAAATTTAAAAGCCCCAGATCACGACCCACCCGAGCAATACGGGATGATCCAACCATGAACCTTTCCCCTGGACCTAGTCGGCTGGTGCTGCTCTTGCCGGACGGATCCCAGCCTGCGCAGAAAAATTCCCCGAATATCCCACACAGCTCCGCGGAAGCTGCACGGTTATGGTTCGGCAGGCCGTGCGATGCAATGCGGTGAACTGGCATTTTACGGCAGCGACACTTTGCACGCAGACGGACGAGCCAGGGCAGCGGCCCACCCAGACATCGAGGAAAGTACAGTCGCAGCCGGCACTTGACGCGGACCAGGCCAGCTTCATGCGCATATTCCTCTCCTCCCCAAGCTCGACGGATGATTTGCAGTCTTCCTGACGCAGCCCAGAGACACTCCGGGGTTTCAAGCTTCCAGTATGGACGGGCGGCTGGCGTGTTGATCAATATTTCCAGCGGATCAGAGACACTCCGAAGTTTTCTGGAGCAGAAGTGATAGCTCAGTTCCGGGTCGTGTATGATTTCCCCGACCAGAGCTTCTTGGGTCAGCCAGCGCTAGGCCGGGTCTTTTGGAGCTTTGCGAACCCACATTACTTTGCAGGTTCATGAGTCCCCTGGCCAATAGGCACCCACCGACCCTGTAGATATCACTTCTCCCCCGACGCAGTTCGTCTGGACTGATTTGGTGAATGCGGTGTGGGAGGCCTCGAAAAGGGTGCTGCCATTGCTCTACTGAGCCCCGAGATATTCGCTGGGCCGGTGCGACGGGGCGTGAAGCGTAAACTGTGTTGCCCATGATGAGAGTGTCGTTGTCGTCGCAAACCGTAGTATTGCTTGGTCCTGCTAACAACATAAGTCTATTTTATCGCGCGAAGTCACAGTCGGCTGTGGCCAGACGGATGCACCCAGCCATTCCGCCGCTGCAATGGCGACCTTTGTGCGTGCCCACTGCAACCTGCCCCGATTTTTGCCTTATCAGATCCTCGACCTGCTCGGGGCGTCGCTCATCATTTACGGCCGCGCCACGACTGACTGTACCAGAGCAGCCAGCCCCACCAGCTCTTCTTCTGCTTCCCAATAATGCCAGACTGCTATGATTCGGGCTTTGGCTAATCCTCACCCGCTGCTTCCGTCCTAGTGCTTCTGGCGCTGAGCTGCAAATCGTCTTGCGCGCTACCCCGCAGTGCTCCAAACGGTCGTCATACAGACAATCCACTGACGCTTTGGGCGAAGATGGACTCTGCCGCGATACGAGAGCTGTGCCTGCATGCAGTGGGGTTTGACTGAGTTCGGCTTATCGACGCACATTCTCCAATGATCTTTCTTACAGCTTGAGTCAGAAAAAGGCGACATCTGCGGTTGCTCTCATTCTGGCAAAGGCACCCGGAAGGTGACCGGCAACATGAGCCGGGCCTGGAACGATGAGCTGTCGTTCGATATCAGCTCCTGCATGCTCTACAACGGTATAGCCCATCTGCAAATATGTGCACAAATCCCCTTTTGTCAGAATCATTCCATCCCCACCAGCTTCAGTACTTCATTGCTACGGTTCAATTATGTTGGCAATAACAGATACGAGGTCGCACTTTGAGCAGCATTCGGTATTCAGCCGTGAATGCTAAATGGTTCTTTTCCACTTGCCTCGCCCCGCAGCTGAAGGAAACACATGGCCTCCAATCGGGCCTTGATATTATTAGCAGCTCTTGCAGCCCATCCTCGATCTTCTCAGCTCCAAGCCAGAGTCCATTGACGCAACGTCCCGAGCTTGTTGAAGAATCGCATACCAAGCAAACCAAGAAATAAGCCAAACAATATGATTCGGAGGATCAGAGACGAGACACTAGAATAGCTCTCATAGTTCCTGTTCCTTTAATCGGTATCCTTTCGCCATCTATAGTAATATCCCGGAGCGGAGCTGTCGGGTCCTCCTCCTCAGGCCAATCCCTCCAGATTTCGACTTTACGTAAATGCTGGTTGTGCCTTGTCCCCATAGCCATTGCCGCCACCCTCATGGCCTGATCTGAATCGCCAACCTCCATTAAAAGGATCTTTGACCCCAACTCTCGTTGAAGTTCAAGCAACCGGTAGTAGAATGTATCTTCTGGAGCACAATCCATTTCCGGATTTCCCTGTGGAACAAGGGCCAATTTCGGCTCCCAATTTCTGACTGACCGAGCAGTTTCTTTCATGAAACCGGCTTCAGAAATATAAGGAGGGTTTGAAATGATGATATCATAGTTTGTGGGGAGTTTATTCTCTGGCCATGGTGCGAAGATGTTGACTGGATTAAAATCTATCTGCGGATGCCCAGGTCTAGAGGCTGGCTTTGGTAATTGGCCGCTTGAGATTAAAGCTTCAAGATTTGCTCTTGCTAGATTTAGTGCTTTTGTTGATATGTCCATACCCGATATCCGAAGTTGTGGGTATTTCTTCCATAGTAATGAATATAGAAGCAGAGATATACACCCACTTCCTGAGCAGACATCTAAAATGCTTATGGGACTTTTGGCAAGGCTCACATCATGCTTTTTGGTTCCCAAGCCTAATGGCTCCAGGTCACCTCTAAGTAAAAGTTGAGCGAGATACGTCGTGTAAGCCTCTGTCTCTGGTCTACCAAATGTCAAAAATTATTGTTCTATTAAAACCATACCGACTTACCTTGGAATTAGCACCCCGGGACGGCATTTAATATCTAATTCTCCGAAGGGTTGAGAGCCTAAAATATACTGCAAAGGTTCTCCTTTCCCCCTTCTTTTGCAGAGACTTAGCAGCTCTTGTGATTGATGATCATGATGGACTTTGCTATTGGCTTTCTCCTGAACGTATTCACGGAGCCATCGGAGTTCATTTCTCGCTGATGAGAGCGTCCTGCAACTAGGGAGTAAAATAGGCAGAAGGGGGGAGATGGCAGCAGCTTCCCGGATTAAGGCCGGGTTAAGGCGAGGCATGGGCCGAGATCACAAGCACCACAGAATCGGGACAGCCCAGATCTCTCTGTTTCATCCTCTGTCTCTGAAGATCTGGAAATAAGATCGGGCCTAGCTGTAACACAGCACGCCGAACCCACGTTTCCGTGTATTGCTCCCAGGTCGACGCGTCCGAAAGGGGTCGGTGTCGGATCCGAGAAATTCGGACTTTCAGATAAAATTTACGGACACCAAGATACGCCCTTGACGAAAAAGATAATGCACCCAATATTAACCCCGGATGAACTCCGCGTTTCCCATATTACTGTCCATTATTATCTCTCAACTTTTCGGCACCGATGTCCCTAAGATTAGGCATGCGGCCGTCATGGCGCATGCTCAGCTTTGGGACTGGTGCTAGTCTTCGTCATATCTCGAGAGCAGCCAGTCCACCCTCGTTTCCCACCGTACCATCGTGCCCCTCACCAACCTGCGCTTGCTCCGAGACGCCGCAGATGCCAGCGGGTCTCGAGATCGATCATAAGAGGCCTATACACGGTTCTATGGCAGCATATGCGGAGCAAGTTCTGATATGCACCGGGAAAGATGACTGGCCGTCGCGAATTGAAGAGGATAATTCCGGTGATAACCTGGCTGCGGACTTGAAGGAATTGCTCGGTAGAGGTGGAATATATAGCGATGTACTTTCTCAAATTCAATTATACCGAAATCATCTACTGTTTCCAAGTGTGCTGATTATGCTGGGCAGCCCTTTCACAATGTTTCAATTACGAACTCGTCGTTTCCGTCTTCCAAGCCTCCTCGAGGAGAAATCGTGACCACGTCTGCATACATCCTTCCAAGCTTTAAATACGTTCCATTCCTTCCCCGAGTCTCCTTTGACAGCGTCCAAGCTCTGGTCAAAGGCTACCTTCTTCCAACAAAGTTAAACCCGGCACACGACAAGCTTTCGCCGATACATAAAGACCGCTTGCTACGAAGTCCCAATCACCAGAGTTTATTATATGGGGTTCAGGACGTCAATGATATCCTAGTCTTGACATGTGGTCATGGAGGGCGAGATAAGAGATGTGGAATTCTAGGGCCTCTGTTGCGCTCTGAATTCGAGCGGACGCTTCCGCAGAAAGATATTCAAGTTCTCAATGACCCCGTTGAAGTCCCTCTGCCGACTGAGCAAAGCGCAATATCCGGGCCTGAAACCGTTGACCATGTGAAGACCGCTAGACTAGCTGTAATTAGTCACATCGGAGGCCACGCACTTGCAGGCAACGTGATTCTTTATATCCCACCCAGTATGAAGCTGGGTTCCGGTGCTGCTCATCCTTTGGCTGGATGCGGCATATGGTACGGCCGCGTCGAACCCAAGCACGTAGAAGGAATAGTTCAAGAGACGATAATTAACGGAAACGTGATTGCGGACCATTTCCGTGGCGGTGTTAGGCAAGGCGGAGAAATACTCAGACTTTAGACCTTGCCTGGCTGTATTATTATTATAGACTTATATAAGGGGCGTATCGGGAGGCGTGGCTAAATGCATGCGCCTGGATAGATTGTTTTCAAAAGCTATTCTGGAAGGTAGAATCTAGAATAAGAATTCAACTCTTTAATATCAAAATCGCGATGCTCTGAAAGGAGCGATGCTGTCTCTATGGATCCCAGGGTGTTCTTCTATCAACTGAAGCTCTAATTTGTTCACCGCCCGCATCACCATTTCGAATTTCCACACTTCAAGTAGATTTTGTGTTTCATTCACGACGATATGGCATGATTGAGCCGCTCTTTTTCTTCTCTACCTCGGACCGAAGTTGTAATTGATGAAAGAAATCTATTTGAGATGTTTGAAATTCCCCAAGCAAAACGGTTAGTGATATGCACTTTCGCCCCGCGACCTCGGTCGTTTCCTATCATCTAACAGAGCCACCAGTGTGCGCCGCAGCGACCTATTTGATAACGCTCGCGCAGTCTCCCCAGCGGGTTCAGAATCCTCGATAGATGTGCGCAATGAACTAGATCCAGAGACCGAAGCACAATTGAAGAGCCGGCTTGCGGCCATCTACGGAGATGTCGAGATTGATAACGAGGCAACCAACGAGGTGGATGAGGAGCCACTAGGCCAGAATGACAAAGGCGAGGGTAATGAAGAGGATGAAGCCTTCGATTTCCGCTTGTTCAGCACGAGTAAGAATGAAGAGAAGAAAAAGGAGGGTGCTTCTGTGCAGAGGATCATATTAAATGACGAGCAGGTTCTTGGTGATGGTGCTTTTGTAAGGCAAAGGGATCCAAGTTTTTATATTCGAGAGAAGGCAACTGGGGAGCGAAAGCAGGAGATAGAATCTGTGGCAGTGAGTGGAGAAGATGTACTAAGGGGGAAAGAGCGAAGAAATTGGGGCTGTGAAGTACCTTGGCGCGTTACTGTTATTCGGGCTTCTCGCCTTGAGAATGGTGCCATTGTACAGCACCCTGACGCTGAGAGTGGAGCCGATGGAAAGAAGAAAAAGCCTGGGAAGAAGAGGAGGATCATGCTTAGGATACGAATGAAAAAGAAGGTTGAGGCAACCGAGAAGAAAAAGGCGGAAGCCGAGGCGAAAGAGGCCGCACTGAGGGAGAAGAAGACAAGGAGAAACAGAGAGAAGAAAGTTAAGCGGAAGATGAAGGAAAAGGCCGAAAAGGAGGCCAAAAGAGCTAATTCTGGAGCTGATGGTGATCCGGGTAATACCGATGATGTTGAGGAACCTAGAAATGACGCTGAAGGGGATATAGATAGAGACACAAGTCCCGAATGAAAAATACATTGGTGTTGCATTTTTTTCATTCTCTTAGATGATTCGGAGATTCTTTTTGATTCCCAGGCATTACCCCCTACACGTTCTGATTTGGTTCAAATACTGAGTATCAGGCTCGAGGGCTTGAAATGGCAAGCCTTTGTTGACGAATTTATAGAAGAGGTCTATACCCACACATTGCTTCACAATTCTGATATCCAACCTAGAACGCTCTTATTCAAGCAGAGTTAGCCACGAACAGAATAATGATGTATTCTCTAGAAAATAGGCATGTATATAATGATCTAAAAGCCAGTGCATTTGCAGCTGTGCATTTGCAGCTAGGGAGGGTATATGTTCGAAAAGCCATGCTATCCACATCATGTATTATGTATAACCCAACAAAGAGCACGAAAACAAACACCTGCAATGAGATAGTAACCAAAAACAAGAGGCCAACTGATATATGTTCGCCCATTTAAGATGCCAATTCCATCCAAACACCATAATCGCATGCTTTAAATAAAGATCTTGGAAGATATCTATTTAATGTAACGCTTTATCCTTTCCTAAATAGCCTCTTAGTTCCGCCTACCTTCCCTATGACCCCGAAATCATTGCCATGGCGCTTCTCCTTTTCTGCGCTGGCTTTTCTGACTTTGTCTTTCATGCTCTCAACCCACTCTTGATCGCGGGCTGAGATATCCACTTTCTTGCCCTTGGGTCCCGCTAGACCTAAGCTGCTATCTTCTTCAGTCCAACTCAGCCTCGAGCTGCTTGATGTTGTGCTGATTGCTGATGGAGGGGTATCAGACCATCTCTCTCCCCGAGAACTCATAACCAATGGAGTGCTTGGTGATCTGACATCTCTTCCACTTTCGCCTTCACCGCGTCTTGTTTTCCTTACTGAAAGACTCGACGTAGGTCTTTCCAATGCAGAACCTGGCCGGCTGGCCGGGCTTGCTCTGCCATTTCTGACATTCGGTGTGGAGATCATTGACCCAGATGACACATTTCTAGAAGGCATGTCTTGAATTTCCACTTTGTCATCGGCGTTCGAGGAGCGCCGCCTATGATGGGCAGCATATTCTTTCAGATACTCGCCAAAATCCGCCCAGCCGCCTCCCACACGGACCATTACACGTTCCCCATTCTCGCCTACAAGGCGAACAAAAAGCTTTATAGGAGCTTCGCCTGTGGCTCGAGAAAGGTGGTAGAGCCTCGTTTCCGAAACACCGCTGTTCTGAGGTCGCGGGCGAGGATTCTTACCATAGGCCGGAGTGAGCGTAAATGAAGGTGTAACTGATCTTGTATTACTCATACTTGAATAAGATCTCGAGTTGCTCATGCTCGAATGGGACCGTAAGCTTGGTGTGAGCGGGCGCCGTGTCTTTTTCGGCTGCAATGTGTCTTTTTGAGTTGTCTCGGAGTCGGATCTTAAGCGTATACGAGCTGGAATTGACTCTAATATCTCGCTGATTTGCTGCTGCATCTGGTCTTCAGTTGCCTTTGTAGTAGCAGGTAAGGCAGATGTGGATGACACGTTCACATTCGGCAGTATAGGAAGGTCGAACGAACTCTCAGATTGTGCAGGAGATTCGGGACTTTCGGATCTGGAATCGTCTTCAGGAATAGCCAAATGTTTTCTTGGAGATATGGCAGGCACATGTGGAGATCCAGGAGGAGTATATTCATGGGAAACGAGTGACCGTGTACCGACTCTGCCAGCAAGCGGCGACTGCTCATTGATAATAGGAGACTCTCGTTCTGGGCTTCTATCTTGCATTGAAGATGGAGAGTTGTTGGGAGATGATGCTCGCCTTCGAGATATTACGATATTCGCAGGTCGACCAACAATGACAGTGGAGGCATTGGAAGATATACTACCCCTGTGCGAGACCCTTGGAGACATTTGAGCCAACGGCGCTGACGTAGCAGGTGATGGACCGGACCTATCGAGCTGAGTGGGGGAAGCCGTGCCTCCATCAAATCTAGTTCCTGTGTCAATATGATTCCGGGCACCTTCGGTGCTCGATTCGTCATGCTCCGTCTCTTCATCAACGGGAGGTAGTGATGCAGCACGTTGATCAGAGGACTGCACCCTGTGGTCATGCTCCTTGCTCTCTTGTTCATTTGGAGCTGGCAAGTTTGGAAAACTTCCGTCTAATACGCTCTTCGAACTCCTAAGGGAAGTCGAGATATCGTCAAATAATGAATCAGAACCGGCTCCTGATACTTCGGACTTTGGCGGGGCGAATGAACTCGATTTAGTAGGGGATATTAGTGCAGTATCCTCGGTGTTATAAACAGGGGGGGTTGGAGGATTATAAACATCATCTAGTCGATCAATCGGATCCGTAGAGAACGGGATCTCTTCGTCTGGAGAATGAATGACCAACCACTCGTCATCTTGCTCTGCTAAGCCATCACCTAAGAACTTTTCAGGATTTTCTATATCATCCTCTGCTGACTGAGATATTGACGGTAGGAACTGTTCCTCGGCCTCACCATCAATAGCCTGGTCTACCAAAGAAGGCTTTGATGCAGGAGATTCGTCTAGACTTTGCTTTTCAGGAGCGACTAAAACTTCCTGTTGAGAGTCGAAGTCGGAATAGTCACTTTCTTCCCAGTCAAAATCTGCTCTAGGTGGTGCATTTGGAATATCAGAATTATCAGACGTTCCATTGTCATTCCCTGATACCTCTTCCCCCCTCGATAAAGGAGGCTCAGGTTCAATTTGTAATTCGGAAGGTATCTGGACGTTGTTAAGGCCATGTACAACTTCCACTGGCTGATCTGGCATCTGCAGTGCAAGCTCAGACGTGCTATCTGTCTCCAGAATTTGATCAGCCTCGAGTGTAGGCGTATCCTCCGCCCTTTGAATATGTGCTTCCTCCAATGGCCGCTCTACTGCCTCTTGATTGACTTCTACAGTGGACATTTCTTTGGAGTCTTTGATTTTCTCTTCCGGTTCTTGTTCATCCGTTGTGCCGGCAGTTATCGTGGGCTCCATTGTATCTTCATCATGCCTCATGACGTGAGAAGCCTTAGAAACAAGCTCGGTATCTTCTTCTCTCGTCATTTCTTCTGCCAATCGACCTTGATCTGCTTCCCAACCTTCTTCTGTTATACTGTTCTCCTCAGATAGCTTGACAACCTCAGTTGGGTCGGCTAGTTCTATCGAGCTACCTTCTATTCCGGATTCTGCTGACCTGGAAATTTCAGGCAGTCTGGCTTCTTCTGCTATGCCGTTCTCTTGTACATATCTGGTCTCCTCAGGTCTTCGAGACTCCTCGGTGATGTGAATTTGTTCCGCGCCCCTAGCCGCTTCAGCTAATCGGGTCTCTTCGGTTTCTTCGCTATTCTCGAAAATCCTTTCTTCCTCTTCACGTCCAACATCCTGCCCCGTCCTAAGCCTTTCCAGTTCTGTTTGTCTGTTCCTTCTCCACTCTGCTTCTCTCAGGGTTCTATCTGCAGCGGCAATCCATTCCCCGTAACTATTCTCAATACTTTCCATCCTACTTAGCCAGTCATCGGGCAATGTGTCCTCCCAACCTTCCAGAGTGTCGAGCATAAAATCGAGTTCCCGGCCTAAGAAACCTACTTTACCTTGGAGCGCATCTCGAAAGGCATTGAAATATTGGCGAGTGAAGGTGTCATCACTTGCTCGGTTTTGCTGTGCAAGTTGTTTCGAGGTCTTGATAATCTCCCATCCTGATGCCAAGGCCAGCTCGACATCATCCATGACTTTTAATAGTGACGGAATCTTCCTCAGAACGGTCAGTCTGACGCTCCAAACATCCATAAGACGCGTTAATCGAGAGAGATTCGGCAGTGCCCGAAGGACAGTGGCCGTGACAACGGCCGTCAAGTCATCCATAGCGGTATATGGAGAAGCTGGCGTAAGGTGATCCTGCTCCGACTCGGTCGTCCTGATATGTGTCTGCCCGTAAAAATTGGCAGAAGACACCCTCGACCTCGCGGGGGAAGTAAAATTCATGGTGCTAGCTAGTACCTGGCGCTTTATTTCTTCGACCTGCAGATCGTCCATGTCGGCCGCTATTTCTTCAAGCCGAGTCTCATATTCGGTGACCTGGGCAGCCAACAGACTGCCGATATGTTCGCTCTCCTCGCCTTCCATCTTGCTCTTAATTCCTTCATCTTGTGACAGCTTCCTTCGTTTTGCCTCGGGAACCTCGAATCCAGCAGACCCCCCACCCGCCGGCCATGGCCATGCCGACAGCTCATGTACCCATTCCTTAATCTTCTTACTTGCAAGTGTTGCCCGGATGCTGAAGGCGCGTTCGGACGCAGGCGCAGCTTCGATACTCTCTTTTAACCGGCTAGATGGAGAGGTGAACGCTTCCAAGGTCGTGGTCGGAGAGAGGTCAGAGAGAAGGTCATCTGGTATCCGAGCCACTGAACGAGACAGGGATCGGGAGTGGCTGTGGGACACCATTGGTGTAGGAGACGGCGTAAGAGTACGCATGCGATCCATGGCGATATGCTGCTGTTGTTAGTATGGCAGTGTAACGGAGGAGATCCGCAATCTGTGCATAGTTCGAAAAGTGTCTAGGCAAAGCGCAGCTTTGAGTCCACTAGTAACCAGAACATGGCGGCCGTAGCTGAGTGACCATCAATTGAAAAATGGACAGACGCATCGCATTCTTCGCTGTAGCCGCGGTCGTCCTGGCCAGTTGTTCAATAGGTGGAGCTGGCCGTGATACTCTAAGGGTCGTGGGACATGCAGCAGCAGCTACGTCGGACGATCCGGGGAAGAAACGAAGTTAACAAGAGACTGTGAGAACTGTAGATGGGAGGAAAGAAAACGAGGAAGTGGCTAATGGAGTAGCTGTTTGCTAAGAGCGTGTATCTGGGAGATGAGCGTGGCGCAAAGGTTGGACGCGAGTAGCTTGGTGATGTCCGTGGGCTTGGGTGCTGAAATTCGCTTCCCGTCGTGATTCACCATGCATTAAACTTGCATAGCAGGGTGCGACGAGTAAGGATCCAGGTGCGTTGTACGAAGATGACTAGCGGGGCTTCCAGAACCCTTCGAAAAGCACCGTAAATGCCGTCTGCAATGATTTTTGAAGCCAGTCGTAGGAGAATAGCCAACATCTTCACTATGTGCTCTCGTCCCTGGCGTTGCTGTCTTCAGGGGTATGAACTGCCCTTGAGTCGCGTTCGAGACGCGGCGCTCTAAGCCAATCAGATGCGCCAAGACATTTGATCTTGAGATTAAATCAAAGTACAACCGAAAAGGCTCCAGATTATCGTTCTGTGGTGGCACAACCATAATTCCACTTCGATGCGTTTCTTTATTTTACAACCAACTAATTTTTCTCGTACTCCCATGTCCTTTAAACCAATAATAAGCCAACCTTCCCAAGTTCATTGAAGTGGCCTTCAGTGTCACTTAGCATCCTATTCATTTCCAGTCCATCCGTATTTTTGACTGCGAGTCTCACAGGGATTCTAGAGACTTGAGGCATCCACGTTCACTTCGCTTTTCAAAGGTTCCATATCTTACCAAATTTACTCGAATGCACCACAATCGGGAACAATCGAAACATATAGGCAAGTATGAGCTCATAAGATCCTAATCCAAACATCACTCGTTTTCATTAGCTAGAATTAGTATACATTGTCCTTCCTTCTAAAGTTCCGACGCCAACATACGGACCCAAATTCGTAATTCGTAACAAGAATAGGTTTACACAGGCGCGCAAACACACCTCATCCGCATCCCGAATTCGTCATCTTATTATTTTACCAGTTTAAACTCGTCCCATAATCTCTCCTTTTCGATCAGATTGCCCTTCTTATCAAAGAGCACTCCTTCGCTCTTCAACAAATCCAATTTCTTCGTCTTATTGACGCCAGATGGCGCATCTTCGGCTTCACCGAAGAAACCCCCGATTGTCTGTTTTGGAAGTTCTCCATTAGCTGTTGTTTGACTCTTCGCAATCAGAGAGTTGAAAGCAAGGGTCTAGAGCAGCACAAAATAAACTCACCCCATCGGTTGTGATTATCCTGTGACAGGGTACTTCGGGACTGAATGGATTTCGCCGTAATGCACCTCCTACCGCCCGAGGGGAGGACTGTAAGGCGCGGGAGAGTGCAGCATAGGTGGAAACTCTGCCGGCGGGGATTTGTCGCAGCAGGTTATAGACACGCTTTGAAGATTAGTATTTGACATCAAACGGCAGGCCAACCGGAGAGTACCTCTTGGTATTCCGTTACTGTCATGATCACATAAACCGTTTATCGTTCAGAGCAAGTATTGTTTGCAGACTTTTTCACAGAATAAGGGTCCAAGTCGGACTCCAAGAGTGTACTTATAACTCTTGCGCACTGAAGGTTGATGGATGCTGATTGGCTACTTTTAAAGCAACTTAGTGGCCACCCGCTTCATGATTGGCCATATTGACCGCATTCGACCTTCAGCCATTTCTGATTTTCTCCATTGACTCATGATACTAGGTTAAATTAGGAATATCACGAGTCTATCTATTCGCCGCAGCATTTATCCCTATATACAGATGAGCTCGTCGGATCACCATGTTCCAACACCATCTTCCGAATTCATGACTCCATCATCCCGCTGGGCGGCGTTGCAAACGCGCAACCCCGCAGCAGCGAATAGCTTCATTTATAGCGTGATCACAACAAAAATATATTGTCGTCCTACATGTCCATCCCGCCTGGCCCGTCGTGCAAATATCATCTTTCACGATACTGCAGCAGACGCTGAAAAGGATGGATTTAGGCCATGTAGGCGTTGTCGCCCTGAGCTTGCAGCATCGGAAGTCCCTCAAAGGAAAGCGATTGAAATGGCGTGCAAATTGATCAACGACGAGGTAAGACAGAGTGGTAAACCAGGAGCTAAGAAGTGGAGCATCAAAGCGTTGGCGACTGAGATGGGATTGACGGAAAGCCATTTCTGCCGATCTTTTAAGAAGTTCAAAGGATGCACCATTGGGGAGTATAGGGCTGGGTTAAGGTCAACTACGAATTCAGAGGCTGCGACAACGATGGGGACTCCAGATCTGTCAGAATCCGTTGCGGAAGAAGGTTCGGAGCCTGCAATAGATGTTAGCGATGTCAATAACGTTACTTGGTCATGGGAGATGCCACTCGAAGGCACAGCAGATCTAACAGGATTAGATCATGGTACATTCATTTGGAACAACCAAGATGAGTGGAATCAAGATCTTAATATGAGTGATTGGATTGCAACAGATGAAGACCTTCAAAATATCAACTCACTACCTGACTCATACGGAGTGGCTAATACCTCGACCCTCGACTCTGACCCAGTCCTTTCCGAATTTGCCTTTCAAATAACAGACAATGAGTTGCTCCAGGGAAACAAAATTTAGAACAAATGAGATATTGCGCATTTTTTGGAGTTCATTAGGGGATACTCTGCATTGTTACCATTTGTTTCCACTCTGAATATTGGGATTACGATTCGACGTAGCCGTAATATTTTTTCAATAATTCATACGGAGAAACACACACGGCTCAAGTTGAGAATGATTCTGCAAAGTGGCTGACCACTGAATCTTCAAAATCTGTTAAAGTGTGCAAAAGACTAGGACTTCGTTTGGTAAATATATAGATTCAACGATGTCAAGTCAAGTCAAGGCAGCTGTTTGCAGAGCCAAGGTTTTGTGAAAATTACTACTTAGTAGCGTGTCAGAGTAAAATATTTATTAGTTAATGATGTCCAACTATCTATAGTCAAGGCAGCTGCTCTCCGAATCAAAGATGTCTGTAACCCCACAGATTTAGCAAAGTTGTGAGAAACTTAACGTAAAAATTGCCAATATGTATCATCTCGCCCCTACCCCCTCCCACAAGGTGGAAGAGAAATTAACCTCGTTTCACGTACGCCCATTGGCCATGAAACGCAACTCCCGGATGAAATATGGTTAGCAGGATTGATGCAATGGAAACCATCGTCCCATCAAGTACCATGAAATATATTTCACCATTCCAAAGTCTTCCGTGGAAACCACCTGTTAGCTCTGCAACGCGAAAAGATGATCGAATCAAAATTGTGACCGTTGCAATAACGAGCGCTATGAGGACTGTTAGAAACGTACAAACAGCCACTCCTTAGTCGGATTTGGTCTCACCGTAAATAAAGCCAGAAAAAAGTTTCCTTCGCCGAACAGCTAGGCAATAATCGCTCTGATTCCAGAGCTCATGTTTCCTCCTGCAGTTTCGGGCAAATAGAGCGCCAAGAAGCAGCACCACAACCAAGCTTACGACCTGTAAGACAAGTCCGGCAAGCATGAGATGAATTCCGACATATTCGAAACTCCTCGTATCTGCAACCACAGAACAAGCCCCGCCACCAGCCTGGAGTAAAAGAGAAATGAAATCTGAGATAATAAAGAGTGTGACAATCTTGCGGGGACTAAGAGGAGATAAAAGGATGCCATAGGTGTTTATCAACCGACTGAAGCAGACATAAATTGAGGCGCATATAAACGTGGGTCCGATCGTGAGAGAAATAAGGTACCTGGTTTAACGTATCAGTGCATTGATGCTATTAAAAGGCTAAGATGATTACATGAAAAATGGACTTTGAATAAATGGATTATAATGCATCTGGACTCTGCCAATGTAACCGCAGAGTTCAAGAGCCATCCCGCCGACAAGACCGATGGCATAAGTCCATGTCTGGTAGTAAATGCCTAGGATAATTTGCATGACGAGGAGAAGCCCAAAAAGAGCTGCGTAAAAGATATTTCCTGCTAGATTGGGATCGTAAGTCACTTGTCCTTGAGTGATTGAACAGGTCTCGAGAGTGCAGAGCTCGGTAGGGATTGTATAGTTTGGTGCATGGTCACGGCTGAGGAGGCTCACAAATATATGAGACGCCATGTTAAGACTTAAAATTAAATCGTGCAGTATGATTTGATAAAGAGAAAATCTGATGATGAACAGTGTCTGAAAACTCTAGGAGACTTGATCTTATTATGTTAAATGATAGTAGCGACAGGAGTCAGAAGAGCAATTGAAACACGACTAGTGTAAACAACGGAACCCCTCGATTAGGCAGTATCCATTGGTAAAGATAATTTCCTTTTCCTCGTCCACATTTCCTTTGCTCTTGCTAATCTTGTTGACTGTTACGAGTATCGAAGAGTTATTGTTATGCGATATCTGATTGGCTGAACGCTGGCTACGAGCTTGGAGGCAGCGATGCTTCTCGTCATCTGATTGGATGGTTCGTATTCTCACAGGCGTAGCTGCTTTAACGCAACCACTAACCCGTGAATACGAAGTCGTATCCGTGCGTAATGCTTCATTCAATAGAGTACAATGCTTTCACAAATAGCGAAAAACACAAGCTAAGTAGATGGTATTCATTTCCATTGGCGCCTAATCTTCCCGTACAGGAATGTCGAAATCCACCGGTCTTATAGAGATTTCTACCATACCATGCACAACCAGGTGGTGCTAGGGTTACCAGCTTATATATTCTTCGTCAGCAGTCCATGGCCCATCTAGACCTTGCAACTTTCGACTTAGAACAACTTCTGATACCCGCTTCACGAGGTCTATATCAGTACCAATACTGTGGATCCTTGCAATCTCCGGTGGTCTCTCATCTGGTAAAAAGCCATCTCCTGTGTACTCCTGCTCTTTGTTTATAGCTATCGAAGCGACAGCAGCCATGATCACTGCATTCCAGACGCCCTCTTGGAACTTGATGGACTTCAAAAGGCTCAAAGCACGGTGACGTATCCAGTGCTCTCGGCATTTGGTGGCGGTAAAATATAGTGGTTGTATGACTCCAATATCTAGGGAGAGTTGTTGAATATGAGGGTTATCGCTTTTTCGCTCATGAATAACTAGAGCAGCTAGCGTTGTGACCTGATCAAACTCCTCATCATACCTGTCAAATACAACGGCTGCATCCTTGGTGCAGGTAGCTGCCTGAATCTTGCAAATTCGATGATTGATAATTAAGATATTGATGACAGTCTGCTCCTGCCTTGAGAACCGTGATGTCGACCGGTTTAAATACTTCTCAAAGCGATCATCCCATGTATCAAAAGACTCCTCTAGCTTTTGAGCAATTAGAATCTGTTCAATTGGAAGATCGGATAATTTCCTAAATTTATACTCCTCGGTGATACCACGAATGAGCAAGTATAGTTGTCCGGTCAAGGCATCAAGGAACGACTTGGCCTGATCGAGGCTAGAGAATCTTCCCGGGATCTCTACTCCCCTGTACAATTCGGACATGGCAGGCAACCGCATTCCTTGGTATATCGACGCATGGAGATCCAGATTGACAAAAGTGCGAGCGAGACTTGCGTCAACATCGGCATGATCCAGAACTGACTGTTTATTAGTCTCCTCACACATAGCTGGCTTGGCCTTTTGAAAACAGTCGCGGAGAAGTTTTAGCGCATTTTCAAGGTGAATAAGAGCATTTGCATGATTATTCTGTACAACCTCGATAGATATGTGGACCAAAGCACACATCAAGATGATGTTTATGTCGAGTTCCTTTTTCGATGCTAGATAGTCCCGAAGCTCTAGAAGAGATCTAGAGTACTGCCGCAGCGGAAAACTTGTCTCAATGGGCACCGCATTCGTAACGGTGCTGTTGGAGTGCGATGCGGAGTATCTCTCATACAAGGCACCAAGGGCGATCACGGACTGACTCAAAGCGCGTTCCTTCTCACAAGCTTGTAGCACCAATTTCCATGCCGGAAGCCCAAAAATTCCGGAAATATTTGGTAGAGTTGCAGTCCGAAAGAACTCAAATGATCGCTGTTCCTGGATATCTTCTGATGGCGACATTCGCGAAAGAGATCTGCATTCACGAGAAAGGAGTGCCTCATAAGCTCGCTCGGGGCTTGCCCTGTTGTATCCGTCGCAGATACGACCTGTGCTCACACAGCGCTGGCAATGAGGACTTGTTTCATCGCACTTGACATGCCGAATCCTAGGCGAGTTAGAATACGTATGGCTCGAATATTGGCCTATCCATGTTATGTGCTCACTTGCAAGTCTGACATCCATTACGAGACTTTGGCGCGGACCGACGAACTGTTACCATCTTATTCTAATCAACACATCCCGACCTTAACAGTGTATAGAGAAAGAATCAGTGGTTGGAGATTGAGGTAAAAGGAAAGGAGCCTGAAGTTTTAATACGCTGATGGATGACGACGAGCGGAGGAACTTGCTGCTTTAAGAGGCTTTAAGCGGAGTCCAGAAGCTTCACACGCTAGATCAATGTGGCTTAGAGACGGACCAGCACAGGACAAAATGAGAGAGTAGGGCAGCTAATATCAGCTTCATAAATTTGAATGCTCCATAGTGGCGCAGCACTCTTGGAAGAAATCTCTAATACTCCATGAGGGTGGCGTGGACTAAAATATCCCAGAAGCTTTATTGAGCATGGACACCAAAACAGGATCTTCAAAGGTAATCCCGAGAAGGAACAACATATGCTTTTATTGCGCAATACTTCGAAAATTGTCGATACCCCTTAAAGAGAGTTTTACGTGGTCTCGTTATACCTCGAGATGAGTTTGGTTGCTGGACTCGATATATATTGTACATCTTGGAATATACTCCGAAATCTCTCTATATACACCTACCGTTTCTGTAGCTAGCCGTCTGGAATGTGATTGGCTGTTAGCATTACACCAACATCATTTTCTCGGAGCTTTTGACTTGTACTGAACATCTGATACACAGGAATTGAACCGTAATCTTGACTTTGCTGACACTCACCCTCGCGGCAGCTAGGTGAAGTCATAGGGATCGCTTATCATTTAAAATGTCTACTCCAGTTGCCAAAGTCCTGTCTAAAGAAAAATTGGTGAGCACCTAATATGGACCCCGCGTTTGTAGGGTTAACCTTAATTGTAGGATAATAAAGACGCAAAATGGATAAACCTTGTAGAGTTAGTGCCCTTAGGAGACTCTTTTGGTGGTTGCTACAGACATAGTCGTTCTCAGCGTCACTAACAACGCCTTCAACCCCCAGAATAAAATATGAGAGTGTAGACGGGAAAGTCCGCAGATGGGAGGCAGCAGAGCGAACTACAAGGCCAAAAGGGAGCTCAGTAGATGCAGTACACATTGTAGCTATATTGCAAAAGCGTTCTGGCCCAGAACTACTGCTTCAAAAACAATTTCGTCCACCGCTGGATAAAGTTGCTATCGAAATGCCAGCTGGTTTGATTGACAAAGATGAGACTCCGGAGGAGTGTGCCGTTCGTGAACTGAAGGAAGAGACTGGATACATTGGAGAGGCTATTTCTGATCGCACGGGTGTCCGTCCGATCCTCTATGGTGGTGAGTAATCTACACTGATATATCACCATGAGTATTGTTGGATACTAAGATAAGTTTGTTGTAGCTGTTGGCCTATCCAAGTAAAATAAACAAGCCCCTTTGATAAAGCTTGTATTCTAATGCCAGTTTTAGTTCCTGTTCACTGATGATTCATGTAAACATCGACATGGAGAAGGTCGAGAATCAAAATCCAAAGCCGCAATTAGAAGAAGGGGAATTCATAGAATGCTTTACGGTTCCTTTGCGAGACCTCTACGAAGAGTGCAGAAAACTACATTCCGAAGGATATGCCATTGATGGAAAGCTCGGGTCTATAGCTGAAGGGTTAGAGATGTCAAAGATGTGGCAACTATGAGAGCACTGGGATCATCGGTTATGACGTTGAGAAAGATAGACTGATGCACCCTTTACGGCTATACAAAGGAAAATAATAGCTGGAAGAATCTCTAACAGTGTTTGACTCATAGAAGTGGTTAATAAATTGATTTAGAATTCATGAATCCAGATCCCAGTGGTATCTATTCGTCATATCTATGTCTTGAACTTAGTTCATTCTTGGGTATTTCGCATCCTCAATACAGCAAATTTCTCTCAAAAATTTCCCATCCGTGATCTTCCGTATTTAACAACATCCAAAACTCTTGGGGTGAGACTGCTCTTAGATACCATCATGTAATACTCCAAGCGCAATATATAGCTAAAGCTTTTTGTTACTCAGAGACACGCCCATTGAGCTGTCTCCGCACTTTCAAGGATACCGTCACCTATCAGCCTTCCGACATTCGCGATTTCAGATTTAAACCACTGCCGTTGTTTGTTGTCCAATTCCTGAACACTGGAAGCAATGGTTAAGGGCCATATTATGAAATTTGCTAGGTAGGGCTTGATCCCGTCGGTTTTGTCAGGAGTGACCAGAATTTGACCGGTCTCTGAATCAGGCGGTCCGACATTGAACTTCTCTAGGCAGAAAGGTATAGTAGAGGCTAAGCTATTCGCTATTGCTCCCAGTTGTGCTTCACACTCCAGCCGCTGACGATAATAAGTCTCGTTAGCTAATGAGTGCTGATGTTTGATTTCGAGAGCCCTTAAAACCCGTAAGTGTACACTATTCAGAAGCATACTTATGGCAAAATACTGGATCCAGGTAGCCGCGTCTTCAAGACTGTCATAGTTATACACTGTTGACGAATAGAAATATCTTCGAGGCCAAGGTCCAGGATCTGTGAGAATATGTGGATCATATCCTTGACCAGGGATCTGTAATATCCAGTCATGCAGAGCTCTTTCCATATTTTGGAGCTCATCGTGAAATTGTTCAGCTTCCGAATCCTTCACACCCTGCTGACACTGGGGTTTAGCAAACATGTAGTGTAGATTGGTAAGCTGAACAAAGATGCGATCGAGGGAGAGCTCTAGATCACGTTCACCAAATCGGCTACCATCCCACAACCATTGAGGCAGTGGTAGGTTCCTTAGAAGAGAACACTGTATCATACCTCTTCTAGAATGTTTAACTATAGCTGTTGCATTAGGGCTTAGGTGATCGTTCCAGGTCTTTAGAATTGCTAAGGCGCCATCGTGATGATACCAGCTTTGTATCGTCAAAAATTTCTCTTTGGGTGCGCACGGGTCAGAACTGTGAATTGCACCTTCATATCGACCCATCAGATGTGCTGTAAGTAAGCAAGCATCGATGTTTTGTTCCGTCACTTTAAGGAATGCTACCTTAGCAATCTGTTGCTGAGTAACACGCAGAAGATTGTAATATCTTAAGATAGCTTCTTTACTCGCCACCTGATTGTTTTGAGTTCGTGAAAAAATGGTAAGAGCCACTGAAGATAGAGCTAAATCGACCATATCACATTTCCTTCCGGAAGATTTCCAAGAGTAGACGCATTCAGCAAGGCATTGTCCGTTATTATATGACTTTCCCTTGAGAGTTTGTAGGTGGTATTGCAAATAGTATGTCATAGCTACCATTTGCACATCGGCAAGTGGATGCGTTAGAGTCGGGCGAGGTCCCCTAGGCCGCTTGGTACTTCCACTTGCGTACCGATTTTCCAGATGGATAGAGAAAGAGGCATCCTTGGCGGCGCTCATCGCCACGCAAAGTCGTCGAGATTTGGTACATCTCTGACATATGGGTTTGCTTTCGTCACACTAATGGTTAAGGGATTAATTTCAGTTACTCGCTATCGGATGATTATGTGGACTTCTTGCCTTGATTCGTCGAAGTTTGCATGTCTGACATCCTGCGCTCGAAGATGGCATACTTTTATTTAAAATTCCTTCCAACCCCTAAAAATCTCCTAATGGCTGAAGATTCAAGTCTACGGGGAATTGTTTAAAGCGGGACAGCAGAGCTGGCTCCCCAAGCCAGTTGCGATAATCAAAACATATAACCGTGCCTCAAGGATTCTGCTACGTGGACTGTCTATCTCAGTTCTATGCCGCGACCTTAATTGAATTATCAAGTTGGAAGTTGCCGGATAAAATGTCATAGGCTCGAGACTTGAATTGGTTGGTCCATGACTTTGCCAGTGGAACCATTTTCATATATTGAGCCCTAGATCCTGCTGCATGTGGCTCATTGACATGTCCCTTTGGTTAAGTAATCTAACAGTAATCTAACAGATTAAGTTTGTCAGCTTGCTTAAGCAGACCGCTAAACCTGCGGGCTAGTCCGTTTGCGGAGAAACTCTGCGAGAAACAATCGCCAAGGCCGGGGGGACTATCGGAACTTGTGGCTTCTCCACGATTCTGGACTTTTTGACACGGACAATCGGCGAAATCAAGCGCCGACATGAAGCTACAAGCTAGGAGTAGACCTGAGGGCTAATCCATCATAGGAGAAACTCTACGAAGGATTGAGGTGTACTCTTACCAAAATTGTGCATGTGGACTACCTTCTAGTAATAAGAGAAAGTGCCTGCGCTAGAGATTGTGGCAGCGTGCACAAGTGCCACAATGAGAGATTAAGAATCCAAATGAGATATATAATGAACCTCTATTCCTGTTATTTTGCCTTTCCCCATCTCCAGAGTATCCCTACGTTCCTAAACAGTTCTTGTCTCGCAATCAACCATCAGCATACAGTTGCACTCAGTCTTCAGCCAGGCACACAGAAATGGCAGCACAAATCAAACCTATCAAAGTCTATGGTGAAGGGGGCCCCAATCCTCCGAAGGTCGCCATGATGCTAGAGGAACTCGGCGTGCCCTACGAAGTAATCCCCATTCCGTTTACTGACGTGAAGAAACCCGAGTACCTCGCCATCAACCCTAACGGACGGCTGCCATCCATTCACGATCCCAACACCGGCATCACGGTCTGGGAAAGCGGGGCCATCCTTGAATATCTCATCGAGAAATACGATTCCGACCACCGATTTAGCTTTGCCCCTGGTACACCAGAGGCGTACCATGCTAAGCAATGGCTCTTCTTCCAGGCAACTGGGCAAGGCCCATATTTCGGGCAACTGGCCTGGTTCAAGAAGTTCCACGCAGAGCAGGTACCGAGTGCCATCGAGCGGTATACAAATGAAGTGAACCGCGTTACGGGAGTGTTGGATGGATATTTGGCCCAGCAAAAGAAACAGCATCCTGAGGGTGACGGTCCATGGCTAGTAGGCAACAAGTATTCATATGCCGATATCGCGTTCATCTCATGGCAAAGGCTTATGCCTCTTTTCCTTGAGAAGGATCAGTATGATCCAGAGAATTATCCACATATGAAAGAGTGGTTGGATAAAATGATGGCGAGGGAGCCTATCAAGAAGGTGCTGGCAGCCCCGGGACATTAAAATAGATTCAACTAAAAAGAAAGTCGACATAAGTGGAGATATAAGCATAACCTGAAATAAATATGAGTTCCCAATAGACTGCTCCCACTTGATATTATTGCATGTAAGCATTACGGTTTGGTTATAGCAAAAGAGCCCCTGGTCACTAGCCAATCTTCTATGGTTCTAAGCAAATATATCTGATCATCTGCACGTCGGCTAGTTTGGTTAAGAAAAAGAAAGGTAATAATAGACTGTATTCAAACCAAGATGGTGTTGGTGAAAATTTTCCAGAAATTTGTTCACTTTTCTGGACTCCACGAAAGGAAGTAGGACTAGTGTCAGCTTCTTTGAAGAACACTTCGTTTATTATGGTTGAGCGATCTATTTCAGGATTCTCTCCCGATAAATGAACTTTCACTTTAAGACATTGCATCTATCCGATCTTCTTCCGGCCACAAACTAATCCACATGGACCGCCACATCTAATGCAATTTTTTCCAGCCTTTCCCGTCCGCCAGGAAGAGTATCCGTATCTGAAATCATAGGCTTATAGGACTATTTCAGTTGTAGATGACCATCAATTAAAATGGCTTCCCAAAATAATGCCATAAAAATGTTGCTCGTTTGTCGGGAGGCACAAGTGAGTTAGGATGACATCCACCGGAGAACTAAACTGGCACCCACCGTGATATTTGTTTGACCTGACAAGCCTGCGATTCTCATATCGGCTCTTGTCATATTAAAGGATCGATAATCAATGCTAACTTTCTCCTCCTCAGTCAGAAGGCAGAACCACGTTTAGGTGAATTGGAGATCGAGCGAATGTTACAGCAGAGCAATCTCCATGTCAGCAAATCTAAGTCGTGCAATTTACTTAACTATTTTAGAAAAGGGAAAAACTGCTAATCTGATGAATTAATATTTATCTATTTTTGTATATGTGCGAGGTTTAATTTATGTAGCTACACCTATTAGCCAAGTAGGCAACATCTCTCTAATTTCAGGGATTTGCCCTTTCCCAAAGTCTTCGAGGTCATAATACATAGCAGACATAAAACACCCGTGATCGAACGCAAAGATTCCGGAACCCAAAGACAATAAGAACCATTTCTCGTACGGTACACCTGGACCACCTTATACACCAATTTGTATACCCTTTCCAAAAAGGGTTCCCGGTATCTCGAAAAGCAAAATGGAAAAACAACAGAACTGCTCTAAGCCTGACGATATGGCTCATAGCTTTCTAGATTTGGGCCAGCTGCAGCTGCGGGAGCAGCTGGGCCTGGGTGGAAAGCAGGCATCGTACCAGTAAACTGGGCAGGAACTCCAGCCGCGCCAACGTATTCACTAGGCCCAACTTGTTCGTAGGCATAGGGTGCCTTCTCAGCACCAACCGCACGACCTCGGAAATCTCTGGTGGAGCTGCGACCAGAGCAGCAGCAAGAGCTGAAGAGCCAGAAGATCGTGCTGATGGCGGAGAGTACGGTAGCAAGCCAGGTGACGCCTAGAATATGATATCCAAGCGTGGCCTCAAGACCGTATTCTTTGAGGGAGGTGTTGAAGACACCAGTTAGAACGGCGAAGATGGCGGTTGAAGTTATTGAGGCGGCTACGAGGAATACGGTGGAGATCTATATTTAGCGAATTAGTGGTGACCTGAGGAAATTCAAAACTGATTGAAATAGACGTACAATAGATACAACAGACGTTGCTACACTACCCAACCGGCTCAGCATGGCCGTGAACCCGAAAATAAGCTCGACAACCGTGGCAGCAAATGCGACGGCGTATGCGAAGAACATCCAGTACGAGGCGTGCTTGTAGGTATTAAGCTCATTTTGAAGCTTGTCTGGTAGCAGATCAGAGATTCCGTTGGTGTCCAAATGCCAGATGGTGATCGGGTTGAACCAGAAGCCTGCCTTGCGGTCCGAGCAAAAAGTGACGCGGAAATCACCATTCACTTTGTCTCCTGAGCAGTAACCCCACAGACCGATGTCGTAGAAGTCCTTCAGTTCGGCGTCTTTCTCCGATTCTTCCAGGGCAGCAGCGAGTTGTGCAGACGCATTCTTGCCATTAATAGCATCCGAGGCAAGGCTAAGCAGCTGATTGCTGACGGAGTGGTTCTCGGTAGATGTGAGATTGGAGAGATCAGCCTGAATATGGAGTCAGTCAGAATTCATGCAAAGGAAACCAAATGAAATGATTTGGGTTGTGTAACATACTCGCATAAAAAATAGATTATCCAGCGTTTTGGAGCTGGCTCTGGTTGAGCCAAGCACCACAAATATGAGGGCAACCAATGACGCTACGCTGAGGAGGTATGGAACCGTCACACACGCGATACGACCAGCTCTACCCATGATTAATGACTGGTGCGAGAAAAAAGTGGAAAAGGGAAATAAAAATAAAAGAGAAAAGGAAATAGATGCAACAAAGACTCAAAATTGTAAACTCCGGACTGCTTGATGACCAACAGACATTGCGGCGAACATGGAGAAGATATATGGGACGAGACGCACGAGACAGAAACGGACCCACGTGAGATGAAATTCAGTGGAATGAGATACAACGGTACTAGTGGGATCAAATTTAGAAGCTACCGAGTGAGAAAATAGAAACACCGGCTGCCACAGTAAGTCATCATCAGGCTAATTTACTCCCGGGTAACAGTTGAGCCTCAGCCACGAGCTCGTTTGGGAACAGCGTGCGGGTGCTGAGAGCGCAGGGCAGAAGCTAGCCCAAAGCAATAGGGCATCACTAAATCTGGGTGCTCCCGCGGCGGAAAATCACGTTGGTTACTCCGTCGGCGGAACATAACAGCCCGCTGGCTCTCCATTAGCTCTTGGGCTGAGCAGCGAACCGGGTCTATGGTACATCCCTATTCCAGGTAGTGGAGGCTGTCACCACTGCTTTAGGAAGCCTTAGACGGCGATGCCAGAATTAGCTACAGTACAGAGTACTACTATATTCCGCTTGGTTCTGCTGGCTGGCGCGGAATTAATATCTACGATGACGAGGCGATGGACCGACCAGTGTACCAAGTTACGAGGCGGATAGCACGATTGGAGCGTGAAGATATCCACAATGCCAATTCAACATGGGAATTACTAATCATTGAAAATGGCGTGCGAAGATCGCAGAGCCAACAAGTGTGCACAAGCTCTGAGGTCAGCTTACTCGTACACTGTCCCATCGAAAAGCTTAAACAAATTTAAGGAGCTGGAGGCTTATGCCCATCTTTGGGCCTTGCTTCAGTGCTGTACTGTACGTACCCAGCCACCACCGTCAACCGGCAAATGAGCGAGGCGAGCGTGGGGAGCCCGCCTAGGGGGGCTTAGATTGGCCCGTCAGCTTGAGGTTGCAATCCGTTGGGTGCCTCAAGATCCCCTGGTTGAGATGCGCCTAGCCTCAAAGAAGCTCTCTGGCGTATGATTTCCAGGCGTGATTTGCTTGTTTCCAAATCATCACCAGCTGCGTGGAACCGCTAGCTCCAAGCCAAACGGCCAAACAGACCTCGGTTGATCTCAACTTTACACTTCTGATTACCTATGGCCATGACGCTTCACGCAGATTCAGCAGTGTAAACTATAGACTAGTGGCTTCAAGGAGCTTTACGTATGGTAGCTCCTGGCGGCCAAAGCGGACCGAGGTTCCATTTCGCGTTAAACTGGTTACACCTAGATAGAAACGCAAATTGATAATGGCTGACTGTCTGTAATAGATATCCTTGGTCATGAGGTAGGAGAGTTGTGCTGGCCCAAACAACTGTTCCTACCAAATGGGTAAGAAATGCTATAATTCTGCATGATCGACCCAAAATATTCCTTAACTTTCTCCCCCTTTGGCAAATGATGAGGTTTGTTGGTTAGGAATCAGATATTATCTAAGTGCTGCATCTAATTGTGCCTCAGCCCTGTGCAGAGTCTGTCTTCGTGGGATGCGCAGCCAGTAGTTGAAGGTCAAGCCCGTTACTGCTTCAGCCACCGGCATCGGGTAGCTCGCATAGCATACGAATGCAACTTGCTCCACGTTTCACGCTCCACTCGCTCGTTATTTTGTCCAACCAAGTTCTCGTATGGTACCTGCCCCAGCAGCAATCGCCGAGTGTCTAATCAATCTAAGGCTTTTAGGTTTCGCCAGGGAAGTCCTAGGCTTCCCGGGTGTCGGGACCTTAGCCTCAAAAAAGAGTTAAATATAGAAACATAGAAGTCCAACCTTCGCAAGGAACCGAACTTTCAAGGCAAACACCCGAAGCGGCCAGTGCCCATTAAGCAGAGTACTATCAGTGCATTGCAGTACGGCAGGACTCTGTTAGGAGTGATCAGGTTGCAGTATTCTGATGACAGATCTGTTACCTTCCCTGGAAGTTGATGACGGGCACAGATATTACGGGGAAATTCGCACCTGGGGCCCTTAGTCACCCAGAAAACGCGCTTCCTCTAACTTATGACCTCGTACAATCTTCCGTAAGATCGTAACTCACAACAAACAAAAGGCTCTTCTCCCACAGACGCGTCTCAAGGCGAGATAAATTAAGTTCCGTTTAGGTTCCTTGGGCTGTAGATCCCAGTCGTGGGGGCCTTGGCTGTACCCCCTGGCCACCGCCGTAAGCACCAACACCAGCCAGAACTGACACAACAGTTTAACTCCGCTTACAGTTTGGCCCTCTGCACTGCTGCTTCGCCGCTCCGTCCCCATTATTCAGCGCTCTAGGCGTAGACTTCATGCCAGCTAAACCCAAACTGGCCGTGGCTGATGGATTCATGCTAATTTCCAGGTCTGGGAAAACCTTAACGCAGAAACTCATGGGTCCTGGCTGTGATATTTTCGTCCATGGCAGGTCAAGTACATAAATCGCTCGCCTTCCTCGAGTGTGCTCTCTCTTCAGACCATCATCTTCTCCACAATCATCTTCTTGTAAAAACCTAATCTTTGATTTTCGGTTTTCCCTTATTTCCTTTTCCTTTTTTCCTTTTCCTTTTTGATCTTTTCTCGTTGGGTCGTTTTCGATTTTCCTTCTACTTCAAAAATCATGCATCGTCCATCACGATTCACAGCTGCGCTCCTCACGGCAGCTGCCCTGGGAGTGAATGCACTCACCGAGCCCTGCGCACAGATTGCCCAGGCTGTCACGACTTCAAATGGCTCTGACATAAGTAAGAACTAAAATATTATAACCCGCCGACCTGAGCCAAGGAATTGAATGTACTAACCAACTGCCTCTTTTATAGCGACTATCCCAGGCTCGCTCGGTTTTGCCTGCTTGCAAACCTTGCCATTCAAACCGGAGCTGGCTGTGCCCTATATCGACGAAATTGTCAAATATACCGCATGGCAGTCAGATCTTGAGATATTAAAAAGTGCGTGCGCCATGATGAGAGTTCATTTCATTCCTACCTTTCTAACCTGTCATCCAGATCCTCCAGCGGGTTACCTCTCGCCTCCTGTGGACATCGAGGGTGGTCTGGCAGCTATTCGCAGCAGAGCTGCGGCCAACGCGTATAAGAACCAGTATGATTTTGATGTGGATGTCTTCAAGCTTATCGCCTCGGCCAACGACGGTCACTTCCAGCTCTTTGGTTGCTCGATGAATATTATGCAATTCTTGATACAGACATCCCTGGTTTCTATCTCCACTGATGGCGTATCAATCCCCCAGATCTATACATTATGTGGGTATCTTCCCCGTCCATTCAGAAGATATTTTACTCGTTGGCCAGCACCGAACAAAAGCTAACTAGATGCTTAGCCGACAGCCGGGCCCTAGCACAGGGGGCGAAGAATGTATCCCCCATCATATTGATTAATGGCGTCGGTGCTGAATCCTACATTGAGCAACTCTCTTCACTTCAGGAGTTGGAGGACCCCGATGCCCGATATAACAGCATGCTGGCCAATGTTCCTATCAATGGACAGGGTGTATCGCAACCTGGAGCATTTACCGAGCCAAGCATCTACCCTGGAGTTAGCTCCTTCAACCTGACATACGCAAATGGAACTGAAGAGCAAATACCACTGCTCGCTGCCATCCCTGCGTCGGTAGGATTCAACTTCACGACTGGCGAACAGCTTTTCGAGGCAACCTGTCTTCCTCACCCAAATTCGGGCTCGGATAGCTCGTCGACTTCTTCCGCTGCTCTCATGGCCCCTTCACCCGCACCACAAAATTACCCAAATCCTATCGTCAAAGATCCGTTTAACTTTGCAGTAGGTTACTTTCCCACTGATGCTGGATTGGAAGATGTTGCCGTTCTATCTGTCCCAACTTTCGAGACAGCGGGCACGGGCATTCCAGACAACGAGAGTGCTATCTTCGCGGACGAAGCCCAGCAGTTTGTCAACCAAGCCGTGGCTGCAGGCAAGAAGAAGTTTATTATTGATGTCACTGGCAACGGTGGTGGTTTCTTTGACTCCGGATTTGCCCTGCTTAGTATCTTCTTTCCCAACGAAACCATCTACTCAGCTACTCGCTTCCGAGTCTCTGACTCCGTTGAGTTCGTTGTGCGTGCATTCAGTGCGGATCCCAACGCTACAACCGATGGGAACGCTCAGACAGAGTTCTTTCTCCCCACTCAAGTCGAGCCCGATCAAAAGACACCTTTCGCTTCCATTGACCAGTTCCTTGGCCCATATGATGTCCTAGGTGTTCCTTCATCCGCACTCAACGCTGAGGATAACTTCGCCCTTGAGGCGGATCCCACAAATGACCCCATTAATACCGATGGCCTGGGTGGACAGCTCAACGGCACCACTCCACCATTTGCGCCTGAGGATATCCTGATCGTGAGTAATCTCTATAACCATCCGCATATCCTCTTTCTCGGTACTAATAGCATCCTAGATCACCGACGGCAACTGTGGTTCAACATGCACTATCTTTGCTAACCACATGGTTGGAAAAGGCGTCCGTATTGCCACGTTCGGTGGTCGTCCTCAACCAGGCCCTATGCAATCCATCGGTGGTATCAAGGGCGCACAACTCCTTGCTATGTCCTCTGTGTCCATTTTCATCGAGACCGCCAAGCAAATTGTTGGCAACGCAACTGCAGCTGGTACCCCTATCTTCACCGAAGACGAGCTAGCCCAGTACAACAAGTCACTGCCCGTTGCTTTTGAAGACCTCCCATTCGTCGTTGGCGCCAATGGAATCAACTTTCGAAACGCCTTCGCTCCGGGCAACGACGAGGTCCCGACTCAGTACATCTACCAAGCTGCCGACTGCCGCCTGTTCTACACAGCCGAGTCGATCATCAGCCCCGAGAAGTACTGGGCTGCCGCCGCCAATGCTGTCTGGGGTAACGCCAAGTGTGCATTCCAGACACCAAGCATCGATTCTCCATCGACGGCCGGCGGCAACTCCAGCACCGGTGCCGCTCACAAGGCTCTCAGCCTTTTGCTAGCACTGTCACAAGGATTGTGAAGTGAATAGAGAAAATTGAAAAGAAATGGTTTTAATAGAATAGAATTGGCATTTTATGATGAAAAGAGAATTGGGCTTTTTTGTATATCCTGGGGGTTTGGTTTTAGATGCAGGTCTTTTGAGCATTTACTTGGGCGTCCTGTTTAATGATTATTATTCATTCATGGAAGAGGATTATTAGATATATATGAACATGTACCTGCTTTTCAGTTGACCCGACGGATGTATTATACACTGCAAGGTTGGCGACTAGATAGACTATAAAGCGTAAATAGAACTACCTGTTTGCCTTAAAAAGAACTTGGAACTTTGCTGCTTTGATTGACATGATCGAGAATTGATTAACAAGTATTAAAAGGGTTAAAAAAAAAGTCCAACAAGGCAGAGTGCCAACTGTGCTACGGCACGTTGGTGAATCACATGTTCGCGTGTCGATCTGGTGGCAAACGCAGCAACGATATTGACAATGTGCAGCTTTTAAAAGAATAGAGGCGGCATTATCTTTGTTTTTCACATTTTTTAAGGAACTTTGGATATGTTTTTTTTGTTTTTGAAAAATGTTTTCGTTATTTGTTTAGGTCTCCACAGGAGCTTATCTAGACATTAATACACTTTAAGGAAACGTATAAAGTCTCAGTGTGTGTGGCTGTGTCCGTCCCGCGGTTCCAATTTGACAAGTTTCTTCATGCCTCCCATTCCATTAAAAAGCGACCATCATCGAATCCATTCTTAGAGAAAAAAGGCCGTTGACGCTCGTTATATTAGATTAATGGCGGTAAGGGTGAACTTAGTTCTTGGCGGCCTCTGTGTTGGGAAGTTCAATCAGTATGCTGTTTGCAGCAAACCAGTAACAAGTAGATGGGAATGGATTGTGCTTACCCTTGTGGACGTCGGCCTTGTTGTTGTGTCCGACCTCGTCGAACTTGTCTCCGACGGCGTCCTTTGCAGCAGTGGCGCGGGAGCCGAGGCTGGCGTCGTTGTCCTTGGCGACGTTCTTGTTGGCCTCCTTGGAAGCCTCAGAGGAGGTGCCCTTGACGGACTCGGAAACGTAGTTGGCGGCGTTCTTGACGGTCTCCATTGTGATTTGTGTTTGGGTTTGGTTTTGTAGGTTTGGTTGTTTGGATTGAAAGTCTGAGATGATGTAGAATGATGGCTGGAGGAGAGGGATCAAAGCTCTCTTAAATACTGCTGGCCGCTGGCATCACCACTAAGGCTAGCCCCTCCATATTCACTCAAAACTTGGAGAGGGGCGTGCAATGTAGTTTGACGTCACTGAGACTGGGCCTGCGCGGTTATTTTGTGTTTCGTCATTCCCCGTGAACGAGGCCGCTAGAGGGGATACACTCTATCTCGATCTGGACCAATGGGGGCTGTGCGGACCGTTGACACCCCGATGCGAACTGGTTGCTGGAGCCTGTGGGCGAGGAGCGGGAGGAGCACTGAGGAGCACTGAGGGGGGAGTCCAGCCACAGCTCAGAGACGCAATGATGCAGGTCTGAGGTAATTGACGCCACTAGCGGGTAGCTCGAGTGGCTTATCCCGGCACCCACGAACTTGGCGAAATTACGGGGTGTGGTGCCGTGGCTGCCTCTCCGCGGGCTGCGATTGGCCTCCACCACTGCAATGGGATTGTTGATTGGGAAGAGCAGGAAGATGGGATTCTCGACAACGCCAAGCCCTCGACATTCCGCATTCGCATCCACAGTGAGCATCTAGGCCTCGCTGCCCATGACATCACCCCCAATAACCACGACAACCCAACGAGAATCACGACAAACCACCATGGCCGGCGCGATGTCACCGCAGCAGGCTGATTTACAAAGTACATAGTAGTCCCCGTCATTTGCCGCAATGGAGGGGACCCTGAAGTTGCAAGGCAGTCGCAGGTCTTCCGGCGTGATAGGTCTCACCACAAGCAGGATCCAGCCAAAACTGTGTCTAAAACCTGTACCGCAGAGGAAATACAATGGATACTCTCCTGCGCTAGCTTGGCCCTGCGAGTATCATATGATGCGTACAACGTGATCTTCGATCCCCTCCTGCGATCTACACGGTGCTGCCTACCATGCAGGCGTTGGCATAATGCATCCTGCACTTACAAACACAATCATGTGAAGCCCCTCCCGATGGCTCTGGCCCCGTGTTCTAGATTGCGAGCATCTTGTTGAGTACTTCCGAGGCAATTGATACCTCGCCACTTCCCTTGAGGACCCCAAATCAGGATCCTACTGCGTTGCATATCCGAGACGCGAATACATTACTTCCAAGGCGAACCAAACGACGCTGTGAGTGCCTCAAATTTCACTGTATTTTGATGGGAGATACTGCACAGGATGAGAACTGCGGTATCTATGAGGATGAATTAAGCTACGTGTCAGCTTCACTCAGACGACAATCAGGGTCAGAGCTGCTTGTCAACGCTATGGTAACCTTCCACAGTGCTCCACAACTGTACGCAAGTGCAATCGGGCCGCCCGTAAGGCTTGCACCCTTGTGAAACATCATGTACACGTGATCACTTACCTAAACCTCTCTCTCTCTTTGTTGAGAATACTTTCTTTTCATCAATCAATTATTTAGATGTAGACAAGGCATTGGATCTCATCATCGCTCCGTTGGAAGATAATATGAACTCCGCACCGTTTCGCAGCACGCAAATGCACCGCTTCTTTTTTCCCTATTCAAATATGCATTGATCTAAGCTCCCCTATATTCCATGTGTTGGGAGTTTTATTGGCAAACTCGAACAGCGCATGAGGAGTTTAGTATGCTTAATTGAATTGTATAAACCATTTCCCGCACACAAATAATTGTCAACGAAGAGTATTGCGGTTTCGAACTACCAGTCTCTACTGGAATGGCGATTGAACCCCGTATGTTTAAAACCAGCTCAACTGACACTTATACCACCCGCACAAATCTTCATACTTTGCACACAATAGTGTTGTCTAATATTATACAGCAGTGTCTCAAATTCCTCGGTTTGAGCTAAGCTTGGATTAAACCTCCACATGTCAGCAATTGTTACTATATATAGAATAGCTTTTCAGCCACCAATCCTACCATAGCATATCGCGTTGAATTTGTTGTTGTTTACGGACTGTACGCTGTTTACCCTCATAGCTTTTGAATCAACTTTTACTTGAGCTAACCATGGCTTTGAAGAAGGAAAGCCAGAAACGCTCTAAACCAGGTCCTAAACCAAAGCAGTTATCAGAGCTTGCTTACACCCCTAGGACTCAGCCTATTGCCTCAAGGAACCACAGCTACAGCCGTCACCAAAAGGTTGAAGTACTAAAATTCCTTCTCCACCATAAGGTTATTGCCACACCTTCAGCTACCTACCGAAAGCCTCGAGTTCGAACTGGCATATCAGAGCCAATCATCGATCCTAATTCAGGAGTTACTTATCGATCTGTTACTTTCAAAGAAGCTTCTGAATTCTGGAAAATCCCTACAAACACAATTCAAACATGGTGGACAAAGAGAGACAAAATATTGGCTGGTAAGACGTCTATCTACTCACCTTATTGGCCAGAACTAGAAGAGGAGTTGTTTACTCAAATTCTAACTCGTCGAAAGGCCAATCAGTTGGTTACAGTGGGTTAGATCCTCGAACAGCCAGGGTGAATGAAGACTTGGTCAGGAATACCCAACTTAGTTAGCACAGGACTGGCTTAGCTCAAAACCGAGGAATTTGAGATTCTACTGGTACACGCTTGTATAAATTTATGCAAGTCTTTGTTATTTTATTATTTCATTGGCTACTAATGATAAAGGCAAGACTTATTCAAACTGCAATTGATTGTATTAATTTTTGATTCGAATTATTTTTTTTTTTTGACTTGTACGAGTAGGAATGCATAAAGCTGAATCACCACGTGCCGCAGAGGCTGAATTTGAATTTAGGTGACGTGATGACTCGAATTGAAAACTCAAAAATTCAACGCATCATTTTCATTATTTCATGCATGGTTTTATATAATTGTCCGGCAATAAATCTGACTGACTTGATTACGGTTGATTCCATGAGAAATTGATTGGAGATATTAGTTACTTATTTCTATTTCCAACCTTAATAGGCCGAGTATTGATTGAAGTTTTGTTCAACCCAAGTTAGATTGAATTGAATTTGAGTGGCGCATATAGATTTGAGTCGTGGCTCATTACTCATACAATTATTCACGCTGCTCAGCAAAACTGGACCCAGTGACCCATGTTTAACTCCATTAATATAATTACTATTACTCACGAAATAAATACTTTTAATCTAACATATATGCAGTGCATATATATGACCACTAATGTCTCTCAAACGCCTTCTAAGCCCAGGTAGAGCAAAAAGATATGGGGCCACACATTAAAGACTCCGATATCCGGTTATGATGAAGACTCACGGCTCCATGTTAGCTCGTACGGAGAGAAATCCTCTTGCAACGGCTTTATTTAGCCTTCTTGCTCTCCTGTTGCTGCAACGCCAACCGAGCATTCATCACGCCATTCCGCACCGCAAACGCATTGCTGATATCCGTATAGGCGAAATATATAGCGTAGAGAGGGATGAAGACCCAGAGCATGTTGAAGAAGACTAGGTAGAGCCATTTGTACATCCAGTTGCTTGTGTCGAGGTTCAAGTTTCCGGTGAGCCACTCGGGACAGAACGTCATGAATCCTAGATGAAGTCTGTCAGCCAGATGTCCAAAATACCATGCATGAATATAATCCATATCTAAATTGGGAAACCAGTAAAATCTAAGGTGGAAATTACCTCCATAAAGCTCCGCAGTAGCAAGAATGATCATCCAGATGGACACCCTCACATTCCTCTTAGCAATGCCATAGCAGATATACGCCGCGAGCGGTGCTCCTCCGAACACGGTCAGCAACTCCAGGCTGATGACGGTCAGGTCCGCTCCTCCCCATCTCTTGTCCGCGCGGGCATACACCTGCCACAGATTCGCCGCCCAATTATTCCCATACGCAGATCCGTACACGCGATCAGGATGGCCGAGGAAGTTGGTCACGCTCGCCGGGTGATCGATTGCGGGGTCAAAAGCCCGGTAGACGAAGAAGCAGTTATAGAGGAAGGAGCCTTCAAGAATGACATGGATCAGCGCGTCGAAGGCGTGCCAGATGAAGAGGAACCGCAAGGGGCCTGGGGCGTCTCGCGAGAGGAGGACATTGGAGAGCGCATAGGCCGAGGCGAGGAAGACGACCACTGCCCCGAGGGAGAGGAGGGTGGTGAGGTCGAATAACTCTGGGGGCGGTGCGGATGCCGACATTGTGTGGTTGGGGATTGGGCCCTGGTTGGGGGTTTAGAGACGCGTCCCCGTCTCTTGAGCTTGCGAAGCTGAGGTTGGATACCGTACCCAGGTGAGGAAGACAGATCCCTGCAGAAGGGTTTAAGACAGATCACATGCAATATAACTTAGTGGTGAATTCCAAATGCGATCAGCGTTCTAGAAAATCAGTGCCTCAAACAAACGAGAAAAAGGAGGCAGCTATCTTTAATGGCCAGTGCATTTTTAGACTAACGTAATTCCCGGTCCACTCGTCATCCCGGTCCACCCGTCACTCAAAATTTACCGCAAAATCAAGCAAAATTCCTTTCTGATAGCTCGACCATTATATTGAATTCCAGCTTAAAACTTGAAAATGATATTTATATAATATTTTTAAATATGTATATAAATTTTAGTACTATTGTAATTCATATTTTAAATATTAAAGGATATAAACTGAATTTTGTTGTCTGAAAACAA